>BFEA01000561.1:342649-384005 GCA_003427395.1 Chara braunii | reverse complement strand
AGAGAGAGAGAGAGAGAGAGAGAGAGAGAGAGAGAGAGAGAGAGAGAGAGAGAGAGAGAGAGAAAGAGAGAGAGACAAACATTGAGACACATTATCATTCAAAGATAGAGGAGAGATAGAGGAGAGAGAGGGAGACGGGGAGGAATGTCGAGATAGACAATGACAAGATCCAAAAAGAGGAAGTTCGGCGTTGCCGCCGTACACTCACGCCAAAGATAAAGATTCACAACAACAAAGGCGCATTCGCCGTTAATTCCAATATGGCCCCGGGCCAATCACTCACTCAACTCCGATCATCAATCGATCCTGATGCCCGCACCGATGATCCCGGCCATCGCGTGATAACTCCCACCACTGCAATCGTCACCCCGCTGACGTAAACTCGACGCGGTTCGCCCAGATCCCACAATCCGTCGTGGCGATCAAACGCGCAACCGGCCAGCCTATCGACGGGTCCAAGATTCAGATGATCAAGAAAGAGAAAATGGGCGCGCAAAGAGCAGAGCGGAAGAGAGAGAGAGAAAACAGTTACGAGGAGAGAGAAAGGGGAGGGGGAAGGAAAAACGGGCGCGGGAGAGAGCGATGCGGGGGAAAGAGAGGAGAAAGTTTTTGCATGCACATGCGTCGTCAACAAAAAGAGAGAAAAAGACACCGAAATAGTTACAGCTTGCCTATGTCCTAAACCAATTCAAAATTGAAATCACCATATCCGCGCACGAAAGAGCGACGAGGGAAAAGAAAATCCTACGCCTATTCGTATCCCCACAAAATTCCGAGAGTTTTCCCCAACGTGACCAAGAACATTTACACACAAAAAGGACACGTCGAAGTTCCGCTTATCCCGGAATTCCCAACTGTCGGACCCAAACCCAGTGCGCTCGCTGAGGCGCACGTAAATTCCTATGTATTTTTCGAATTGCAAACGGAAAAACAGAACCCGGGAACCAAAAAAAAGCTTCCGAAAGATGGGGGCCCAAAACGCGGCACCCGAAATCAAGAAAACAAAAACGGGGTTCTTATGGGGTTGATAAGATACAAGCGAAAAGGGTACGAAAGATAGCATGGGTTAGGGAAGTAGTTCGTCACATATGTGACGTGCAGGGGGTTCCAAAATTATGCGATCTCCTGATTGCATGTCATGGCGGAGAAGGAGAGAGAAAGAGAGAGAACAGAGTGATGGATGAGGAACCAAGCGTATCAACAAACGATCCAGCCAGAGTCCATGTTGACGCCATCTTCAATTGCAATCTTCTGGTTCCTCGTGCTGCTGGAATCATCGATGGTCGTCCAGTTGACGCCATTATCGTCCGCCGGTTCTCCGTGTGCTCTACAGCCCAGTTTATCGCTGCCCGTCGAATCAGAGCGTAGGTTGACGTCATCGTCAATGGCGTTGTCACCACCCTTAGGGAAGGTAAGTTGTGCCCCGCGGGAACCTATCGTGTCGTAGGCGACAGGCGGGGATTGTCCCCGTGGCTACGCAGTAGACTTCTACCACATTGCATCGCTCCCACGCAGCGCTGAACAACAGAATATGCCAGCAGAACGTGGGGGCAGCGGGCTGAAGGGACGCGTGGGGGTGGACAGTAGCGAGTAGGCGGGTAGAGTAGAAATCGCGGAGGAGATGGGGAAGGAAGGGATGGAGGGAAAAGGTGACGGGGGTGCGGATCTGTTCGAGGGTGAGAAAATCAAGGGGACGGCGGGATAGCGTCCGGGGACGAAGGCCTATCGCCCGCATCGGTACGTGGGCGAACTGAGGGACGGGTGGGGCTGGAGGAGGAGGGGGATCGACTCCGTCTCCGTCTCCGTCGCGCGGCGCTTGAGGTGGCGGCTGCTGGGTCGCCATCTTCGGGCTTCGACAGCTCTGGATTCCTGGTCAGATCGTTACCGATGCGCAAGCTGGCTCCGCTGGCGAACTCCAGCTAGCGTTTTCCGGTGGCAATTTCTTCGCGCCTTCGCGCTGCTTCCGGATCTTCCGCCTCCATGCCCGTGCGCGCCGCTTCCTCCGGCAAGGCTTCCCCCTCAGACTCGGTTCCTTCTTCCTCCTCTTCTTCTTCAAGTTCACTCAGCTCACCCTCGCTATATTCGCTATAGCTTCCCTCCTCCGACGTTTCCTCGTCGTCGTCGATCACCACTTCCTCCGCCTTCGGATAAAAGGCTTGAGGGATGATATCGTAAGGCTTCAGTTACTCCTACCGTGATGGCAGCGTATCTTCGTCCCTGGGCTCCTCCAAGTACGTAGTCCACTGAAGGTACGGGTCTAGCGACCGAGTGAGGACGTGCGGGGCAGGGCTGCCATCACTCTGCGAGGCGATGTCGGGCGAGAGATCGTCCGCTAATTGGGCGATCGGCGCGATGAGCTCTTGCGCAATCAGCTAGCGGCGGCCTGGCCGTATCGATCCAAAGAGAAAGCCAAGAAGATCGCCCTCCACGTTGATCCTCCAAGCCTGTATGATCAGCAGCTCCAAATTTTCGATCCACGCAGGATGCTCGCTGGTCTGCGTCCACGTCACCTGTACTCGGGCCAAGCAGAAGGACAGCTCGTCAAAAGTTTCGTGYCACATCCGCCAATGCCCAGGATTGATAAGTGGGACAGAAAGAGGCTTGAACGAGAAGGAAAGAGAAGGATGAAGRTCAGACTGCCAGAAAATGGGGAAAAGAGAGGGAAGACCGAARATAGAGAGAGGAGCAAGAGGATCGGCGTGGTTCATTGGGGACGTGGGAAGGGGACGAGGGTGGGAATCGCAACTGGCGGCTCGCGCGGAGAACGGCGGATGTCGCCAAGATCCGGTGCAAAGGTCGGGATGAGGTTGTGCCCTGGCCGGGCAAGACCGTGCTGCCACACGTTGGAGACCTGCTCCGTCCACTCTCGCAGCGAGGTCAAGATCGAGATATTCCACCGTGGATTGACCGAACTGATGTCCCCGCTGAACGCCGCAACCGTTGTGACGTGGCTCGTTCCGGGAGCCGCTCGCCAATGAACTGCGATTACTTTCGCCAATACCACTGCGTGTGGACTCCCTTCGATTCGAAATGCGGCGGCGACACACACACCCACGTCGCAGAAGAACTGCGCCAAACGCCGTAGATCCGTATTGAGCCGAGGATGACGAACTTGCCGAATTTCTGAGATGTGGCCACGTGGCTGCAACAGTTGTTCGTCAAGAGCCTGCTCCGTGATGAAACTCATGGTGAGGTCGGAGAGGAAGACGAAGGGCAGGAGGGAGAGAGCGGAGAGAGAGTTAGACCGTTGTCGTTCTCCTCGCTTTCTGAGGAAGAAGAGGGAGGAAGACCAGAGGGAGGAAGAGGACGGAGGTAGGAGGTATGCCGGACGATGGGAACTGAGCTATGGCTGGCACTAGCCTCAGGCGCGACGTGCACCGTGTTAGCGCCGTTGGGTCTGAGCTCGACAACGGGAAAACAGCCAGAAAACTTGGGAGCGAGTTTCCGATCGCATGCACATTTACCTACCTGCACTAGGTCCCTTAATTTATATTGATGCTGGGGCCCAACATTTCCATTCCGAGCCTCGTAGCTACAGACCTGCCTATCGTGGGCTAGATCGATCATCCTCTGTCTTTTTCGGGCTAGCTTCAAGACGGCCTGCTCCATTAGTTCGGTATACCTTTTGGCCTTGGCCTTGAGGGCTGCACGCGTGTCTCTACCCCCTGCTTCGGCAATTTTCGAGTTACCCCGGTAGTCGAYACAGGGGAGGCTATTAGTACGAAGATGAAAAGGGGTATACCCCGTGGACTCATGAGGGGTGGCACTGTGGATCCCGACGGTCTGATGTACGATCTCGGGCCACGAACACGTGTCGTGTGCCGCTAAATTCCTGCGAAGGCCGGTTTTAATCATACGGTTGGCGTTCTCGGCCAACCCGTTCGACTGGGACACATGGGGTGCCGTACGTCGGAGCGTGACGCCCTTCGCGCAAGTAGTTCTTCTACCTCACCCTTGAATTCAGACCCATTGTCGGTTAGAATTTCTTTCGTATCTAGATGAGTATAGAGGAACCGATCGATGTACGTGGCTATTTCTGCGGCTTTGCGGGTCTTGCAGGGGTAAACTTCGATGTACTTGGAAAAATGGTCAATTAATACTAAAAGGATAGAATATTCACAGCGGTTTGGGCCAGGTGTACTGACTCGCTGGAAAGGACGCTCTACTTCCGTTGGTACTATCGTGTTTGGTCCCCGTATTGGGGCGCGGTCAGCGGCACAGACCAGACAGTTGGCGACAATGTATCTGACATCATCTCGTATATTGGACCAGAACCATCGGTTCTGGTCTATAGTTGCCTCTGTGACACGTATCACGAATTGAGCGGCCTGTTCTTCGTGAGCAGATCGGATCCAATCATATCTCTGGAACGGATGGGGAACCGTCAACCACGAACCCGATCCGTCAGTTTTACGCTTTTGATCCATCGAAAGTCCCGAGATCTCTAGGTTGCCCTACGTCTGTCGTGTTTGCTGAGGTGACCCAATGATAATCCTGCTAATTTCGCCAATAAAATTTTATCCGTCCAAACCTTCGCTCATCGGTATTTTTCGTCGTATTCAGGGCCGTCCATACGGGCGGCCTCGAACGCAGGCCCCGTGCGCACGATTGACACACGTGGCACATTCTACCCAATCGACAAACCCGGTTTCAAAAGGATGACAATCGACCCCATAAACCCGTGCAATACACGTGCAAAAATAGCAGAATTTGTCAGGAAAGGTGGCGAAGAAAGCTGAGGAAGTGAGAGGGGCAGAATTAGTAGGAGAAGTGGGGGTTGCGGAGACAGGTGGGGTAGTCATGATGATAGAGGAGGAGAGACAGGTCTAAAATGTGGAGAGGGTAGAACAGACAAATTGGTCCACGTGTCACTTACTGCTTCGACAAGATCTCCACTTGACAGTACCGAGGCCCAACCTCCTTTTCGGGTTCGTTCCACGGAATCACCTCCTCACTCTTCGGAACCTTCTCGGGCCAGTGCAGTCGTGTCAGTCCGTCCGCATTCCCATGTCTCTCGTGCTTCCGATGATGAATATCAAAGTCCACGCTTTGCTGCACCGTTGCTCATCGCCCGATCATGCCCGAGTAATCCTTCGATTTCTTCAGAGCCATCAGGGGCTCGTGATCGGTTACCAAGGTGAACTTCCGCCCGTACAGGTAAGCGCGAAAGTGACTGATTCCCCAGAGCGCCGCGTAGCATTCTCCTCGCAGCGGCGTAGTTGCACTTGCAGGCGGGCACCGATTTGGATGCATACTTCACTACGCTCTCGAGTCCACCTTGAAAAGCCACCTTGAAACACGCATCTCGTAACGCATGCAGCGCCCATTCGATATGCTGCACGTGTCCCTCGTAGAAACTCGAGTACACAAGAATGTCATCCATGTATACTATCACGCAGTAGTTGATGATGCTCTATGCCAAACGTGTCTTCCGTACGAAGTTCTGAAAAACCATATTCATGGCTCGCTGAAAGGTCGCGGGGGCGTTGCAGATACCCATCGAACATCGAATTCACTGCCACGTACCTTCGAAAAATACAAACGCCGTTTTCGGATGATCTTCTTCTGGGACAAGAAGGTGATGGAGCTCATGACGAACATCAAACTTACTGAAAAATCGAGCACTCCCAATCGCATCCAACAACTCATCAATCCGGGGGAGGGGGTACACATCTTTGATCGTGATATCATTCAACTTCCGGTCATCAATGCAAATGCGAATCCCTCCGGCCTTTTTGGGCACAATTACTACGGGAAAAAACAATGGTCCTATTGCGGATTCGATCCATCCATTAGCTTTGAACTCTTTAATCCGCTGAAAAGTGGCCGCTCGTTGAGCTGGCGAGTATCGGTAAGGAGCGCAGCTAATGGGCGGATGATCTCCCGTGAGGATGGCATGCTCGATCACATTAGTTAAGCCGATATCATTATCGTGTATGCTCAATACTTCTGCGTAGTCATTTAAAACACAGATTAACGATTTCCGAAGTTCCGCGAGGACGTCAACAGAAAAATTCCCACGAGAAATGAAAGTTGAAAAAATATTCCATTCAAAAAAAATCCTTCATATTTATAAATTATCATTTCAATGTTCGTCCAATTTTAAAATTTTCAGTTTTATTTTATAAGTTCCCATCTAAATATGAGTTTTCCCTTTCAACCACATGTATTTGTTCAAGATGGAATGAAAGTCTGGATGAGTTTATGAAATGTCTTTATTAAACTTTCATTCTACTATAACAAATACCTTCTAATTTAAATTGGATTAACTTATTTATGACTGGAAATCCTTACATAGAATGACAGTCCAATTAAAATATTTCATGAACTCATCCAGACTTTCATTCCATCTCTAGCATGCAATTCAAATAAGAAGGGATACCCCATTCTTGGAATGAAAGTTTTCAAGTAAGATGAAAATTTTTTAAATTGGAATGATATTTTTTAACATGGAATGAAAATTTGAAATTTAGAATGTAATTTTACCATAGAATTAGTATTTAGTTTTGGAAATTTTTTATGTTGGTGGCTCGGTAAGGTGATTGTTGATTCCCCGGGAAGCTTGAGGGGCATGTCGACCCAATCAACCGGTCGTTCCCGCCGATCATGGACACTAGAAAAAACGAAACTACTGGTGCGAACAGAAAAGACAGTTGCTATCATCTGAGATTCGGCGGGGCTGATCATTTCAGTTTCTTTAGCTTCAGCATCAGTCTCTGAACAAACCAAAGTCGATTTCACAGTTAGACCTGTTAGATCCGTCATTTCTTGCATCAGATAAGGTATATCACCAACCGCTGCTTCTGCTTCTTGTTTAATCAAAGGGATGGTTGCTCCTGTCGTTAGTAACGATCTGGGCGGAAAAACAGAAATGGAGCTACTGGTTCGGACCGAGAAGACAGTGGCAATCATTTGTGACTCGGCTAGACTAATCATTTCAGTTTCCTTAATTTTGGCATCGGTTTCAGAGTCAGTGGTGCTTTCCGCTACTTCCAATCCTGTTAACTCAGCCACCTTTTGCATAAGATCTGGAACATCATTGATCGGGATTTCGGCTTTTTTTCTAATGAGGGCGATCATAGCACCTTGTGTGAGCAACGATCTGGGTGGAGAGACGGAAAGATCCAGGTACTAATTCATCTGTTGATACCTATCTCGGAGTGAAAGTGCGCCCTCGTACAAGGTGAGAGGGGGTTCCAAAAAATCAGCCACATCTGAAATCCGCAAGACCGGTTCCCCATAAATGACGTGGCGGGAATCCGCGTTTCTGTTGATGCGGGAGGAGATGCGGATAAAGTATGGCTAGGTTCGCTGCTTCCTGAGCTCAGATCAAATGTTCGTGTGGTTGCTGGGATCATTTGAAATTCCTCTTTAGTTTCGTGACCGAACATTTCAACTAATTGTTCCCATTCTCTTTCGCTAGGCATGTAGTTCATCTCTTCCTCATAATCGCATTCGTCGTACTCGCCATCACCAGCAAGGTGCTGCTCCTCGTCATTGTTTGGGGGAGAATCTTCCGGGCTCAGGACCTGGACCATTCCTATCTGGACAGTGCTGGGATTCTTTATCGACGATCGAGTGGAAACCCGTAACAAAATCGTTTGAGGTTTTCCTCCATATGTGCGTGAGGACAAGCTGTTTGGAGTCGAAGTGTATTCACGCACCGACAGCCATCGCCCAAGGCAATCCTAATAGTATCGAATAAGAGTGCACATCGATGACTAGCGCGTCAACCAGAACATGCACTCGACCAACCTTGACAACTACATTGTAAATGATCCCTACTATGTTCATGGCTTCTTCATCGGCTGAGACGTAGTTGTCTTTCCCAGGTAGCGAAAGGATCGAGTTTAGTCGGCCTATTTTTTTAACAATGTCTAGGGATATGACTACGGCCGATGATCCGGTATCGATAAGAGCATTGAACGGTTTACCCCAGACTTCGCAATCACACTCGGCACTTTTCCATAGAACCGATCGAACACTCACAAAGTGATTTTTTTTCTCGTAAGAGATAGTAGCGACCCGCGCAGTTTCAGGTACATCAGGTTCGGTTGCAGGGGGAGAGGCTGCCTCGGCCTCGTCATCCTTCTTCTTCTTTAGCATACGCTGAACGCGTCGATATGTGAAGCGTTTTTGATTCTTCTGACATTGCTGCAAAAGTTTATCATTTGCTGCCTCTGATATGGTTAGCAAGTGTCCTACTTGGACAGGAACTCGGATATCCAACTGCTTGAGCGTCTGTAGGACATCGATTTCTCCCGTTCGAAACTGCGGTCCGGGTTCAGATCCTCACTCGACCCATTCGAGCTCATCTTTGCCAGGTTGGATTGCTCCGATCAGCCCTGCCAAATGAAGATACTCTGTAGGATCAACGACATTGGCTGCTTCGGAAGATGATCCCGAAGTGGACGCGACAGGGTCGGTCAAAGATGATTGTTCGGTAGAGAAGGAGGAAGACTCTCTATCCTTTGTTGCTTCCAACAATGCGGCCACCCGACCTTGATTCAAAGCCACAGGCGCGGCTGCTAGCGGGGGTTGGTTACGCTTTGGCTGGGGGCATTCACGTGCAAAGTGTCCAGGTTGTTTACAGTTGTAACATTCAATCCTCCCTACTGGATTGACCGCATGAGGGGGAGCAGGGGGCGCTGGTCCAGATATAGGAGGAGCGGTCAGCAGAGGGTACGAAGCAGGAACTTGAACGGTGCGGGAAGGATTGGAATTAGCTTTGATTACTTTCGTCATGATCTGTTCCAACCGATCCATCTGAGAAGCCTGCATATGAAGCAGATTACTCATCCACTCAAACTGTTTAGCCGTAGCGGTATGAATCATTTGGGTCAGATGCATGTTAGTAATAGGCATTGATGCACCATCCTGGGGCATTACGGTATTCACGGGTGCCACCTTTGAAGAAAGAGGAAGCTTCGAGGGAGGCAAGGGATGATAGGGAGAGAGATCGGGGGAGGGTCCCTCCAAATAGTCGTGATCAGGGCGAGGGTAAAATCGTCCCACCGCTCTGAGCCACGAACGCCGCTTAACTGCCACATCTTGGATCGTGTCCGAGATGTCTTCATCCCCCTGACCGATGTACTTGCTTGTGTCCAGCAGATCTAGTTCAAGTGCTTTAGCTATGATAACGGGTAGCTGGTTCGTCTTCGGAGGAAGCTTTTTCTGCAGCTTCGCTTTCAACACTGGATTGCGGAGATGATCGATCAACAAATCTCGAGCAGCGTTTTCTTCCCGTCCTGATTTATCTAATGCGGTTTGAAACCGATCCACAAAGTCGGGTAGCAACTCTCTGGGTTCCTGCGGTCGGGTTTTTAGTACGAAGCATGCAGCATCTTTGTTGATGTCGTCGAACCTCGCTAGGAACGCCCTCTTGAACGTATCCCAATCTACCCATCTATGCCTTGTAAACCAATCGTGAGCAGTGTTTCGCAGTAGCAGGGTAATGACGCGAGGAAGATCCTGGGCACCATACCCCTGAGCTTGCACGGCTTCGAGCCATGACTCGGGATGAGTGTAGTTGGGATACAACGGGAAGGTAGCGGGGATGCTTACCATCACCCGGGGAGGTGCTCCATTAGCATTGGCCATGGGCATTTCTGGTCGAGCTTTGGCGGACCTCTGTCGAGTGACGGGAGTACTAAGACGGTTAGATCGTTTAACTGATCTTCCTCTCGCCAACTCGTCTTACTATTGTCAGAACCGACACGTGTCGGCTCCGATACCAACCTCACGCCCTGTGCTGCCTTCCGTTCGGAGTGTTTAAAATTGCGGAAGGGGCCCCGGAAAGGCAACAAGATGGGGTGAGACAAGGATTTTTGGAAAATTGAGTGCGGGGATACGGACAAAAGTGAAATCCCCTGTGTCGGTCCGACTTAGTAAGAAGGAGGAGAAGCGAGAGGGTCTGTCACTGTGCGGGTTTTGAGGGAGAAGAAGGCGCGCGCGGGACTCACGGCGCGGCGGCCCAGGTATCGCTGAGACTCTAGTACCCAGAAAATCCCAGGAATTGGAAGCATCGTCAGTCCGTACCAACTTCAGCTGCTCCCCGTATGCTGTTGCAAACCTCCGGCCGACATCCATTGCTGCTGATACAATTTCCTGATCTTCCATGTCGCACGCAACTGCCAATGTGACATCGTCCACGAGCCTGACTCCATGCACGAGCCGCTGGTCCGCACCTAGAGATGTGAGGAAATCAACCTCATACTTGGCATGGAGTATACAGGCCAGTGTCGGGCTGGAGTTCTTCCCCATGGGAGTCCCCACGCGCTGCTTCAGGATAGTGGCCCTACTGGTGATGTAGGTATTGTCCAACTCGAAGCTGACCATTTGTCTAATCTGGGAAAACTTCACGCACACATACCCAGGTCCTAGACTCCTGTGGCCAAGGACAACAACCCGTCCTCTCCAGCTAAGGCTCAACTTATGGACTCCTCTCTTCTCCCACTTCTGCAGTAGCTAGTCCACAAACGAGGATATTTCCTGGTGGGGCAACGATGTAAACATCTCCTTGATGTCATAGCTCGACGTTAGGGCCATAGATCTCTCTCCAAACAGTCTCAGCTTCCGCCCTGCCTTTTACATGTTCTGTTTCAGCAAGGCCGTAGCCTTTAGGTTGAAGTGCCTCACCTCCGATACTTTCTCCAGCAGATGATTCAACGCTCGCGCTACTCTCCTCCCTACAGTCCTCGTACCCTTTGTACATGCCAGTGCAATCGGCCTCCACCTCGTCAAATCCTTATGCTTAGGTAGAATATACGCCTGCCCAAGCTTAGCCGTCGGGTTCTAGGCTCCAATCTTGTCTAAGCTTCGTGTTTTGAACTCCTTGCGTACCGCAGCCAGCACGTCAGTCTCAACCTTATCCAGGACTTGCTCGTAGGCCACATTAAGGTTGAACATCATCTGCAGTCCGTAGTGATACGTGGATGGACACATGATAACCATGTCACCGGGGTTCCGGTCCACTGGAACGATCACCAACTTGAAATGGCGGAGCCTCCCTACTAGCCTGCAAGCCTGTCCGTCGGTACATCCTGCCCGTGTCACCGCGCCATTGGAGATACAACCTTCAAACCAGCTCCGTTCACCTGCATAGATGAGTTCCTCCTTCATTACTCCCTTAAGTGTCTATTCCACAACTTGCTGCACCTCTATGAGCTTAGGGTCAACAATGCTCTGCAAAATGTTCTTCCCGTTCTGTAGAAAGGGGTTGATCTCCGAACACTGCGATATCGTAGCTAGCACGTGTCCTTCCCTCCTTGGCAGCTGATCTTGGTGACACGTACATAGCATGCTTGATTCTCTAGCTGCCTCACGATGGTTGGTGAGGACCTGCTCGACTGTTTATTCTTCATCCACACCACCCTAACCCTGTGGCGCATCACAGTCTTCAAGATCGGGTGGATCCTACATTTTCCACATACTTCACAGTTGCTTCGTGTATCTTCTTCTTCTGCAAATGGTGATTATACCTCACCCCAACATTCAACTTTAACCTGTGTTCACACTTGTCTTCTTCCTGATCACTGATGCTAACATCTCCTTCAGGGTCTTCCGCGTAGTCCTTATACTGAACTCCCTGGCACATCTGAACAAGTAGACCAACTTGGGAACATCAAAGTACTTGAGTTCCGCCCGTTTCCTGGGCATCTCTAGAAGCACCTGGAGGTAGCCTTTCCCTCTGTCCCTCGCATTCACAGTTCGGACAATGGGTACTATTCTAAAGCTACCTCCCTCCTCTAGCCTTCGCTTTGCCCTAGCAAGAGGCCTCTTCCCTTGATCACATACGATAGTTGACACCCCGAATAGCCTCTTTACTATAGACCACTTCTCTCCCCAGATCTCACCCCCGGATGAGACAAAGGTGGCTGTTTTCTTCCCTGCTGCACATACATCTTCTAGCAGACCAGTCAGATTGAATAACTTCTTCTCAGAGCCTGCTAACATAAAGGTCAGGAGCCCGGTTCTGCACATGGGAGCAGTCGCCTTGAGCTTCCTTCTTTCTTTCTTCCCAGGTCTCCTCCTAGTTCCTACCCCCCCACTCTTCTTCCCCACTACATTCAGCGCAGGGGATAGTCTGCCAATATATGCCTTTTCCAGAGCTACCAGCCCTTCCCTCGTACTTGATGCTATAGGAAGGACCAAGTACTTCTGCCACCCAAAAGCTTTTAGGAAGGCGTACAACTTAGGTGCGTGTCCATTGTTACCGGACAGCGTGCATCGAATATGCTCCCACCACCTCTCACCTGCACCATGGACTGACTGCCCTATATACATCTTCCGGCACCATAGGG
The DNA here is from genome assembly GCA_003427395.1 of Chara braunii. Classification (NCBI taxonomy): domain Eukaryota; kingdom Viridiplantae; phylum Streptophyta; class Charophyceae; order Charales; family Characeae; genus Chara; species Chara braunii. The sequence goes on along the minus strand of BFEA01000561.1, from coordinate 371,703 downwards.
AAATCAGGCAATAGACTACAGGGCTCTTGAGGTCAAAATAGTCATGGTTATCGGGGGCTATCATACATACCTTCTCTGCCCACGGAACTAGTCCACTAATAATCAGAAGGAGGAAGACTGCAATCAGTGTCTGCTCGATGCTTACCCTGAAGTATGTGAGCCCGTATGTCCCCCAGACAATCTCTCTAAGCCCCATATAGTGAAGGAGTTTATCCCAGAGATTCCGTGTTGGGGGAATACATCGTCAATCTGCATGCGGTGCTGTATCGACCCCTGACAACCTGTCTTCTTTCTTACTACCTTCACTGTCCGCCCCGGCTAGCCAGCCGTCATACGCCTCTCTCGTCTCTGCTGCTACAAGTTCCTTCACTGCCTTTGGCCTCGTGACGTATCTGATGTTCCTCTGCTTGCACAGTCGCTTGAGCTCAGGGGCCTTCTTCTCGTTCATGCTCTCACGTAGTTTGAGGACAAAGTCAATAACTCCTTGTTTTGAGCACGAAGCAACCACCCCTTTCTTCCTTGCTTCTTCGGTCACTTGCTCCTTACCTTTCCTAGATATCTGCGATCGTTTCTTAGTAACAGGGGTTGAGGGACGTCCATCTCCATCGTCTTCCTCTTGCTCATAACTACCCAGGTTGAGCTTTCTCCTCGGGTTAGGGTGCATTACAACCCAAGGTCGCCTGGGGACATCTGCCTCAGCGCGTTGCATGAACCTACTAATGTTGTCGTGCAACTTCGCATTCTTCTCCTCTGATGCCGTTAGCGTATTATGTACACGCCCTTTAATCTTCTCCTCCAGTTCTGCCAGTTGCTTGCTAAATGCTTGTGCTGCAATTGCCTATATAATAGCTTGCGGTCGTATGGGGATACATGTCTTCAGCGTACAGAACAACAGACTACTACACATGTGCTAATTAATCGTCAATATCTTAACCAGCGTCGGACGTACGTACAACACCAGCACACTTACCATAATCTAGTAGGTCTCCTCTACAACCAGCCAGTAACCGCTTGCACATACACAACTCACTCGTACCTATCAGCCTTAGTAAGCGAGCGCGATTAACTAACTCCGACCTCTAGTTGCACCAACCTCCAGTACGCTTTGCGGCTACTTCCATCTTCTTCCGAGGATCAAGCCAGCTGATAACATCCAGCAACGGGCAACAGTATACACCCGCACGACACTACTGCTCGTGACCACAATTTCACACAGCTTGGCATTTGGCCAGTCACACCTGACGACCTCGTCTAAGTAGCCATCGACTTTCCCGAGTAAGGGGAACCTGGTGGTACTCGGAAACTCTTCAGCCACTTCCGCTTTTCTTCCGAAGACTCACCAGCTACCTGATCACCAAACTCACGTTTACCTTTTCACCCTCACGCAACCAGCTCGTTACGCTGTAACGGTTATAAATAACGTCTACTCCACGAGTTGCTCACATCCATAACTTCCCATCACCCTGCAACTAGGTAGTTACCGCCCACCACAGTCAAGGGGCCTCTCCTTTCTCATGTACACGCAGTGATCCCCCGCTCGCTACTTCAGGCAAGCGACAAATCGATAGGTCACAGTGTGAGAGGGATCAGTTGGAGTGCTAACGGTTGTTACCGACTCCCGGTGCATGCAGTGGACCTTTGCTGCGCGCTACTTCAGGCTAATACCGGATCGTAGACCAACGTGCAATAGGGAACAACTGGGACGATAAAGGTTGTTACAGACTCCCACAACCCCAATGTCGAGTAACCACATTGACGGTACCACCACCACCGCTACTGTAGTAAAGCTCCCGCAGTGGTCAGCAGCCACACGCTTTAATCGTACCAGGTTCGTCACGACAACACTCCACCTCGCTAATCTCTCATTTGCGCCGACAAGCTACGCTGCTTCTTGAGCTTACGTCCTTACGCACTTCCGCATACCCCCGTGCTGTCAAACTCAACGGCACCGTGATCGATCTCCTCTTCCCTTCCCCCTCAGCGAACCAGCTCGTCAATCCTTCCTCCCAGGTTCCTACGAAACCACGTACACACCTACCTTCCAAACCTCGCAGATCCTACGTTGGCAGCCACTCAGCCTCCAAGTACCCTCCGCCCACGTGTCACCAGGCTACCCGACCACGCATAGACTTCACCCACCTCTAATTACTGCCTACCTCTTTTCGCACATATACCTCTCCAACTTCGACACACTTCCTTCTCTCGTATCTTCCTCACTATTAAGTCGTGTAACCGCTCCTTGCCACACTCGCCTCATACGCACCAACCTCATCCACATCTAACCTCACTTCATTACTCTTGCACTTGAAACTGTTCGACTTCGACATACCTTCCCTCATATCCACCTCACATCCTCAAATCACTTAACCACTTCTCTCACTCTTGTGACGAACTACTTCCCGAACCCATGCTATCTTTCGTACCCTTTTCGCTTGTATCATATCAACCCCATAAAAACCCCATTTTCGTTTTTTTGATTTCAGGTGCCGCATTTTGGGCCCCCATCTTTCGGAAGTTTTTTTTTGGTTCCCGGGTTCTGCTTTTTCTTTTTGCAATTCGGAAAATACATAGGAATTTACGTGCGCCTCAGCGAGCGCACTGGGAATTGGGTCCGACAGTTGGGAATTCCGGGATAAGCGGAACTTCGACGTGTCCTTTTTGTGTGTGAATGTTCTTGGTCACGTTGGGGAAAACTCTCGGAATTTTGTGGGGATACGAATAGGYGTAGGATTTTCTTTTCCYGCGTCGCTCTTTCGCGCGCGGATATGGTGATTTCAATATTTAATTGGTTTARGACATAGGCAAGCTGTAACTGTTTCGGTGTCTTTTTCTCTCTTTTTGTTGACGGCGCCGCGCATGCAAAARCTTTCTCCTCTCTGTCCCCCGCATCGCTCTCTCCCGCGCCCCTTTTTCCTTCCCCCTCCCCTTTCTCTCTCCTCGTAACTGTTTTCTCTCTCTCTCTCCCACTCTGCTCTTTGCGCGCCCATTTTTCCTTTCTTGATCATCTGAATCTTGGACCCGTCTTGCGATGCTTCTCGCGCCTTTTATCTTCTCACCCTCTGAGTTCAACACACGACGCCCGGTCGATCCTTCGATAACTCCCGCTCGCCAATCATGTGCATGGATCAATAGGATCTTCCTATTGCACGACGAATCTGATTGGTTGAACCTTGAGTTTCGAGGGATCAACATGGCTTCCACGGAGCACTCTTCTCAAAGTCTTCTCCTCTTGCTTCTCTTCTTACACCTCAGCTTTCCCTTCGCTTTCTCCCCCTTCTGTCTCTCTTGTAGCAACTATAAAATCCGCAAGCGCGTCCGCAAAGCTCTCTTACGTTCTCGACTCCTGCGCCAACTTCTGGGAAGCAATGGCTAGGCAGAGTGTTTGATGCGAGTTGGAAAGTCCTGTCAGGCTGTCAATAGGCTGGCCGGTTGCGCGTTTGATCGCCACGACGGACTGTGGGATCTGGGCGAACCGCGTCAAGTTTACGTCAGCGGGGTGACAATTGCAGTGGTGGGAGTTAGCACGCAACGGCCGGGATCGTCGGTGCGGGCATGAGGATCGATTGATGATCGGAGTTGAGTGAGTGATTGGCCCGGGGCCATATTGGAATAAACGACGAATGCGCCTTTGTTGCTGTGAATCTTTATCTCTGGCGTGAGTGTACGGCGGCAACGCCGAACTTCCTCTTTTCGGATCTTGTTATCTTCTATCTCGACATTCCTCCCCCGTCTCCCTCTCTCTCCTCTATCTCTCCTCTATCTTTGAATAATGATGTGTCTCGATGTTTCTCTCTCTCTCTCTCTCTCTCTCTCTCTCTCTCTCTCTCTCTCTCTCTCTCTCTCTCTCTCTCTCTCGGATGGGAATGAATCTGTGTGTTTTCCTGTGTGAAAGAACTTCTTCCAGAACTCTTCCATTAGTTTCCTGGGTAGTCCCCAGATGTTGAGGAGTTGATCATTTTGTCTTGTGAACGGTGGATGCGTGTGTACAATTCCCTCGGTTGATTTCTGACTTGTATAGCTCTGTCATTTTTGCACCTTCCACAGTGAATGTACGTATGAAGATGCGCGTCGCTTTGTGTTGATTAGACGCAGCCCTCAGCAGGATTTTGCCCGAGAAAGCAAGAGTTTTTAGATCTGTATTTCTGAATGCACTGCGCATGCCATCTGCCTTATGCTGCACGACATCTGCAGTTGAGCCACAGGGCGACCCCGAAAAACAAGGCGCCTAGGATCAACACCGCGTTGGCTCACTAAACCTGAGTCGCGGGTCGGTCCCTCGATTGCATGCATGATCGAGCTAATGAGTGTTTTCTCTCTCTCTTTCGTGTCGAAAAGGATTGATTAGTGATTGCGCGAGTGATTTTCCTTGATGACGTCCCGGAATTTTTGCAATTGATTCACATGTGGACTGACAAGCCCCCTTCGATCGGGCGTCAGCCTCCCGTACCTCCCATATCAACACGACCTTTTCCCTACAATGAGGAAATGACGCGTGTCTGCAAGTGGGACGTATGAGAAGCTGTCGCACAGATCGGCGGTCGATACTACTTTCCTCTGGCAAGCTGTTGTTCAGGGTTCGTAGAGGCTGGGTTTGTCATTATCAATACACACTTTCCACCTTACTCGATATTGTTGCCATTCAACGAGTTTGATCGTCATCCCGTGGACGGCAGTAGAACCCCACTGGCCGCGCACTCTATGCACCGAATGCCAGCGCTTTGAGCGCTACGAATCCAGGGGTTTCCACTACCGTGTGCGGAGTGAGGACGAACATAGAGAAAGAGCCACACGATTAAGACCCTCCACGTCGGACTCATAACTGGTCAGTGAACGACGACGGGACTTAATACGAAAGCGAGACATGCGAAGCGTGCCGAAGCCCTTCTGTTCTAAACGACGGGCCGTAGCCAGGTGGGAAGTCCGACAATATTTTCTGGATTGAATTCGTATCTCGATCTCCTCTCGCGCCAAACTTCCGCGCGCATTCTGCGTCGCTCGAAAAACGATCGACTTACTTCAACGGACCAACACGGGGAATTTTAGTTCCGTCTGTATCCTCACACTCAATTTCCAAAAATCCTTGGCACACCCCATCTTGCTGTTTTTCTGGGCCTCTTTCCGCACATCAAGCACTCCGAAAGTAAGACGGCACAGGGCGTGAGGTTGGTATCGGAGCCGACACGTGTCGGTTCTGATGATAGTGAGTCGAACTGGCAAGAGGTAGGAGAAGCCCTCAACGAGCTCGTCGAGATCGCCCAGTAACCAGGTCTCGATCTGGTGCGGTTGCACCCGCAATGCCAATGGCGGACGGTACTAGAGTGATCGTTAGCATTCCTGCCCCTTTTCCCTTCTTCCCTAACCATACCCATCCCGAGGCTTGATTGGAAGCCGTCGAAGCTCAAGGCTACAGCGCGGGTGATCTCCCCCGCATTCTTACCTTGCTACTTCGCAATACGTCGCATGATTGGTTTAGAAAGCATACGTGGGTAGATTGGAATACCTTCAAGCAAACTTTCTTGGCTCGATTTGATACGGTCAGTGAAGATGCCGCCTGGTACGTGCTCAAAACTCGGCCACAAGGACCAGGGGAATTGCTGCCCGATTTCGTGTATCGATTTCAAACCACTCTGGACAAATCTGGGCGAGACGAGAAATCCGCTCGAGACTTGTTCATCGATCACCTACGAAGTTCGACGTTGAAAGGGAAGCTACAGAAAAAGGTCCCGCCAAAGACACACCAGCTAACCGCTATCATCACTAAAGCATTGGAATTAAACCTAACTAATACAAAAAAATATATCAGTCAGGGAGATAAAGATATTACGGACACCATATGGGATGTAGCGGCTAAATGACGATTGTGGCTGCGGGCGGTAGAATGGCTTTATCCCCACCCCGACCATGACCTTCCCAACGAGATCGCTTTCGATGTCCCACCTGTTTTTTTTTCCTCTCCCCCGGTGAATCAACCGATAGCGGCAGTTAAGAGCGGAATCTCCCACGAACTCCCCTCGTAGGCCGTAACCAACTTACAACAGAAAAAATTCCCATGAGAAATGAAAGTTGAAAAAACATTTCATTAAAAAAAAAACCTTCATATTTATGCATTATCATTCCAATGTTCGTCCAATTCTAAAATTTTGAGTTTTATTTAATACGTTCCCATCTAAATATGAGTTTTCCCTTCCAACTACATCTATTTGTTCAAGATGGAATGAAAGTCAAGACGAGTTTATGAAATGTTTTAATTAAACTTTCATTCTACTACAACAAATATCTTCTAATTTAGATTGGATTAACCTATTTTTGACTGGAAATCCTTACTTAGAATATCATTCTAATTAAAATATTTCATGAACTCATCCAGACTTTCATTCCATCTCTAACATCCAGTTCAAATAAGAAGGGATACCCCATTATTGGAAGGAAAGTTTTCAATTAAGACGGAAAATTATAAAATTGGAATGATATTTTTTAAGATGGAATGAAAATTTGAAATATAGAATGTAATTTTACTATAGAATGATTATTTAATTCTAGGAAATTTTTATGTTGTACATCTTGCCCAAATGATCCATACTGCCACTACCAAGGAGTCTAAATGGATGGGCAACTTGATCCAAATGCAGGCCGCTCACATGAAGCGGATGGAACAGATAATGAGCAGGCTAATTAAGCCTAACCCGGCCCCTGCCCGACCTGCCCCCGCGTCATTTTCACTCTTGCCTGCCCCGCCTGCACCAGGATACGCACCTCAGTTCCCTCACCCAGCTAATCCAACAGGAAAGATCGAGTGTTTTAACTGCAAACAACCCGGACATTTCATCCGAGACTGTCCGCAGCCGAAGCGTAATCAGCCTCCACCTGCTGCGGCCCATGTGGCCCTGAATCAAGGACGGGTGGCCGCATTGACGAATACGGCCCAAGGAGGGGAGCTCGTGGCATATGCCCCAGAACAACTTTCCCCCTCGATAGCAACGACGTCGACATCGGGAGCTTCTTCCTCTGACGCTGCTGACGTGGTCGATCCACTTGAGTATCTTCATCTCACAGGCATGATCGGAGCGATCCGATCGGCCCCTGATGATCTCGAATGGGTCGATCGCGAATCCAATCCTGGTCCTCAGTTTCAGACGGGAGAAATTGATGTATTGAGAACACTCAAGGAACTAGATATTCACGTTCCTATCCCAGTAGGACATTTGCTCACTATATCCGAAGCTGGGAATGATAAACTCTTGCAACATTGCCAGAAAAATCAAAAGCGCTTCACGTACCAGCGTATACATCGAATGTTAAAAATGAAGGAAGGAGGCGAGGAAGTTGCACCGCCCGAACCCGAAGCAGGCGAGCCCGAAGCCGCACGTATAGCAGCGATCTCTTTAGCAGAGAAGGATCACTTCGTACGAGCTCGGCCGGTACTGTGGAAGAGCGCGGAATGTGATTGTGAAGTTTGGGGCAAGCCGTTTAACGCCCTTATCGACACAGGGTCTTCTGCAGTGGTCATATCATTAGACACTGTCAGAAAGACGGGACGGCTCGGATCCATTTTTCCTCAATCTGGCAAAGACAATTATGTCTCTGCCGACGAGGAAGCAATGAACATCGTAGGCATTGTTGAGAATGTGGCTGTAAAGGTTGGATGAGTACACGTCCTCGTCAATGCGCTCGTGATAGATGTGCGCTCCTATTCTGTACTATTAAGATTGCCTTGGGCGATGACGGTGGGTGCACGTTTGCATTTTGATTCCAAGCAACTGGTGCTCACGCAAACTGGGGGAAAGCCTCTAACTGTTCCCTTGCGAATTTCCACCCGAACGATAAAACGAACTCCTAACTCGGCCCAAATAGGGATGATTCAATGCATTCATCCCGATGAGTGTTCTTCCTCGGACATCGGCAGTGGAATCAGGGAACAGGAATATGAAGAAGAGCTGCCTAGTGAAGATGAATGGAAGCACCTGGTCGAACTTTTCGGACATGAAATTCCTGAAGAATTTCAAGTGTGCCCCGACACTGCCCGAAGCTTTCACGAGGATTAAAGAGACAGCGCACTTGCGCCTCCGATAACCCAAGTCAGTCCTTCAGTCCTTCTCGGGGAACCCATATTACAAGTATCTGACCTGGCTGATGATTTGGAACCCCTCGCACCTTGTACGAAGGAGCTCTCTCCTTACGAACGCGTTATCAGCAAACGGAGCAGTATTTGGACGACAGACGATCTCAGAGGACGGATTTGATGGATACGCCACTTGACATCTTTGATCGCCCTGTGATCACAATACCCAGTCATGTCCCCCGAGAGATCTAAAAATCCTTGATTGATGTCTTGCATGGGTATGCTGAGGTACTGAGTGTGCATGATAACGATATTGGATTATCCAATGTGATTTAGCATGCGATCCTTACGGGGGATCATTTACCGATTAGCTGCACTCCCTATCGGTATTCACCGGCCCAAAGATCCGCCGTATTCCAGAGGAAAAAGGAGTTTGAAGCTAGTGGATGGATCGAACCCGTCATTGGACCATGATCGTTTTCGGTGGTGATTGTGCCAAAAAAGGCAGGAGGAATTCGCATATGCATCGATTACCAAAAGTTGAATGACGTCACGATTAAGGATGTGTATCCCCTTCCCCAAATCGATGAGTTGTTGGATGCTATTGGTAGTGCTCGATTTTTCAGCAAGTTTGATGTTCGCCATGGATTCCACCATCTTCTTGTTCGAAAAGAGGATCGCCCGAAAACGGCTTTCATTCTTTTTGAAGGGACTTGGCAATGGATTTGATGCCCGATGGGGATTTGCAACGCCCAGCCACGTTTCAACGCGCAATGAACATGGTTTTTCATAACTTCGTGCGAAAAACACGGCTGGCGCAGAGCATTATCAATTATTGTGTGATTGTCTATATGGATGATATCCTTGTGTATTCGAGTTCCTACGAAGGGCACGTGCAACACATCGAATGGATCTTGCACACACTAAAGGACGCTGGCTTCAAGGTGGCTGTTGAAAAGTGTCACTTTTCTCACTGAGATCTCCTTCCTCGGCCACGTGGTTACGGACTAAGGGTTGCAGTCGGAGCCTCAGAAGGTAGCAACAGAAAAAAAAAGACGCGCCAGTACCGACGTCCGGGATACAGGTACGGCGCGCCTTTTTGGGGTTGGCATCGTACTATCGAAGGTTTATCAAGGGGTTCGCAGCGATCACGGGACCACTCACGAACTTGCTGAAAAAAATCAGTCGTTGATCTGGACCCCGCAGTGCGATCAGGCTTTCCAAGAACTCAAGGCAGCCTTGATTTTGGCTCCGGTCCTTATAAGACTAGACCAAAAAAAACCCTTTGTTCTCATCACCGATTGGCAGCCCGAGGCAATCTCAGCGATTTTGGCCCAGGTGGGACCCGACGACCTCGAACACAAATACGCGTCCAAATCGGTGTCTTCCTGTACGCGCAATTACTCTGCCCCGACGGGGGAATGCTACGCGGCCTTGTGGGGGATTTGTCACTTTCGAGCGTACTTTTATAGCCGGAAGTTCACGTTGGTGACCGATCACGAACCGTTGTTGGCATTGACGAAGTCCAAGGATTACTCGGGTATGATCGGGCGATGGGCCACTACGTTGCAGAGTATGGATTTTGACATTCGTCATCGAAAGCACGAGAGACACAGCAACGCGGACGAACTGACACGACTGCATCGCCCCGACAAGGTATCTAGGAGTGAGGAGGTGATCGCGTGGCATGACCCGGAGCCGAAGAACGAGCCTCAGTACGGACAAGTGAAGATCCTTCTGAAGGACTAAGTGAACACGTGCATCCAATCTCGTCCCTCTCTCTCCTTCTTTCTCTCTCTCTCTCTCTCTCGGAACAATGGCGACCCCGTCTTCTTCTGCCTCTCCGTTCAACCCCACCAATTTCACTCCCCTTGCTCATTCAGACTTTTTCGTCAATCTCCCAGACAAATTCTGCTATTTCTTCACGTGTATTGATCAGGTTTATGGGGTAGACTGCTATCCCTTTGAGTCTGGGTTCACTGACAGGGTAGAATGTGCCACGTGTGTCAAGCGCGCGCATGGCCCGTGTGTTCGATACCGAATGAGCAATAAGGAATGGAGGTGCCCCCTGTGTAGAACGGACAAACTTCCTAAGGAGGTTCGATTCGAGGCCGCCCGAACTGACGGCCCTGAATACGACGAAAAATACCAACGGGCGGAACTATGGATGAAGAAAATATTATTAGCTAAATTAGCTGGCCAACCATTGGACCATCTCACTAAGCACGACAGGCGTCGAGCCACCGAGAGGTCCCGAGATTATCGATGGATCAACTGTCATTTGGAAAGGCGTAAAACAGACGGATCGGGATATCGGTTGACGGTTCCCTACCCATTCAAGAGGTACGATTGGACCAGATCGGTGCACGAGGAACAGGCCGCTCATTTCGCAATACGTGTCACTGAAGCGACTATCGATCAAAATCGATGGTTTTGGTCTAATATCCGGGATGATGTAAAGCACGTGGTTGCTAACTGTCTAGTCTGTGCGACCGAATGTGCACCCATTCGCGGATTGAACACGATAGTCCTGACGGAGGTAGAACACCCTTTCCAGCGAGTCAGTATGGACACGACAGATATTGACGTGCCACCTGGCCCCAACCGTTGTGAATATTCCATTCTCTTGGTGTTGATCGACCATTTCTCGAAATATATCGAAGTCTACCCCTGTAAGACCCATAAGGCCTCAGAGATAGCTACGTACATTGACTGATTCCTCAATACTCATCTAGATACATAAGAAATTCTAACCGATAATGGGTCTGAATTCAAAGCCGAGGTAGAGGAATTACTGATGCGTCTTGGCGCTACTCTCCAACACACCGCTCCCCATGTCTCCCAGTCGAACGGGTTGCCCGAAAATGCGAACTGCATGATTGAGACCGCTCTCCGCAAGAACTTGGCGGCCAATGACACGCGTCCGTGGCCCGAGATTGTCTATCAAATCATCGGGATCCATCAAGCGACCCCTCATGAATCCACTGGATTCACCCCGTTTCAGCTTCGGACCAATAGCATTTCATGTGTCGATAATCGGGGTATCTCGGAAATTGTCGAAAAAGGGGGCAGGGACACGTGTGCGACTCTTAAAGCCAAGGCTAAGCGGTATGCGGATTTAATGGAAAGGGCCATCCCTAAGATGGCCCGGAAAAGACAGAAAATGACTGAAATGGCCCACGGTAGACAGGTCCGTAGCTACGAGGCCCGAAATGGGAATGCAGGCCCACAACACCTATATAAACTAGGGGACCTGGTGCAGGTACGTAAATGTGCACGCGACCGGAAACTCGCTCCCAAGTTCTCTGGCTGTTTTCGCGTAGTGGAACTCATTCCTAACGGAGCCAACACGGTGCGCATCGCGCCTGAGGCCAGCGCCAGCCATAACTCTCTTCCCATTATCCGCCATACCTCCTACCTTCGTCCCCTCCCTCCTTTCAAAACCCCCATTCCGTCTTCCTCTTCTTCCCCCAGCGCAGACGAAAAACTTGCTTCCCTTCTTTCGTCTCGCTCTACCTCCCCTTCGCCTTCGCCATGAGTTTTGTCATTGAGCCGATTCTTCCTCCCCAGCTTCTTCAACCTCGAGCCTGGTTGCAGTTTCGCCAAGTCGCGCTGTCGGAAGATGATGCGGCGCAGCAGCGGAAATTGACTCGCCGTGGTCAACTCCCTTGCTGCGTCAAAATTGTGTCCGCAGTCATGGTCAAACTGGACCCTAGCGCTTCGGTTAGACTTCCCCTGGGCCAAAACCGAGGGAAAGACGGCACGACAGTACGGTCCCCTGGAGACCTGATCTTCCTCGTTGGACTGGACCGACGCGACCTCAATGGGCCAATTAGTGGGGTCCGGTCCAAACGGTACTTGAAACGGACCAAGGGTTAGCGAGATATTCAAGTTTGACCGGTTGGGACCGGACCAACACGACCGCATAACCCGGCCAAGAAAGGAACAGCCCTAAGTAGCCATATAGATGAACAGCCAGGCCCGAATAATTAAAATAGGGTCATGTGCTATTTTTAGCACGGGACTGACTGTTCGTTTCCCAAAGTCGGGCCTGCACCAGTCCTGTTCTAAAAATAACACAGCCCCACGCTATTTTTAGCGTGGGACTGACTGTTCATCTACCGGGAACTGGGTCTGCGCCAGTCCCGTTCTAAAAATAGGATTGACTGTTCATATCCCGAGGTTCGGACTGCTGCTATTTTTAGCACAGGCCCGGTCCAGAGTTGACCACAGCCCCGACCATTGGACTGCAGCACTTAGCCCCGATCACCTGGCCTCTCCATTATGAAAGAGAAGCCACGTCACCCAAGAACACACAGATCAGACAGATCGAGAGCATGCTCACTTGCGGAATGCAGCAATGCTGGCAGAACAGCAAGTAAGAATCCCTCACACGCGGGGACGCGGAACGACTGGCGGGACAGCGAGGAAGGAGAAGGACTGAAGCTACTGCGTTAGAGTAAGTGGGAAGAGGGACGACCAAGACATGCAAGAAGGAGGTAAAGGGAAGGGGGTTGCTCGGGGAAGTACGACGGTCTCAGTTCTCACAAGGGCCACCTTGCTTTCTCCCTCACCTCCTCTCCTATCATCTTCTTTCTGCTCCCCTGCTCGCTCTCTTTCCTTTCCTTGTTCTCGCTCGGATGTGTGAGGTCTGTCTAATCCCCCGCGAGCCCATTGGTTCATGGCACGGTTCTGATCTACCGTTGACCGCCCGCACGCACTGTGCCCGAGAGCTGCCGGTGCTGAGCACTCGAGCTGGCCGTGCTCAAGGGCTGAGGATGCCGTGTGCCCCCGAGCACCGTGCCTGAGAGCTGTTGAGATTGGGTACTCACGCGCACTGTGCCTGAGGGCAGTTGATACTGTGCACCCTTGCTCACCATACTTAAGGGCTGATATTGTGTATTCACTTGCTCTGAGCACGAAGACTGTTGATGCCGAGTCATGCGGTGAACCCTGTCATATTCAGAGTGCTATACTTCGTTGTGTCTGGGTCGAATCTGCCAAGGGTTATATGATCTGTGTATCACTTCATATTTTGGACTTTGTATCAGCAAGCATTTGGCATAGTATTTGGTTGTGCCAATAGGCACTCAAACAGGGCTTGATGATTGGCTGTGCCAATGAGCACTTAAACTGAATGATTGGTTGTGCCAATGAGCACTTAAACTGAATGATTAATAAGCACTTGAACAGAGTATGATGGTTGGCTATTCGAGTCTCTTGATTCGTTGTACCAAAAGATGATTCGCTGCATAATGGTCCAACTGCGACTGTGCACACTCGAATTTAAGTGTGACATTGCGCTTTGAACTTGGGTGTCGTGTGCGCATCATGTCTAAGTACCAAGTCTGTGACAGTACCATATCTGAGCATTCCTCAACTGTGCGTAGTTACGCACCGTATCTGAGGACCATTTGTGCTATTCACCACTGTGCGCAGCTGCGTGCCGTATCTGAGGACCATTTGTGCTATTCGCCACTGTGCGCAGTTGCGCAGCGTATCTAAGGACCATTTGTGCTATTCACCACTGTGCGCAGCTGCGCGCCGTATCTGAGGACCATTTGTGCTATTTGCCACTGTGCGCAGTTGCGCACCGTATCTGAGGACCATTTGTGCTATTCGCCCCTGTACGCTGTTGTGGGCCGCACTTGAGGGCAATATCTGAGTTTGCAACTGTGCGCAGTGTGCGCACCACACTTGAGGACAACATCTGAGTATTTCGCAGTTTGCCACTGTGCGCAATGTGCGCACCGCACTTGAGGGCTACATCTGAGTATTTCGCAGTTTGCCACTGTGCGCAGTGTGCGCACCGCACTTGAGGGCTACATCTGAGTATTTCGCAGTTTGCCACTGTGCGCAGTGTGCGCACCGCACTTGAGGGCTACATATGACTATTTCGCAGTTTGCCACTGTGCGCAGTGTGCGCACCACACTTGAGGGTCATGTCTGAGTTTTTTCCCTGTTTGCCACTGTGCGTCAGTGCGCACCACTTTTGAAAGCCATATCTGAGTATTTTCGCTGTTTGCAACTGTGCGTTAGTGCGCACCACTCTTGAAAGTCATATCTGAGTCTTTCGCTGTGCGCCAGTGCGCACCACTCTTGAAAGTCATATCTGAGTCTTTTCGCTGTTTGCAAGTGTGCGCCAGTGCGCACTTAAGAGCAATTTCTGAACAGTGTTATTCGCAAGAGCCATTTTCTGAACTATGTGTTGTGCGCAGAGTGCGCACCTTGATTGAGGGCCATTTTTTGAACTTTGTGCTATTCTCAACTGTGCGTAGAGTGCGCACCTTGATTGAGGGCCATTTTCTGAACTTTGTGCTATTCTCAACTGTGCGCAGACTGCGCACCTTGATTAAGGGCCATTTTCTTAACTTTGTGCTATTCTAAACTGTGCGCAGAGTGCGCACCTTGATTGAGGACCATTTTGTGAACTTTGTGCTATTCTCAACTGAGCGCAGAGTGCGCACCTTGATTAAGGACCATTTTCCGAACTTTGTGTTATTCCCAACTGTGCGCTGAGTACGCACCTTGATTGAGGGCCATTTCTGAATTTTTGCGCTATTCACAATTATGAGCTGAGTGCGCACCTCGATTGAGGGTCATTTTCTGGACTTTGTGTTATTCACAACTGTGTGCCGTAAGCGCACCATATCTGAGAACCATTTTCAAGTGTGCACTATATCTGAGGGCCGATTTTGAGTCTGCACACGTACTATTGACCAACTCTCAATTGATGACAATAGTGGTCCGGCCCTAAGAGAAGGCAAAGTTTTGCACGCGGTAAACACCTTTGACTGAGTACTATAATTACAAGCAGTAGTATACTGGACCTATGCAAAGATCGATTATCATTTGATCAACAGATTGAGCATAAGATTATTTTTAAGTGCGTGCCCACGCGCGCCCAGACCAGATATTATTTAGAGTGCGCGCCCATGCGCGCCCAAGCTTGACATTGCAGTTAGAGTGCGCGCCCAAGCTTGGCATTGCAGATAGAGTGCGCGCCCATGCGCGCCCAAGCTTGGCATTACAGTTAGAGTGCGCGTCCATGCGCGCCCAAGCTTGGCATTGCAGATAGAGTGCGCACCCATGCGCGCCCAAACTTGGCATTGCAGTTAGAGTGCGCGCCCATGCCCGCCCAAGCTTGGCATTGCAGTTAGAGTGCACGCCCAAGCTTGACATAGCAGTTAGAGTGCGCGCCCATGCGCACCCAAGCTTGGCATTGCAGTTAGAATGCGCACCCATGCGCGCCCAAGCTTGACATTGCAGTTAGAGTACGCGCCCATGCGCGCTCTAGCTCGACATAGCAGTTAGAGTGAGCGCCCATGCGCGCCCAAGCTCGACATCGGTGTTAGAGCGCGCGCCCGTGTGCAACCAGGCTGGATATTGCTGTTAGAGCGCGCGCCCGTGTGCGACCAGGCTGGATATTGCTATTTGAGTGTGCGCCCGTGTGCGCCCAGGCTGGATATAGTTATTTGAGTGCGCGCCCATGTGCACTTGCGCTGGACGTGTGCACCCAGGCTGGTTATTGTCATTTGAGTGCGAGCCCATGTGCGCCCGAGCATAGGGTTGCTAGATGGGATAATTTGCCTTCACGCACCCGTTGATTTATTTCCTTGCTGATCAGCAATACCTCATGCACGTGATATTTTCCCTTGCATGGGGAGCATTGGCAGTTCAGTCCCTGCACAGATGACCTGGCTCAGTCTAGCCCCAGTACATTCAGCATTTGTGACTGGTCCTTGTGCATGAGATGTTCTATTGATAAGTTGCTGTTCAGCCGGGCCCTTCAGGCGGGCCTACTTGAGATTGTTGCTGTTCAGTCGGGCCCTTCAGGCGGGCCTACTTGAGATTGTTGTTGTTCAGCCGGGCCCTTCAGGCGGGCCTACTTGAGATTATTGTTGTTCAGCCGGGCCCCTTCGGGCGGGCCCACCTCTCGAGATTGTTGCAGTTTTCAGCCTAGCCCCTTCAGGCGGGCCCTTTCTTCTGAGATAGTTGCTGTTCAGTCGGGCCCATTCAGGCGGGCTTTATATTGAGTTGCTGTTCAGTCGGGCCCATTCAGGCGGGCCCTATATCGAGTTGAAGTTCAGTCAGGCCATTCAGACAGGCCTCCACATTGTGTTGCTGATTACTATTCGGTCAGGTCTTGGAGACAGTACCCGTACTAGAGAGGGTGTGCTTTCTGTCCAAGCTGGCCCGTCGTCGTGAGACTACCCCTAAGTGGGGTAAATTGATTGAGAGGTTCTGCTACAAACATGTGGGGCATCAGAGTTTCACTATCAGGGTCAATGAGTCCTCGACCTCGAGACACACGCTCGTGATCACCTACTCGGTGAAGGGAGCAGAGACGGGGGTGAAGGGCACCACATACGACAGGATTGCTGATTACATATTTCGCAGGGAGAGCTATTGGAGGGACAACTGGCTATATGTGGTGTTCCCTCGCGTACCTTCAGCACCTGGGGGCGTGCTCTTCGATTTTGATGGGTGCAACCCCATGCCCCTTAGTGAGTCTCGCAGCAAGGACAAGAGGCGGAAGGACGACCGGATTAGGAGAGAGATAGCCAGATCCGGGGTCCCAATCACTACATGCATCCAGAGATCAGAGACAGATGAGTCGGACTTGGAACCCTGCTCTGTGAGTGATATTGATCTGGGCGACTATTTCGACTGGGACACTCACAGAGGCTGAGTTTATGGACAGTGACAGGAGCGTTGGAGACCGGTGAGCGACGATGACGGAGAACGACTTTGAGGAGGATTGCGTATCTTCTTGCACGGTATCTCCTTGAGGGTGATTGACTCCTATATGTCAGACGACCCTAGGTCTGAGACAATTATTGGTCCCCCAAGAGGGGAGAATCCGGTCCCATATCTCGAGGATGGCTATAGTCATTTGGTCGGGACAGACTTTGCTATGCAGGCTTATCGAAAGCCCCTTTACGGAGACCGTTTCCTCGAGGTATCCTACATCTACTCTGGTGGGAGAGGACGGATTGAGATATCGATTGGAGTTACAGGCAACATTATCCTTGCGGAGGAGCTTTATCTCAGGAGCGTTGCAGACGAGGAGATGGCGAGATGCATGGCCTATATCTGCAAGATTGATCCAGCAGCGCCTCTCGACATCAGCTACGTGGTTCCAGAGTCGATAGCCACGCAAGTTCTCAATGACGAGGCGCCAGATATGGAGTCCCAGACGGCAGCACTTACTCATGAGGGGGTACCGCTTATTATCATTGATTGAGGTTCTCTCTTTTCAGTCACTATGATGTATTACGACATTATTATTTATTAGTGACTGCAGCCCTCCGATGGCTGCTCCCTGCATACACTGTGTACTATTCTTCAGTCTCGTTTCTTTGGTCATGCTCTTGCAGAGTCTGGTTTCTGGTCTTCTCATTTTGTCAATGTCAATTGCTTTATGATGCATGTATGTTATTTTCCTCCTTATTTTACACAGGTTACACTCAAGGCAGCTTGAAAGACTCCTGAATGATAGGGACTCCAGTGACCTTGGGTCTATCCTTTATACGGGGTCAGGTGCAGGTGATAAACCCGAACGCCTCACTCTAAGCCGTGTCGCCGCTGGCAGGAGGGATAATCCTGACTACTCGGCTGTATGACAAAGTGTGACTACCTCTGAATACACCCCTATTTTTTATACCTATTAAAATCCTGCGTGACAGCCTGCCAGTCCTCCAACCCACTGAGCTCGGTCCGGGGAGGGATATCTAACCGGACCCTTGAAGCAGTGGGGGCGCGACAACGCACCCTTGTCTCAGTCCTGATCTTCTCCGATTTGCACAGCTCTTCAGTCATCAAGCCTGGTGCGCCGCCATAGAAGTAACGATATCGACCCATCGAGGTTCGGCAGTCATCTTGGCAGAAGTGTCGGGGTTTTAGCGCTTCTCACGACCTACTCAGAGCGACGTGATGGTGATTGTGGCCTTCAGCGGTGATCTCTGTACCATTAGCATTCAGCGTGACGCGGTGGTGACTAGTCCTTACGAGTGGCGATCTGCGTAAGTGGCTGATTGGTGGCAGCGACTGGCTCGGCCATGACGACAAGTGGTGGGGACCGAGTGTATCCATACCTTCTCTCTTCGGACTAGCGCCACTGATCGCCCCGCTCTCCCGCTTCCCCATCTTCATCCCTATTCCGAACGCTGATGAATCGGTTTTCTACCTTCTCTCTCCCCTCCGACCTTCCAACCATCTGGCCATCTTGGGCCGATCCCCTTCTCACTCTGGAAATCCGTCCCGCCTCGATCTCTCCTTTCAGTCTCGCCTACATCCGTAAGTGGACTCAATTCACGACGGTCAGCGTGTGTATGCTTACAGTGAAATGCCACTAGTAACGATATTACAGTAATCGGGAGTTGGAACAATGTAACGAGATATCGCTGGTGCTAGTATAACTGTGGCCAGAGGAGGCGGCAACCGACGGTACGTTGGTGGGACTTCTGTGTGGTGAAATCACTAAGGGCGGTCGAGCAACCGTCGCCTACGAACTCCTCACGTTTCTGTCGCAACTCGTCGACGATCTGCCGATGGACATCATCTCTTTCAATTTGAGCGATCCAGCCCAGGCTGAACCTGTGACTTTGGAGAGGAAGTTGACGCCAACCGTAATCTAGGGGAACTGCATGGAGGACTTTTGTCAGTACTTGAGCGATCACGACCCCACGGCTTGGTGTTTTCTGGACCTTAACGACCTCGCGACGGATAACTCTGACTTTGACGAGTTCATGAAGGCTCATCAGGAAAACGGGGAAATACCATCGGACGATGACCCAGATCGCATAGCCATCGTGAGGCTGTCAGAGGAAGAAGAGTCAGAAGCCCGGTCGACGTCGAAGGAAGAAGAAGAGGCGTCCGTACCTGAGCCCCGGGAGGCTCCTCCAACTCGAGCATCACCTGCCATTTGGGGAGGATCCGCTTTGAATCCCGAAGTTCCCTGGGATGCCGCCAGTCGACACGATGGCGCAGCAACCTCCCGCCGCCGCCGCCGCTCCCGCTCACCATCTCCCTCATCCGCCCCCTCCGCGCTTCGTTCCCGTCCTCCTCCCGGCCCGGATGTTCCGTCCTCGTCCGGTATTTCGCCGCCCCCTTTATTACCTTTCGTTCTCCCCTCTCCCCAATATTGAATTCCCTCTAAATTACTGTATCTTCGCTAATCAACTGTTTTGTCATCATTTTGCCACGCGACTTCTGTGTACAGTTTTTCCCCATTGCTCTCCCTCCTTCCCTCTCAACATCCTCCTTTTCAGTGTCGCTTGGAGACAATACAACCATATGGAGTTGTATTGTACTATCTCCGGGACCTTTCCCGCTATGGAAGATTATGAGTCCGTGCGGGACAATGTCCTCGGTACCATCCCCTCTTTATATCCTGACTACCTTTTATCCTTGTCCTGACCAAATCATCGATTCCCTCGTGTGCACCGGATCGTCCACTTCGTCGACCTCGGTGACGAAGCTGCGGATTACTTCCCTCCGCGCCCACCCGAATGGCCGCGACCCCTCCACCACCCTCTCCTTGTCGACTACCGTTGGGCGAACTTCCAATGATGCAGTTGTCCGTACCAAAGAAAATTGTGCGTCCTTCTCTCAGCTGTGTGCTGCGTGCATCATGTACTCTCCCTTGTCTGCTCTTACTTGCGTGCTTTCACCTGCGTTCTCTAGCCTATCTGCTCCCACCTGCGTTCTCTAGCCTATCTGCTCTCATGTGCGTCCTGCTCTCACATGCTTGCTGGTGTCACATGCGTGCTTCGTCCTGTCGAGCTTCCACCCACGTGTCTTATTCGTTCGAGTTCCTACTGTCTTCACCCGAATAGAACGCCCGGTCATTATCGCTGCATCTGGACAGAAAATGGCCCCAAATAAGGCTACAATGACTGGGCGTTATATTCGGGTGAAGACGGTAGCACTGGGGTCCTCCTTTGGTAATCACTGTCGATCTGTGCCAAGGATGGATTAGACACAGTTGGCACGAAACTTCGGCAAGCTAATCGAGGTGAGGTGGTTCTAGATCGACGGTCTACGGGAAAAGAAGACTCATTTGACAGGTAATTGAATTGGTTGGGCTTAAAGAATTAGCCTTTATTTAAATTAAAAAGAAAAAAAAGAAAAAAAAGAAAAGAAAAGAAGACTCATGATTCTGAATGACACGTGAAACTGCTTCGGTAATTTGATATTTTCACCCGTCCAAGAAGGGTGTTGTGTAGACTTTCAAATCGGTTGATATTTGGACAAAATCGGGAATTGGCAAAATACTAATTTGTTAAATCATGTGGCCTACTTAACAAGATCAAGCGCCCAAACTGTTAAATCTTGGTGTCGAAATGCTCGTCATGTCCTTCGGGACATCCGTTAAAATTGGAACGATACAGAGTAGATTAGCATGGCCCCTGCGCAAGAAAATAAAGAAAAAAAAAAGAAAAAAAAAAAATGCTCGTCATTTCTCGTAATAAACTCTATCTCGTGCTTATATTGGTTTGGATAATGGGCGAAATAGGAAATTCAAGATGGCCAATTTGGTTTGATGGCTGACCAATTGAAATTTCATTTGTCGAAATGGGTTCACAGCTATTCAAAATTACCTGGTCAAAGAAGAATGAGTATATGAATATATTATTATTATTATTATTATTTCAAGTTATTTGTAAATTTATAAAAAAATATCGATAAATACGGAAACTAGTGTTGTTCATGGTTCTAATCTCTTTCTTCGACTCTCCGGGTTGCTCCTGCTTTCTTTAATAGAAAAATATTTTCTTCAATAAGAAAACAATCACCATTGGTCCAGGAATGTCTAATGGTATATGTTGTCCTTTTTTGGCTGAAGTACTTTTTTTATTTAAAGTAGTAGAACCTAAGCTACCAGCCGGGGCGGCCAGGTCGCCTTGTTGTCCCGGGGCAAGGTCCCACTTGCACGGATTAAGAGATTCTCGCCGTTGATCTTTGCTATCTACGGTCAATATGGCTTAATTCGTGTAAGTGGGACCTACAGTAGCCCCTGAGTGGCCTGGCCAGACCAGGGAAGGTCCCAGCAAAAACTAAACAAACAAAAAAAAAGTTCCAAAAAATCTATAAAAAAAAGAATCAAACTTTTTTTTGTTTTTTTTGGCTTGAAAATCTGATCGGTCGTTCCTCAGCTGGGAAGTGATAAGAGCATCTCCTTGTCTGAGGGTCCTCCCTTAGATTAATCCATTCCATTGGTGGGGGGCTGCACCTGCTGGAAAGCACGTCCAGTGTCCCTTACACTGAGCTGGTAAAGAATCAAGAGAGTAGTCATCACAAGAAAAGGGCTTCAGGATCCTGAGGGAGGATGTGATCCTCCTTCTCATCCCACAAGTGGCCGGAAAAGACTAACTGTTTGTTATCTGAGAATAGAATCCACTGGAATTCGGAGGCCCAAGAGAATAGCATAGACCTCTGTGCCGCTGAGGGTAAAGAAGATTGAAATCTCACTTTCCTAAGTCTTCTTTTTTCTCTATTCTGACAAGATTTTAAGGTCCTAACTGCATTCTTGAAGGAGTTATGCAGGCGAGAAACTGCCTAGTAAGAGCAATTGAATCTCCAGTCCCTGCGGTCTATCCATAAGACCCAAAAATAGATGATAGGAAATTTATTACCAACTTTGGTTCTAGGCGAGTTGGATTGATCCCCAAGTAGGACCAGTGCCTTAGTCCAGTAAGAACAGTCCTTATACGCTGCGAACCACAGTCTGCCTACCCAGTCCCAGAAGCCCCTAGCAACCACAGATTCCAACCACCACGAGTCCCAGAAGCCCCTAGCAACCACAGATTCCAACGACCACACGTGGGAAGAGTCCTCCAGAGACTGGTGGGGGCATACGTCACACGTAGTAAGTATTTCCATTCCTTTTTCAGCACACCATGCTGTCGTAGGCGTAGGCACGCAATTGTGCAGGTGGAGCCATTGGAGTCCCCCCAACTTGACTTCAAGAGTCTCCTATATTACGCAGATGCAGAAGTGGACCCAGCTGAGCTCTGGGGCCCTCAATCGAAGGTTCCTGAAGTGTCTGTTCCATGAGTCCCCAACTCTGAACTGCAAAGTCGAAGCCTTGGATTGCAGTTTGTATCCCGCCTGCGAGGAGTAGTTCAGAAGGAGGACTCTGGTATTACCAGTGAAGAGTCCGCTGCGATGTTCCAACCCAGTCTCAGTTCGTCGACTTTCCAGCTGTTGAAGGGAGAGCCTTCTCTTGCTGGTTTGAGACGGGTAGTGCCATTCTTACTTACAACTGTCTTAACTGTTTTTTTTTTTTTTATCAGACAGTCACACGGATTTTTTCCGGCATATGGGTACGCCGGTCGGGTTAACTCATCACTCACGGAATAATGTATACTTAACCAGTTGCAGTCACTGTCTTAAATTTGACTTCGTTGCAATGCGCCAGGTTTGTGACCTGGGTTGGCGGATCAATGCGACGCAGGGTTGCCCCGGAGTACTTCCAAGAGGCAGCTTGTGATGTCTCGATGTTCCCCTTCTTCAGTACATGGTAAAAAAAATCCGGAGAGTCCGGGTCTCTTCACCACGAATCGTGTTGTGCCACCGACGTCCCTGTTGTAAGAATGTCCATCCATTCCTCTTGGGATTGTTGTTATCAAGGCGACATGGCGCTGTTCCACATTGTGTAGGCCTCTCAGTTTGCTGCGGAGATACTATTTTGTGTGCTATATTTTTTGTTGATTGACTGTCCCATAAATGGGACACTCTCCACACCCCTTTTCTGAAGCCATTTCCTGGCGTAGTTGCCAGGGGAGTTGGCTACAAAAAAAAGTGTGGCCTGATGCATCCAAGACAGCCGGGTTTTCAAATAGACTAGAGATGAGAACTTCAGAGAGAGAAGATGGGGGTTTGATAATGGAAGGAAGAATCTTGGCCCAAGCGTTCAGGATTGGTCCCCAAGTAGGGGACTTCACTGACTTGACCAGTGGGGTAGTAAAGGAGTGATTGCCAGACTGCGTCATGGTCGGATAGGTCCTATTCCCTGGCCAGTGTGGCCTGCGCAAGCTGCATCCAAGGTTGGTTTTCTGGTGAGGTCAGTAGGCGTACTGTCCATTTGGCCAGCAAGGCTGTGTTCTGCATTTCAGGGTCTAGGATACCTAGGCCCCCATCCCATTTTTTTCTCTGTAAGTTTCCACCAAGCGACCTTGCTAATGCAAGAGGGGATGCTTGCATCTCCCTTCCAAAGGAATCTGGTGAGTAGTTGCCTTACCAGTTTGGCCGAGGAGGCAGATATCTGGCGAAAGGCCAGGATGAACCAGGTAGTGGACAAGATGGAGCAGTTTGCCACAAGTGCTCTCCCTAATAGGGAGAGGTTTTTTCTACCGGAGCATCTTGCACATGTGTCTCGGATTTTGTTGTCAATTACGGATGACTGGTCCTTGCTGCAGTCTCCAAAAGATACCTTGATGCCGAGGTATCTTTCTGATTTTGTGGCTGGGATCAGTTTAATCCCGAAGTCAATTGCCAGTTGTGAATCATCATGGGTAAGGGCTACGGATTTGCTCCAGCTCACCTTCATTTCTGAGGCTGCTTCATACACAGATATGCATTCGTGAAGTGCTGATAGAGAGGAGACTGAGTTTCTATGATGGCCGATAAGTCATCTGCGAAAGCCAAGGGGAAGCCCTGTCGCAATGACCTTGTCACTGTGAAGGCATGGGAGAGAGAACCGTTCACCATCACTCTCCCTTGTGAGCCATGGTATAGGTTTTCCAACCAGCGACAGTAATTGGGGCCAATTCCAATTCTGTGGAGGACTTCAAACGGAAATTTTCAGTTCACTTTATCGTAAACCTTTTCGAAATCGATAAGGACTGCAATGTTAGATCGTTGTGCCTTAATGAGGTCTAACGCTTGAGTAATTGCCATAACGTTGTCAAGGACCTGCCTCCAAGGGATGAAACCTGGCTGGGGTGGGTGGACCTGTTTGGTCATTAAGCCAAAGAGGCGCCGTGCCAAGGATTGGCCAAGATCTTCTCCGCTACATTGATCAAGGAAATCGGGCGGTAATTTCTTACGTCTCGTCGGTCTCCTTTCGTGTATAGTAATGTGGTTACTCCTGTTGTTCTGGATCCCAGTGGATTGCCATGAAGTACATTATTGAAGACCCTCAGTAGATCCGGGGCGAGGGTGTCCCAAAATAATTCATAGAATTCTATTGGTGGCCCGTCGGGCCTAGGGCTTTTGCCCTTGGCCATGCTTCTCATTGCGACAGTCAGTTCCAGTAGCGTGATTGGTTTTTCTAGGTCTTTTTGCTCCGGGGTTGAGAGAAGACTACGGGCTGTCCCCCAGCGGCGACCTTCCCACTCCTCCGCTATAATAATGTCGTCTAATGTTTTTCTGAGGTAAGTAACTTCTCGTAGAAAATACGTACGAAATCACAAATAGAATCTGACGACCTTGCCGAGAGAATTGTGTAGTTGAAGGGGTGCAGGATTTCCACCATGGAAGGTGATTTGCCTTTTTTTCGTGCGACAGTTTGAGTGTGCGGAGTTCTTTTTGTCCTTATGTAGGATGTTGTCTATGCGTTTGCATATGAGCCAGGATTCTTGTCTGCATATCTGTTTGTCTTGCCAGTCTTGCAGCCAGGCAACCCTTCTAAGGGCCCAGTGGCTGTCCGAGAAGGAGGAGAAACCTAGTCTGTTTTCTGCGTTTTCTATTTTCCTTTTTAGGATTATTTCGTCATGTTTCCTGTTTGCTGCCTTGATTCTTGAAATGTTATTGAGGAACCCTGAGAGGAGGTGGATGCCCCTGTCTACCCAGTCCCCTGCGTCAGGAAACAGATTTGACGAGGCTCTCCATTCTTCCCAGAAGTTCCTCACCCACTCGATCATTTTGTTGTCGTTAAAGATCTGCATATTTAGTTTGGAAGTACCCGTTCCTCTTTTAAGGGGGGGCACTGCTGATGATGTAATTGTGATTGGTTTGTGGTCAGACATTGGGTCTGGCGTGATATCAACTTGAAGAACGAGTGGGATGACCTGTTCGGAGCAGAAGATTGCATCCAATCTTCTGCTAACCACGGGTGTGGTGGACGATAACCATGTGAACTTCCTTTGGTCCGGGTGCAGCAACCAGTATGAATCAAACAACCCTTTTTTAGTGAGTAGTTCGTTCAGGGCTATGGATTCCCCTGGGTGAGAGAGAGGAGAGGAGAAATCCACCACCTCATTGGGCACCGTATTCCAGTCCCCACCTACCACCAGAAACTCAGATTCTGGTATTACTTAAGAGAGTTGATTAAAGAACTCGACTTTTGTTGTGTGGTCGGCAGGGACATAGAATTGCAGGAAAGTCCATTCACGAGAATCGATATGCAGTGCGACGAAATACCATCTTCCACACAGATCAAAGTTCGCGTGGGAGATGGTTCTGCAGATGGAGTTGTGGATCAGAATCCCAGTGCCCCCCCTGGTGTCCTCTGCAGGGGCCCAGATCTGGGGTCCTGACCACCAGTTACTGATTTCCGCCAATCTTTCATTATTAACCTTAGTTTCCTGGATCAAGACAATTTGTGCCCTGTTGCCGTGAATCCAAGATTTAAGTCTGGCGTGCTTGTGTCTCCTGTTTTTGTTTACTAGTCCTCGCACATTCCAGGAGGCCACCTTAACCGGGGAGCCCATCTGAACCTGAGGGTGGGGCCTGCTGTTGGATGGCGGCCTGGACTATGAACAGGCCAGGCAACTGTCTGTTGATTGGGGCGGGGCTCAGCAAGGCTGGGTCCCAAGCTGCCTTCAACAGGTCAGTGAAGCTGAGATTGAAGATTTTCTTGTCCGTTTGTAGAGCGTTATTGATTTCCGTTATGATGTCTCCTCTGATCCCGTCTCCGGTTTTTGGGATCAGCCTCTCTTTGTCGTTGGTTTCTTTGAACCAAGAGAGAGGAGCCTAGTAGAAGTTAGTACCAGACGAGGGATGTGGACCACCCGGGAGAATCAGAGTGTCCAGGCACAAGGCGTGGATGGCATGGATTCTGCCGGAGGCACCAATCTTGTTGAAAGAAATCAGCGGGTGGTGGGGCATTGGCCTTATAGCGCATACATTGTGCACAATCTTCTTTCCCATGTTGTAAAGCTGCATTGGGTCTGGGGGAGTAGACACCAGGGAGTCTGGGATTGTGTACCCTCAATGGGAGTCCGCTAAGAGCAGTATGTAGGGGC
Source organism: Chara braunii (assembly GCA_003427395.1). Taxonomy (NCBI): domain Eukaryota; kingdom Viridiplantae; phylum Streptophyta; class Charophyceae; order Charales; family Characeae; genus Chara; species Chara braunii. The sequence continues at coordinate 345,450 of BFEA01000561.1, read as the reverse complement.
CCTGATTTCTGGATTTGAGCAGTACTGGGATTACAATGCAGGCCCCGGACTGCTGTGGTCTGGGTCCTGCATCACCCTGGGAGGAGGAGTGCTGTCTACTGTCTTCAAAATCCTCTGGCTTGGTTCTTTTCGGGGAGCCAGCTTTGAGGAACCTGTCTAAGTCCATGCCATCGCCGACAGGGACTCCAGCAGGAACAGTTGTGCCCTTTTCGCCAAGCGGGGTGATCCTCCCTTGGTTGTCCTGCAGGAATCCCTGTTGAGCAGCCAATGAAGGGTCTGTGCCGTTGAGATTGAAAGGACGGAGTTCGCCCTGTGAAGAAGAGAGAAGCCGGAGTAAGGGGAAAACCCGACTTATCCAGAATGCATCAGCGGAGTTGAGAGTTTTACCTTCGCATTGGTGATGAGCAGTCCGATTGTCCAGGAGTTGACACCGTTCGTCACGCAGTAAAACGAGAGTGAGAGTTCCAGGGCCTGTAGACCCATGCTGTAGCGGAGCACAGCGCTTCGCTGGTAGTGAATGTTCGTAACTCATTCAAGGGCTTGGCAATAGCTCGCGTGAATTGTTCATGCTGGCAGGTGTAGGGGTAACCGGCTGCCGCGCATTCCTCCTCTCCAGAGTGGGCAGGGTACTCGCCCCAGTGAATGTGGAAGGAGATGCTGCCCCTTGCCTCCACGTTGGGAGGGAAAGGTAGGCTGGCTATGGTGAAATTAGGTTAACCACAGTAAAACCCGAAGCAGCACAAAAATTTGCGGCGTCGCTGGAGCGCACTCCGGGTACCCCCCCTACCCCTCTGATTTTAACGGCTGCAATGTCCCCCCTCAACAAACTTTTGCCTCAGGGTCACATGGAAATTCTTTACCAAATTTAATATAAAAATAAATATAATTATATAACATTTTTTATCTTTTGGCCTGGCCTGGCAATTGGTCCCGGGCCACTCTGTTTGTTAGCCTAGAGTAGAACAGGGCTAAAATAAAAATGATAAATAAACTAGGCTACCAGAGTGGCCTGGGGCAACTTGCCTGGCTGGGCCAAAAAAACTGAAAAAATAAAAATAAAAATATGTCAAATTTGGTAAAGAATTTCGATGTGACCCAGAGGCAAAAGTTTACTTTATTTTTCTGCGTAACATTTTCCTTTCCCCAGATCTTTTATATATATATATATTTTTTGGTCTGAAGCTTCTATGGTCCTTGCAAAGCCGGGTAGCCCGGACAAACAAGGTGACCCGGGCCGCCTGGCTGGTAGCCTAGTAAATTAATAAACAATATGTAAATAAATAAAAGTATATAAATCAATAATACATAAATAAAGAAATGTCCCTGGGGTATGTCGATGTGCCGAGTTTTTGACCATGGGGGTAGAAACAGTGCATAACATGTTGGCCCCAGGTTGTGAAATTGTGCGAGGAGAGAGAAAGGATGTGGTGTTGGGAGGACCAGTGGGTGTGAGAGGAGAGGGCTCAGAGGGGACTGGAAGAAGGAACAAGGCCCTTAGGAGGAGAGAAGAGCAAGAGTGGGAGTAGTTGGCGGAGGAGGAGGGGAGGAGCTATGGAGTAATTGCAGGTGGAGTAACAAGAGAGGAGGACAAGGCTGTTTGGCAGGAAACAGAAGGTGCAGGATGAGGGTGAATGGGAGTGAGAAAAGTTTAGGAGGTGGAAGAGGAACAGGAGCCGAGAATAAGGCTGTGTGTGTTTTTTTTTTCCTGGCGGGAAACCGAGGTTGTTTTGTGTTTGGCGGGAAACAGAGGATGTAGGATGAAGATGAATGGCAGTGAGAGTAGCTGAAGGAGGAGGTGGTAGAAGAAGAGGAGGAGGAGGAGGAGCAGGAGGAGGAGGAGGACAAGGACGAAGGGAGTGTCGGGGAGAGGAGACGGGAGTCAGAGGAGCTGAAAGAGAAAGGTGGATAGTCGGAGGAGGAGGAGGAACAGAAGGAGGAGGAACAGAAGGAGGAGAAACAGGAGGAGGACAAGGAGGAGGAGGAGGAGGAAGAGGACGAGGAGGAGGAGCAGGAGGGAGAGTAACATTAGTTGGGAGTGGTAAGAAGATGTGTAGGAGGAAGTCGTAGGAGATGGGGAAGCAGCTCGCAGGAGGAGAAAGCTGAGGAAGAGGAGGAGGAGGAGGAGGAGGAGGAGGAGGAGGAGGAGGAGAGGTAACATTAGTTGGGAGAAGTAGGGGGATGAATATGAGTCGTAGGAGAGCGGGAAGCAGCTGAAAGAGGAGGCGGCGGATGAAGAAAGTGGGCTCGGACGGAGGTAGACGGAGTAGGTAATCTGGCCAGGATGACGTGGAATCGACGATTGTCTGTGATTGGTTGCTGGATTCAGAGAAAGGGACGTGCGCGACGGGTTCTATGTTTGCATGAGCCTTGCCAGTATTATGACCAGATATATGGGAAAAATATAGAGCACGATCTGTAGTGGCGCCTGGTTCCAAGCTAGTGGATTTTCTGAGGAAATGTGAAACCGCCCCCCCACCCACACCTTCTCCTGAGTGGCTAAGAGATTGACACCGCCAGCTCTCTGTCTGTGCTAAGTGCGAGAGAGTCCGAACCTGGTCGATATGACAACCAGGTGCATCGTTCTAACTTTGCCGAATTGGCTCGAATTTACTTCTTTGTGAGATTGCTTTCTTTTACTTTTTCTTTTTTTTCTGTTTTTTTTCACGTTGTTTTATGAGACGACCCGGCCATTATTCTTTGCACAGCGCTGCGATAGAGTCGGAGCGGAAGCTTAAAGCTTTTTTTTGTTTTTTTTAACAATGTATGCTCCAATCTTTTTTTTTTTTTTTTTTTTTTTTTTT
>BFEA01000561.1:303405-327295 GCA_003427395.1 Chara braunii | reverse complement strand
TTTTTTTTTTTGAGAAAGTTTCATTACAGGAGCACACTCACGGGGCTGGTAAGAGCATCCTCCCTAAGCGGCCCTGCGTTGGAAGGCTCCATCTATGGGTGGGGAGCGTCACCTGCTGGAAACCGGGTCCAGTGTCCCATTGTTACACATTGCATTATGAGGAGTAAGACTCAATTTTTGGTGTGGTTGTTCTCAGCCAGCCCTGGATATGCTACATGTCCAGTATAGAGAGTACCCAAATTGTTCTGCACTGGCGATCTTTGCTGTAGAACCCTGATGATTGACGAGTCCATACCGAAGTATTCCTCTACTTTCTGCCTGGCCAGGACTTCTTCAGCATCAGAGTTGGGTGCACTGTGGGCATAACAATTCCCCACATACAGCAGTCCGTCTTGTTGGCATGGTGATGGGGGTGCGGGCGGGAGGGAGGGTAAGCGGAGCAGGTACTTCAGACAACGGAGGGGGTCGGGGAGGAATGAAGTGGGGGCATAACTGAGTTTGGGGGGGGGGGGGGGGGGGGGGGGGGGGGTAAAAGGGATCCTGTCTGGTAACGGGGGTAGGGGGGGGAAGGTGCTAGCGTTCGGGGGAAGAGGGGAAGAGGCGGGGGATGAGGAGTGAATGCGAAGAGGTCAAAGTGGGGTGTAGACAGGGGGGAGGGTGGGGGACGGAAGGAGATGGTGAGTTTGGGAGGGGACGAGCTGAGTTATGAGGGTAGCGAAGAGCTGCCGATGGTGCGTCATCGAGAGAAGGTTAACAACAGTCGTATTTTTCATCACCACTTCAGGAGACCCTTCAGCACTTCAGGATGCAGCCTGCCTAAATAGTGGTTTTCAGGGTCTTCGGACCTTTCACCACTTCAGGACCGTGCAAAATTTCCAGACTGCGTAAATTCTCACTTCAAATTTTTCATTTCTTAATTTTCAGCTACCTGTTAACCGCTTGTGCGGGGGGAGGCAGTGTTCGCGTGGCGTTTGGGGACTGCTTGGGTCGTGGCAAATGCCAGTGTTGTGTTAAGGCCACGTCTTTAATCTTATTGAGGAGGGAGCTTGCCTTCTGCTACACCTGATCAACTTTTAGGTTTTTAATGGTTTCCTCCTTAGTCCTCCATTGGGTGACCGGTTTCCTTAAGGAGGACAGTGCCCGGTCCATCACACACGTAGTCTGGTCTAGATTGTAGGCTCTCGCTCGACAGGTCACAGTTATCAGAGTTGTAGCAATCGTGGGTTTTTCGGCGTCGTCAACCTCGGCCTGTAAATGATGCACTCGGTCAGCAACACTATTCCCCAGCTGTTGGTGAGACTTTTGGATCAAAAATTTAGTTTCCCCTGTCAGTTCTGAGACGACCTTTATCATTGGTTTCTCTTTCGCCATGGGCTGTACCGTTTATGAAACCCCATGTCCAGTGGTGCTATCAATCTGTGTACTATGCAACCGTGTTTTATTGATTTACATTTTTTGTTTTTCCAGCAGTGTTTATGTGTCAATCTGAAGGTTAGCGTGGCAATTGTGCAATCTGACGTGCTGATCGCAGCAGGCCGATATGTCACTCAAATCGTGTGGTGTATCAATCATGTGGTCTTTACATTTCACGCGATGTGTGTTGTGTGGCCATTAAACATTGTCACTCCCATGAGCTAAATGATATGTCACTCATGCAGCGTGATGCGGAAATGCTTGTGAATCAGAAGTATCTATCCATCAGTGAGAACCAGCCCTCCCACCTGCCGGCCTTGCTCTCAACGAGTAACCAACTTCGTTTCTCTGCCTCGACCGACACTCTCCTCCCCACCCTATGTCCTGGCTAACCTCACTCACATATAACACAAAAACATTCAGATCAGTTACCAAATTCTTAGTCATCCTATTCGAGTTGCCTCCAACCGAGGGCAAGTGTGTGTAGCAGCAATCTGCGCCTGCTGCACCTATGATGCTCCCGACCACTATAAACGGACCAGGTTCTGCATCTTTATCATCGAAGTGGAGATCGTGATGGGGAGAGAGTTGATGGGGCTGGACAAGGGGCATTGTGTGTAAAGAAAAATAGACATCCCATCCCTCCACCTCCTCCAGCATCTTGCTTGCCTTCCCTTCCACAGGACAGGTGGAAGGCACATCCACTCCAGATCCCTTATCGTCATCACTTGAGGCAATGGACGTTGTCGACCTGTAGAAGGGGTCTGCCGGCCTGCGGATCTAACCCTATGTCCGCCCCTCGTCTGTCACCCGCAGGAGGGCTAGTTTCGAGTTCCTGTAACCTGCAAAATCCACCTCTAAGCCGGATAGGAAAACAAGGTGTGAGGTGGACGACTCACAAAAATGCAGAAAGAACGAGGAAATTGTTTTATTCAGTCAATAAAGTTCAGCGCAGACGCGCTACACCCTATCCCAGGGCAACCTCCCTCACGCCCGTCCAGGAGTGCGGTTTGTGTTGAGACTGAACGTGTCAGAATTCTTCGTTGGATCCCTTGATCAATGGGTTGTTTATCGGTACCGCTCCCGTCGGTCCCAAGGGATTGTGTTAGAGCCCTCCGAGCGCGAAGTAGTATCGCGGGCCTATTGAGGCCCGATTCCTGATCTGATTCCGCGACTTGAAGCCCGCTCGGCTGTAGGAAAAGACAACGCCTTGGCTCACTCGGGTGAGCATCTGGCCATGCCCTTGGTCTCGGTCTGGTCTCATTTGGTCTAGTCAGAGTTCGGTCCGGTCTGGTCCTGTTCTGGCCTGGCCTGGTCTGGCCTTATCTGGTCTGGTCTGAGCCCGGTCCGGTATGGTCCTGTTATGGTCTGGCCTGGTTTGGCCTGGTCTGGTCTGGTCTGGACGAATGCGCGTCCCCACCAGCGAGCCCAGTTGGTCGGATCAACCGATCAGGCACACCTCTTTTCGCTGGTGCGCACAGTTCCCCTCTTCCTTCCTAGCTAGTTTCCCTTAGCTGTGGTTTCGCAGGGTGGTAGAAAGGGGCAGTTGGGATCTCGTTATCCCAATCACATGCGCCACAACAGAGTCTTCTTTTCCCGCTGATTCTTTCAAGCCCGTTCCCTTGGCTATGATCTAGCAGGATGGCAGATAGGGACTGAGGGAATCTCGTTAATCCTTTCATGCGCGTCGCTAATTGGATGACGAGGCATTGCCTCTGCCGTTTTCAGGATGGAAGATAGGGACTGTGGGAATCTCGTTGATTCACTCGTGCGCATCACTTACTAGATGACGTGCCGTCACTCCAGCCGTTTCTTCCAAGCCTGTACCCTTAGCTGTGGTTTTGGAGATTGCAGGTAGGGACAGTGAAAATCTCGTCAATTCATTCATGCGCGTCACTAATTAGGTGACGTGGCATTCACCTCGTTTCCCGCTGATGCTCCTGAGCTCGTTCCCTTGGCTGTGGTTTCGCAGGATGGTAAATAGGGATTGTGGGAATCTCGTTAATCCATTCATGTGCGTCACTAATAAGATGACGAGGCCTTGGCTGCCTTAGGAGAGTCATAGTTACTCCCGTCGTTTACCTGCGCTCAATTTTATTTCTCCACTTTAGCTTCAAAACACTAGGCAAAAATCACATCGCGTCAACACTTTTGGAGGGATCACTCTCTCTCTCTCTCTCTCTCTCTCTCTCTCTCTCTCTCTCTCTCTCTCTCTCTCTCTCTCTCTCTCTCTCTCTTTCTCTCTGCTCCTTCCCGCGTGCTGCTCCTTCTCGTAGGTGCCCTTTTGCGCACAAGCTCCTTTGCTTTGTGCAACTTCTTCCTCCTCGTGCAGTTCATCCCCCCGCGCAAAAGTTCCTTCCCTGGGCAAGCTCCGCTGCTTCGCGCGGCTTCTTCCCTCGTGCGCAACTCGTTCCCCCCGCAAAAACTCCTTCCTCGCGCAGCAGCTCCTCCCTCCATGAGCAGCAGAACCACTACTCCGCACGGTCTCCTCTCTCGCACATATCTAATTTGTCTGCGCTGCTCATTCCTCTTGCGCGCCCGCTCATCTGCTATTCGCACGACAACTCTTAACTGCGAGTAGCCGTTCTTCGCCCATGCGTAGTCGTTCTACCTCCGTGTGCAATTCTTAGCCTCCTGCGCAACTCCACTCTCTCTCGAGGTGCATGGGCTTGACCCTCTACCTACTCTTGCGCACGGTTAGTCGCACGGCTAATTAGTTGTCTCGTGCGTTCTGGAGCTTGAGCTTCCGTGCCTGAATGAAGCCCGCCCCCTCCTCTAGGTGTGGCCTTCCGGAAAGCACTCACGTCGTGCCTTAGGGGACCCCCATTTCCCGACACTAGCCCCGACTTGAGCCAGCACCCATGTGCCAGCCTTGGGCGCCTTTCTTGTGCGCATCCCCCTGTGGATTAATTAGTGTCTCCCTTGCACTGATTGGCATGTGTATTTGAGCCCTTGATCGGCTTCCTTGTGCACCTTTTTGTGCACGTGAACTCTCACCCAGAAGCTATCTCGGTTCGCGCCTGATTGGAGCCTTCCCCCCCGAGTGTGTCCGCCTGGGAGGAAAACCAACACACCTTGTGCGCCAGTCCCTCCCTCCGATACTCCCGACCGCTCCCCCCAAGAACGGGCCCAGTCCTGCTTAAGTACGTTGCTGGGCCCTGCGGCAGCAGCCACCGGTCCATCGAGAGTCGGGCGCGCTGTCGAGTGGATTGTAGCGCCCGTGTATCGATCCTCTTCTCGAGCCTAGGCCCGAGCCTGTTTGGGTCCCGAATGGTCACATGCCAATCGACGAGGGCCCAACTGTCGGGAATTTTGGAGGCCCGACACTAGTCGCTTTTTCCGAGGCCGTCTTTCGACTGTACGGCTCAGCGTTAAAAATGCAGAGGCCTGGCATCGAAAATTATAGAGGCCCTTTAGAGCGCTCATTTTTAGTCCACTGCTCGACAACTTTTCTTTAGTGCCAACTTATGCGCCAAAAGCTAGCGCCTCATTAGACTCAACTTAGTAATTACTTCCGCTTTCGGCCCCGCGGCGGTTTCCCCCTCTGGTCTTATCTTCTCTATCTGTCTCCGGTTTCCCCCTGTCGGCGCTTTTGTTCCTCAAATGCCTGCCGCACGACCCGGACGCTCCTTCTCGTTTCACACGTTGCCAAGGCTCGAGTATGAGTCTAGATCCCCTGTCCTCAGCATTCGGCTGAGGCTTCCGGCTTCCCTCCTGATGTCACGGCATTTTGACGCTTCCCTGATAATAAAAATCCTTAGTGTCCTTCGTAAAAGGTCCCCGGGCCCTCTGAATCAGCGAACCACGCTTTCCTGACGCCCTGACCCTGATGTTGTCTGCACAGTCCCGCCGTCGAAGATTCTTATGGACAACAGTGTCCAAATCTATGATAGTGATCGAATCCGGTTCCCGCCAAATGTCTTCCTCAAGGAAGTAAAGGGCGGCGTAAGGCTGGAGCCGGCCGACAACGTGCTGGGAACAGGCTGGGAGGGCTGGACAAGGGGTAACAAGGGTAAAACAAAACAGACACCCAAACCTACCTTCTCCTCTAGCATCTCGCATCCCCTCCCTTTGACAGGACAGCTGGCAGGCCCATCCAGCCGTCTTACACGTCAGCGTCCCAACCCACCTCCACCGATTCCTCTGTTAGTAGGGTTTTGAGGGAATGTACCAGGTCACCGACAACGCCCTAAGCTCTTTCAGTTGCGCCCAACAGTTTTGCACGCCGTTGATTATCTTTAACCAGGCAAGATTACGTTCCTGCCTCTTCATAGGAATTGATGTCAATATTTCTTCTGTCTCGTCCAACGTTTGTTCAACAATCCGCACATCTGTCCAGCAAGCGGTGAGGCAGACGTGGGTTGCTTATTGCCTTGTTTCCGTTAACCAATCTGTCAACTATGTTGTCACCATACCTACCATTTCTTGATGCATGATGCGATAATCCGCTGTCAATGGAGCAGTGTTGTCCTCACAGTCCATCGTCGCCATAACCGCTTCGACGGTCGGGGTCACCATGGCTTCTCCCTTGTAACCCGTTGCCCGACTATGTCCTTCCTCCGTTATGGTCGCCATGAAGTCGCCCCGTTGCTTTTGTTGTTCTGCCCAGGGGCTTCACGAGGGGATTTTCCGTTTTGCCAGTGTCGCTCGGTATGAGCTGAAGCTATGGCGATAGGGTCCCTCGCCCTCCTCGGGGATACCAAGGAGGTTGACCGGAGTATGGCAGGGCCTTACCTGCCGGTCCAGTCAGTGCGCTCGTGCTAGCGCCAAACACCGAAACCAACTTTGTCAGCACCACTAGCCCATTTCAAAACAGAAACTCAGGACTTTCCTGGCTGAGGCCCAAGGGTTAGCAAAAGTCCAGGGGTGGTAACGGGCAAAATGCAGGCTTACCAAAAATGCCAGTGGGTCAGTGGGGTCCTCCTAAGCCCAAAAAAGAAACGCAAACACAATTGAGGGAAAGAGAAGAACCTCCTGAACTATATTCACTCTGCACCTGAATACTCTCCAGTCCCATACCATTGATGTCCAATCTGTTTTTGATACTAATTGGAGGATCTACTACCTCATTCATGGAAATATAATAATAGTCTATTTTTTTATTATATGTTTTTAATATTTTTTTTAAAGCCCAGGTTGTTGTAAAGGTCAGATTATGGACATATGACAGTCACCTTTGTGATCGGCCATGTGGCTATCACGGTGGTCTATATAGAGGCCCCTATTCCAAGGAGACTCCCTCCCGACCTACCACACTCATAATTCTTCCTGGCGCACCCCCCCCTTCCACAATCCTACCTCCATGTCAGTGATGCCCTCCGGTGTGACAAAATGGCCCAAGTATTCTAGCTCTTGTCGGACAAATTCACACTTGTCACGGTTGGCTTTGTACTTGGCGCGACGAAGCGTCTCCAACACTCGCCGAAAATGCTCAAGATGATCCTCCAATGTTCGGCTATAGACGAGTAGACCTTCACGAACCGGTCCAACAGCGCACGAAACTCGTTGGTCATTGCCGCTTGAAAGGTCGTCGGGGCGTTGGTAAGGCCAAAATGCATGACCACCCACTCAAAATGTCCATACCACGTCTTGAACACAGATTTGTAGCGATCGTTCGGCCGGATCGAAATCAGATGATATCCCGCTTCAAATCCAACTTAGAAAAATACTTTGCGCCACCCAATCACTCAAGAAGATCGTCGATATGAGGAAGAGGCCCTGCATTCTTGACGGTTTGCTCGTTAAGTTTGCGGTAGTCGATGCATAATCGTAGATCTTTGTTCTTCTTCCGTACGAAGAGAACTGGTGCTCCATATGGGGAGCTACTAGAGCGGATCCAACCCTTGTCCAACAAGTCATCGAGTTGCGCGTGGAGGACCGTAAACTCCTTCTTGCTCATGCGATAAATGCAACCTTCTGGTGGCACGACACTGGCCTCAAGAATGATCTCGTGAGAGATCGGCCGATCCGGCACCACACCGGTAGGTGACTCGAAGATGTCGGCGAACTCGTCAAGCAACGGTACCACACAGGGGTTCGAAGACAAGTCCGTGGGTGAAGAGTTGGCTACCGCGACAGTCCGTAGGAAACATAGACCTATCTTGTCGGGCTGCTCGTAAGCGCAAGAATCCCGGAACAACTTGGACGCCACCACTTGGCATCGGATCGAAGGGTGTGGAAGAGGAATAGTACACGACACTTCGGCGCCGAAGGCGTCCCGAACGGTAAGAATCCGCCAGTGGAAGTTGACCGTGTGATCCGCACTTGCAAGCCAATGCATTCCCAAAATAATGTTGAAGTCCATGTCCAAAATGTCGAACGTCACCGGTTCGCATGCATGAGGTGCGAAATACACTGGTACGACCTTAATGTACCGGTCGATAAGTTGCTCCGTCCTTCCGCCCGCCAACTTGATCGCCGCCGGGTTTGCGTTACTCCGAACTTGTGCGCCAAGGCCAACCCTCTGCATAAAGGCTTGGCTCTTGAAATTGCGAGACGCGCCGCTATCCAGCAAAGCGTTGTAGGACGCTTGCCCAACTTGGATGCAGACATAGAGGAGCGGTGCGTTGTTGTCATCGTACCGCTGCTTGCGAAACTCGCTGGCCACCTTGGTAACATACGCAAGGATGTCCCCCACGGCGACTTCGTCATCCATCGGCGAAGTTGGTGGTGCATAGAAGGATAGAACGTGTGAAGATGAGTGGATAATGTTGCGCATTGCGGTCCCGGCAAGCGGCCCGTGGTCGGGAGAGGAAGCCATGCGAAATCCTCCGACGTGAGCGGTTCCAAGATCTCTACGTTGAACCCGCGCGCCGAATCCCGTGAAGAACCACTTGAAGACGATAAGTCGCCCCTGCCGGACGGAGAAGATGTCGCACACACGTCTTGTCCTTGAGCATGAGTACCCAGCGTAGGAACGAGATGGGCAGCATAGTCCTCATAAGAATATAGAAGAGGAGGACTATCGACTTCCGCATGTGCCTCGGAAGGAAGGGCGGTCACCCGTGAAGTGACCGGTTCCTTAGGTGTCGAGAGTGTCGTCGAGTCACTCCCGACGGTGCTCAGTTTCTCGATTTGCCCTTGCCTTTCGACGGGCAGCCCACTGTGCCGTGGAGATCGCTGTTACACCACAGACAATAGCGGAATCTCGTGCGTAGCTTGTACACACATTGAGAGAGACCGTAGTGGGACCATGGGACCGGAGCTGTTGCGTCGGGCCCGAGAATAGATGCGGTGTTTGTCTTCGTCTTGCCGCGTCCTCGACCTTTGTCGGGGCAGCCACCATCCCGGGCGGCTGCCAGTCTGTCTTCTTCATTGACAAACACAACGTCACTAGATTGGCCGTTTGGCGTTGCTGCCGCGACCACGACCATTTTCAGTCGATGCTAATCTCTGCTCGGGCCTGTCGCAGACGAACGGTTGAGGTTCTTGGCCTCTTTGTTCGTGACAATAATCTGCGCGGCCTTGTCGAAGAGCTCCGCCGTTGTTGTCAGGGTGTCCTCGACGTGAGTCAAGGCGTTGCCCAATGTCGGACACGACCTCGAGATGAAGTAGTGTTTGACGGTTTTGAAGCCTATTTGAATGTCTGGGACGCATGTCAAGCGTTGGTACTTGGCAATCTAGTCAACACTGGGCAGCGTGCCTTGTTCGAAGGTCATTAATTTGTCCATTGCCTTCATCTCCGGTGGCTCTACTTGGAACCGCTTATGCCACACCGCCTTTATATCTTCCCAACTGATCTTGGTGTACAAGTCGGCAACCACCACCCCGTACTTGGACAAGAGATTGTCCAACCATGCTTGGCACGCGCCCCCCGACCGGGAGTATAAGTACGTGTGATGCTTGTCCTCGCCGACGTGGTGTAACTGCAACTTGAGCTCGAACCTGCGGAACCATGAAATCGGGTCTGTCTTCGTCGAATCGCAGAAGATCTCCTGATCATCGAACCTTGGAGTCGTCTCGCGCGGTGCCAAACTCGGGTTGGCGGCGGCAACACAGATTCGCTGCTCCAGTTGTTGCGTGGCGGTTTGCTGTAGCTGCGTGTCGTCCTTGAGGGCGCCGACGTTGATCTCCAATGCATTGAGGCGATCAGAGGTGTTGGAGGAGCTGGCATCGGGGGCGGCGACGAGTCGTTGCTCCAGGTGCTGGAGGCGGTTGTTGAGTTGAGCTAACACCTGGTTGTGCATCTGATCCGTGCCGTCGAGGCTATGGATGTCCTCCTGCTGTGCAATGCACGTTGCAAGGAGATCCGTGAAATAGGAGAGGAGTAAAGCGATCTTGCTTTCACTCTTTTCCATCTTACCATTCTCGGCCTCAACTCGCTAGTCTTCTACCATTGTGAGCAAAACTCGCTCTCCGTTGAATATCTTCTCGCGTCGTTGATTTCGTTCTTCATCGGCAGTCTTTGCTGCTGCCTCGTCTTGCTGACTCTTCTGTTCGATTGTCAACAGACGTGCCTCCTCGGCGTCCTCTGCCTTCTTCTTCTCTGCGGCTGCTACCTCATCCACCCGTTTCTTGGCTTTGGTAAACAAAGCCGTCATCCGGGCCTGATAGGCCTCGACTGTTTCCTCGGGCTTATGATCCATACCGGCTGTTTGTAAGCACGCGAGCATAGATCAGGCCGGAGGACTGCTGACGTGGCACTCCCTGCTGCTGACGTGGCACTGCTGCCGGCTGATGTGTCCTGCTGACGTGCTCTGCTGATGTGGTCTGCTAACGTGGTCTGCTAACGTGGTCTGCTGACGTGGCCTGATGACGTGGCAACTTACAAATGCCGCAACAAGGGTACCCGGAGACAGATAGAGAAGATAAGACCAGAGGGGGCAACAACATAGGTGGGGAGGGGTGGGTGGGATAAATTGCCCAGATAAGGAGCCATTAATCAAAAAGAAAAGTTTGAACTTTGAAAAAAAATCGAGAAAAAAAAAATCCCGAGTTTTGCAAGTTCAGTAGGTCTCCCAATCTCCCTTGAAGTGCGAAATTGTCAATGAGAAAAACAAATTCGAACTTTCAGACTGCCAATGATTATCAGATAGTGAAAATCATAGAACTACGAATAAAAAGAGTTCTGAAAAGAAAAAAAAAAAATCATTCGGAATTACTTAGATGAGAATACGCGCAGTTTGGAAAATGGTAACTGCAAGAGGGAATTCCCGTACCGTTTTCAAAAAACCGAATTTCGAAAAAAAAAAAAATCATGGATTTTCAAATAACGGGACATTGCAACAGGAAATCAAATTTTTAGAAAAAAAGATATTCCGGATTTTCAACAGCAAAATTTCGAATTTTCAGAAGAAAAACGAAAACGAAAATTTCAGGTGTTGCGCTATTGCGATTTTTTCCACAACAGAAATAGCGGGAAACAAAATCCAAGAAAAAAAAAAAAAAATCGATTTTCGGCAGTGAGGTGAACATCGTGATTTTGAGTGCTAATTAGTGTGCTATAATCAGTCAATCAATCAATCAAGACTAATCAACTAATTAGTCCCCGCACACGTGTCAGATTAGGTTGTCCTGATTCACGTGCGGTGTTCCGATACCGGCTGTTACATGCCCAGTTGGGCGATGTACATATATAACCAAGGATCCACAATGCGATAAAAAAGACTGAATGGACAATGCAGTGCTAGTGGAATCTCAACAAGCAGGGTGTAGCGCAGTGGAAGACTTAGATATAAGCCCTGACCTGACCGGGACTGACCTCTATCACGTAGTGCAAGACAACGCAGCAGAATGCTAAAATACCAATGACTTCCCCAATCAATGTCGCAACACAGACCAAACATACATTATCCTCATCACAAGGTGTGAAGGGGCCTGGCGCTACACACAGGAAGAATGCGCCAGGTCCAAATCATGCATAGACGAAAAGGAGGGAATCAGACGAAGAAGAGGGGGGGGAGGATGGGAATGTCGTTAACACTAAGTCTTCGTTACAAGTCCCAAATAATCCCTCGTAAAAATGTTTGAAGCCCAATGTCGAGTCTGGATCCAAATGTCACCAATCCCGCTCTCTCGTAGTCATCTGATGCAGTGAAGTCAGGTAGCGAGAGGGTGAGAGGGAGATGGTGGACTGAGAAGAGGAAGAAGAAGAACTCTCTCTCTCCCATGTGCCAGGTACTAACCTGTGAAGATGGCGCTGTGCTGCAGGTACCTCGAAGACGAAGCTGGAGCTATGGCGCTGCAGGTAAGTCTCCCTGGCCTCCGCCCAATCTCTCTCTCTCTCTCTCCAGTACTACTCTAGCTCCTACTAGCGCCTAGCACTAAAGACTACTGCTAACGCTACTACTCCTGCAGCGCTCCTCCGGAGTGATGCTGCCGAATCCTGAAGACTACCTCCTGCCTCCTGAACTGCACATGAAGTGCATGGGAAGTCCCTATGAATTACCTGCAGCCTGCAGGGCGGGCCAATCCTATATAGTGCTGGCCCGTCTAGGAGGCTGCTCTTCCTTTTTTTTTTTTTTTTTTTGAAAAAAAAAGCCCAGGGTGTTGTAGAGGCCAAGGACCAGACCCGCGGTGATTGCTGGTAGCAGCAGCCAATGGTTGTCCTGACAGGATAGGCCACCTACCCTACCCACCCCACGTTAATACTCCCATCACACCCCTTGTCCCTACTATCCTACCTCAGTGTGACCAGCACTCAGGACCATCACCCTACCAGTATTGAGGGCAACTTGGACCAGACAGCAGTGACAAGCACCAGGGCTGGGCCAACTTCCCAGCCCTAATGGAAGCGGAATCGGACGAACCTTGCCGTATGGGAACTTCGGACGCCAGGCTCATGAAATCTTCTACAGGCCCAATTCAGAGAGTCTACCCTACAGGATTACCTAAGCAAGGCAGACCAGCGCCCGCGGACATATCCTACCATCCTTCCCCTAGCTTACCCAAGGCTAGGCGGAACTCAGACTAACCGGAGCGACTTATATCCCTGCCCTACCCTAGAGCTAAGCGATGCATGTGTAGACCCCGTCATATACCTGATAGACCCCCCAACCCAGTATCGTAGTTGTGTGTATATATGTGTGTAGCCAGAGGCTATGTATGTTTGTATGGGCCCATAGGGCCATGTTTTTTGTGTCTGCCCGAAGGCTATGCGTGCTCTGTGTAACTGTATACGATATATGTGCCCGAAGGCCAGATATGTGCAGTACTATGTAGAGGGAACAATGTGTTCATTTTTCGAAGAGGTGACAGGCCAAGCTGGACAAGAACCCCCCCCAAAGTCCCAAGCCAGACTTGAACCCGTGATCTATGACATGTGTCATGAAGTCTCTACCATTTGAGCAACAACCGCAAACGACCCCTGTGTGTGATATGCCAGACTGGGGAGATCAACAGAACAACCACGAGCAACAGCCACAAGCAACCCACGCAGTATCAAGACCCGACGTACAACACCATGGACAACCCCTTGGGTGGTGCGCAGGCAGTGTCTGTATAAGTTTACCGTGCGTCATCCCAAGGGGGTGTGTGTCCAGCCGTGCGTCATTATAACGCCCTGTCGGTGTCCATGCGCAAGGCTGCAATTGAGTTTTGAACCCGCAACCTTATACCACAATGCGCATTTCTAACCGGTGCTCTAACCACTGAGCTACATCAACTGGACCCAGGAGGTTGCTCTTGCCAATGCCAAAACGTGCCAGACCCTGGCGTTGAGGCTCAACCAAAGGTTGTCTTGAAAACAGGCCTAAAATGGCCTGTGCTAAAACCCTGGTCTGGTGCCTAAGTTTCAGGGCAGGTCGATCTTATGAGGGCTTGAGAATGGCCCTCCGTTTCAGGCTGAAAAGACTCAGGGCCAGGAGGGCCCTGTTTTAGGCTGAAATGACACAGGGCCTGTAGACCCTTGTTTTCAGGCTTTCAGGCTGACACGATACAGGGCCTGTAGGCCCTTGTTTTCAGGCTTTCAGGCTGAAAACGACACGGGCCTGAAAATGGCCCGTGCAGCCTGTTGCAGGCGCAACATGTAACAGAGAGTGACACTAAGTTAGGGTTGTCGCGACAGTTGTGATTAAAGTTTCTTGGTAATGAACTTAGGTTTTGATTATAATTTTCATTGACTTTTCAGTTGTTGGGGTTGTGGAGTTGGTTGTGGAGTTGGTTGTGGGGTGAAATCTAGTGGTGTTGTGACGGCCAGTAACCTCACGCCCTGCGCAACTTCCTGTTTCGGAGTGGGAGTGGGCCCTGAAGTGTGTAAAAAGGGGCGTGTCGAGGATTTTAGGAGAGGGTGGAGTCCCAGGTTGGAACTGGGATCTCCAGTGTTAAGTTTCAGGGACCGAAGTGAAAGTGCCCCGGCGGAGGACTAGATTTTTCTGTTCTACCCTTTTCAGAACCGGGCGGCTAGTTTCGCCGGCCCCGTCGCCCGGGGCGGGTTCGTACTTTGTGTACAGAGGGAACACAGTGAGTGTCTCTCTGTGTAAACACTTGTCGCCGACAGGTTCCGCAGATCTAGGAATGTGGACAGCCTTAGTCAGAGACTGTGTTCTCTGCGCTTAGCTACGGAACGGGTTCGTCTAATAAATCCCCCAACCCGATACCTATAGTACTGTTGGCACTCAGAGCACGGCCTTCGGGGCCAGTAGGGGGCTATCGCGTCCCAAGGGATGACCGTCAGATTGTGATACGGGAGAAGGAGATAGAATGGAGGGAAGTTAGTTTCGATGGCGACGAACAGTAGGGGGCTATCGCGTCCCAAGGGATGACCGTCAGATTGTGATATGGGAGAAGGAGATAGAATGGAGGGAAGTTAGTTTTGATGGTGACGAATACTGGTTTCACATAATACTGGTGGTTACATGTGTCGGGGTAATCCGGGATTCGGGGGTTTCGTCCGACAACCCTCTGGAAGTCTAAGGCACAACCGATCGTTTTCTGTTTGGCAGGGATAGGCTGAAAGACTAAAGTTTGATCGGCGGAAGAGTTGTTCGTTCTCCCAGTATTCTTCGTACTCGGGGTCCTTTAGATGGTCGCGGTCAGTGACCCAGACATGAATGATGATTTCCATATCTCGCGAGAAAGACTAAATTCATTCATCCTAGTATTCAAGGGGCAATTAGGTTCGGGGCGGATCATGCAGACACGCGTATACACAATGACCGCACTTTCGACGGTCGTCCGTGTACGTGCGTGCACACGATCCATTTCCAACATAGTTAGTGTCAACTCGTCAGGCATACAACTGATCACCTCCCAGTCGACTTTGAAAAGAAGATCCTCATAGACTTAATGCAAATTCAATGCAACATAAACCGTATTTTGAGCAGAAGGAAAAAAGAAAGAGTAAGACCCAATCCATACACAGGTGGTGCACATGATCACAGTCGTACTCCTATCTGCTATGCATGCATCTATTCTACCCCTGGTCTAATCCCGGATTCGACATCTATGATCTTTGTGCAAAAATAGATAGCTCATCAATGATGGATACACATAAACGTGGGGGCACAAAGGAAAAAGAAAAAAAGCAATTTCCCATACATCAACAGGACTCCCCGACCATATATACCTGAGTTTCCTGACTCAGCAATCAACGACATCTATGTTTATCAAGGCACTCACACTATCGATCATTTTTTTAACAACTGTCATACATCCAGTATCAAGAAAAAAGAGATAAGGGAGAAAGAGACAATTCATACAATAAGAGGAAAACAAGAAAGTTTGAAATTGCCGCAAACGGAGATAGTCAAAATCTGAATCAAAATTACACAGAGGATGAGAAAAGATAACTCTCACTTCATCATCATCTCTCTCTCTCTCTCTCTCTCTCTCTCTCTCTCTCTCTCTCTCTCTCTCTCTCTCTCTCTCTCTCTCTCTCTCTCTCTCTCTCTCTCTCTCTCTCTCTCTCTCTCTCTCTCTCTCTCGACGCCTCCCCGATGCGGGCAGTCCGTCGCCTCGCACCTACCAACAACCCGAAGTTGTCACCCCGCTAAGTTTGTGCACGCAAGCCAGACTCACTCGTGTGCCACAGTTTGTCGCAGCCACACGTCAACCCCGCATACCCAGCACCAGCTTGTCGAATCGCCCAAATCCCTATTCACCATTAAGTCTCTGCTCGTTAGCCGATCCTCTCGACCACGCTATCTCCAAGTGTAGATTAGAGAGCGAATTAGTTGTGCTTGCAGGATTTCTAGCATTCAGTATATGGGCGAGATAATCCCAGGTTACACTGAAGCAGGGAGAAAAGTGAGGAAGGGAGCGCCTACAGGTGCATGACTGGGCCGCAGCGTGGGGGACACAGCCACTCTCCATGCATCGATCCATTCATGCAACTTCTCAGCCAATAAGATAGACAGAAAAGAGGCGCATGTTTTAGCATGGAGAGAACTCAAGAGGGAGAGGATTGCAGTTACACTCGCGCTTGCCAAGAAGGAGCAAGAAGAGATTTCAATTGCGATTAGAATTTAGGCGCAGCGGGAGTAGAGCGCAGGACAGGACACAACAATGCGCGTGTGAGTACGGAGCATCGTGCAGTTACAACAACAAAATTCCGCGACAAATTACGATGCCCCCAATTCCTAACTCAATTTAAAGTCACAATTCCCTCGTTTCCCAGTACTTCAAAAATTCAAAAAGATTTCTCGCGCGCGATTATCGCACCTAAGTTCCCATCTCACGTTTAGCAGAACAAGAAAGAAGCTATGACAACAGTTATTTTCCACGCTCGCTAAGGCGCGCCCCACTGCCAACCGCCTTGTGACCAGGCTCTTCCAAAAGACGGGGGCATTTGTGCAAATTGGTTGGCCTCTCCCATTCAACCCCCGAAGTACAGCCGCACAGAAAACCTCGCGTTTTACAAAGTAGTTTGTCACCGTGCCGTCGATGTGCTTGGTTGGTGATGCCTTGCCCACTAAGGGCCCCGCCTAATTTTGTAAGGGACGTCGGGCCTGGTTCCCAACTTTTATAAAGACATTGTTCGGTGTTAAAAAAAAAAAAAAAAAAAAAAGTTCATTGCAATAGCATTCTTATAGGCTTAGTAGTAGCGTGGTAGATAGATAGTGCAAGGGGGGATTGAGAAGGGGAAGCATTATTTAGGCTACCGGAGTGGGGGGGAGGAGGGGGAAGCATTATTTAGGCTACCGGAGTGGCTCGAAACCACTTGCCCCACTTGGCAGGTAAATACTAAATAATCATTTATTTTATTTTATTTTTTAACTACGCTATATTATTCTATCAAATTTTCTATCATCTTTCAAGTTCTTTCAATTCACCTTCACTGCCTACCTACCACTACTCCTAAGGCTTATACAAGGGACCCCTGCAAACATAGCTTTGTTGTTTCCCTCCAACCATAAGAGGGGATGCATGTTGCCCCCCGCCCCAACCATGGTGGTCAAGGATGGGGTGGGGCCGACGGTGCGAGCCCAGCTAACGCAAAGACCAAGCATTTTGCCATTAGTTGCGCCTCCCTTTTCATTGTCCCCCACCTCCAACCAAATAACAACAATGTTAAAGGTCAACATTCTCCCACACACCACACACAACCGACTCATACTCAATGTGACCCTGAGGCAAAAGTTGTTCAGTTTATTTTTGCATAACATTTTTTTCATAATTTTCGGAGGTTTTTTTTTTTTTTTTGCTGGGACCTTTTTTATGGTCCTTGCACGGACGGGCAGGCCGGTTAAACAAGGTGACCCGGGCGGCCCGGTTGATAGCCTATATTATATTTAGTATTATTTACACTATACCTAGCGTCTGAAGTACCCGTGGGACAACACTGGTCAAACTATGCTTCGGTCAGGGCTTAGTAAGGTAAAAATGAGACTTTGCTTAGCCTTGGTACCTACCACCGGGGGGAAGCATTACTTAGGCTACTGGAGTGGCTCGGGACCACTTGCCCAACTAGGCAGGCAAATACTAAATAATAATTTATTTTATTTTATTTTTTAACTACCCTATATTCTTCTCTCAAATTTTCCATCATCTTTCAAGTTCTTTCAATTCACCTTTACTACCTACCTACCACTACTCCTAAGGCTTATACAGGGGACCCCTGCAAACATAGCTTTGTTGTTTCCCTCCAACCATCAGAGGGGATGCATGTCGCCCCCCGCCCCAACCATGGTGGTCAAGGATGGGGTGGGGCCGACGGTGGGAGCGCTGCTAATGCAAAGACCGAGCATTTCGCTAGTAGTTGCGCCTCCCTTTTCATTGTCCCCCACCTCCAACCGAATAACAGCAGTGTCTAAGGTCAACATTCTCCAACACACCACACACGACCCACTCATACTCGATGTGACCCTGAGGCAAAACTTGTTCAACTTATTTCTTCATACCATTTTTTTTTTCCCATGATTTTCGGATTTTTTTTTGTTTTGTTTCCTGGGACCTTTTTTATGGTTCTTGCACGGTCGGGCAGCCCGGCTAAACAAGGTGAACCGGGCGGCCCGACTGGTAGCTTATATTATATTTAGTGATATTTACACTATACCTAGCGTTCGAAGTACGTGGGGCAACACTCGTTCAACTATGCTTCGATCAGGGCTTAGTAGGGTACAAATGGGACTCTGCTTAGCCTTGGTACCTACAAACCGCTGTCTGGTCAAGTCACCACCATTGAGATCACTGAAGGGTGACAATCCTGAGTGGTAGACTCAGTCTGTTGTCGGACAAGATTCAAGTCATCCAAGAGTGGCCGGAGCCGCGGGACGCCACGGATGTCCGTTCGTTCCTTGGCCTTGCCGACTACTACCAATGTTTTATCAAGGGATACTCAAAGATCGCGGCCCACTTGACCAAGCTTCAATGTGAGGATCGACCGTTTGACTTCGGAGAGGATGCGCGAGAATCATTTTTGGCTCTCAAAGCCGCGCTATTATCTGCGGAGGTCTTGCGCATATACGACCCGCTATTGCCAACGTGCGTCACTACGGATGCATCCGGCTATGGCATTGGTGTCGTCCTAGAGCACCACGATGGCGTGGAATGGCACCCGTTCGAGTACTTTAGCAAGAAAGTGTCCGTCGTGCATTCCATTGATGATGCATGCAAGAAGGAATTCGTAGCCTTCGTCCACGCGCTCAAACGGTGACGACACTTCTTCCTTGGTCGAAGTCAATTCCGATGGGTAACGGACAATAATCCGTTGGTCTTCTACAAGACCCAAGACACCGTCAATAGCACCATCGCCCGTTGGATGACTTTCATCGACCAATTCGACTTCTTTCCCAATCACATTCCGAGGAAGTCTAACCGTTTTTTGGATGCTCTTTCACGACGTCTGGATCATTGTACCGCAGTGTATTCGACCTTCGAGATTGACGACGAGCTGTGAGACAACTTCATCCGCGACTACCAAACCGACCCCGAGTTTCGCGACAAGTACGCGAATTACTCCTCTCCTAATCCGACGCCTTCTCACTACCAGATCCAAGAGAGGTACTTGCTTGTCCACACGGGGGGGGAAAACATTCTTTGCGTACCGAGTGACTCTCACTTGCGTACATGGCTTCTTGGCGAGTTCCACGATGCTCCCACCACCAGACATTTTGGACTCAATTGAACGATTGGCCGATTTCGCAAGCGTTTTTTGTGGCCCGACCTTCTCGGCGATGTCACACGCTATTGCGAGTCATGCGAGGTTTACCGACGCTGCAAATCCCGCAACCATCGTCCGTTCTGCGAGTTGCGGCCATTACCGCTCCCCTTGCGCCGAAGGGAAGCGATTGCCATGAATGGGATTCTAACGGTGGTCAACCGACTCACCAAGTTCGCCATGTTTTTGCCTTGCCGCTATCATGCCAAGGCACCGGAGTTGGCCGAAGTTCTTTACGCCGGTTGGATTCGAACCAAGGGTTACCCTAAGGAAATCGTCTGCGACCGCAACACTTAGTTCATGTCCGATTATTGGTTGGCGCTCATCAAGCGATGGGGCTCATATCTCAAGCCAAGTTCGGCTCGCCACCCCCCAAGCCGATGGCCAAACGGAGAGAGCGCATCACACCGCACAGGTTCTTTTTCACACTCTCATCCGTCCCGACCAAAAGGATTGGGATGAGCGGCTGCGGATGTCGAGTTGGCATACAACTCGTCCATCCACCCGGCTATCGGGATATCGCCCTTCGAGTTCGAGCACGGCTCGCCGGTCATTTCTCCGTTGGCCACAATCATTCCACGAACGACCGAGAGCGACGACCATCTTCTTTTCTTGCGTCGGATGCAAGAGCTACTTGTCAAGGCACGCGACCAGATGGCTAAGACGCACCAACGCAAGAGCCAACAGGCCAATCGCTAACGTCTTCCTTGTCCATTCCGCGCCGGCGATCTTGTTTGGGTTTCCGCCATGGAGTTCAGCCTCGAACAAGATATCTCTCGCAAGCTCCTCCCGAAATGGAAGGGGCCTTGGCTGATCGTGCCACCCGCTGGGGATGCACCCAAAGGACATTCCTTCATCATTCAAGTGCCCGCCCACTTGCCCGTCTTCCCGGTCTTTCATTGCTCCAAGTTGGCTCTTTACATGCCAGCAGACGATGACGATTTTCTCGGGCAACAATCGCAAGACCCACCCTCTATGGACGGTTTTTAAGAGGTCGGCAACATCATCTTCCAGCGACGCTACGGCAATAGGTCGACCGAATACTTGGTACACTTTGCGTACTGCACTCACAAAGCTGACCGTTGGTTGACCCGTGTGGAACTCCAAGCAACCACTTTAGATGTTCTCGCACGCTACGAACGCAAGATGCAAGGCAAGCCGGTATCTTAGGTTCCACGTCGCTCCCGCGTCCAGGTTCCACCTTTAGATTGTCAGCTTCGCCCTCGACCCGGCTTGACTTCATAAGGAGGGGGGGGTGTTACATGCTGCGCCTGCAACAGGCTGCACGGGCCATTTTCAGGCCCGTGTCGTTTTCAGCCTGAAAGCCAGAAAACAAGGGCCTATGGGTCCTGTGTCGTTTCAGCCTGAAAGCCTGAAAACAAAGGCCTACAGGCCCTGTGTCGTTTCAGCCTAAAACAGGGCCCTCCAGGCCCTGAGTCTTTTCAGCCTGAAATGGAGGGCCATTTTCAGGCCCTCATAAGATCGACCTGCCCTGAAACTTAGGCACCAGACCAGGGTTTTAGCACAGGCCATTTTGGGCCTGTTTTCAAGACAACCTTTGGTTGAGCCTCAACGCCAGGGTCTGCCACGTTTTGGCATTGGCAAGAGCAGCCTCCTGGACGGGCCAGCACTATATAGGACTGGCCCGCCCTGCAGGCTGCAGGTAGTTCATAGGGACTTCCCAGGCACTTCACGTGCAGTTCAGGAGGCAGGAGGTAGTCTTCAGGATTCGGCAGCAGCACTCCGGAGGAGCGCTGCAGTAGTAGCGTTAGCAATAGTTTTCAGCGCTGGGCGCTAGTAAGAGCTAGAGTAGTACCGGAGAGAGAGAGAGAGATTGGGCGGAGGCCAGGGAGACTTACCTGCAGCGCCATAGCTCCAGCTTCGTCTTCGAGGTACCTGCAGCACAGCTCCATCTTCACAGGTTAGTACCTGGCACATGGGAGAGAGAGAGAGTTCTTCTTCTTCCTCTTCTCAGTCCACCATGATCTCCCTCTCACCCTCTCACTACCTGACTTCACTGCATCAGCAGACTACGAGAGACCGGGATTGGTGACATTTGGATCCAGACTCGACATTGGGCTTCAAACATTTTGACGAGGGATTATTTGGGACTTGCAACGAAGACTTGGTGTTGACGACATTCCCATCTCCCCACCCCCTCTTCTTCGTCTGATTCCCTCCTCTTCGTCTGTGCATGATTTGGACCTGGCGCATTCTTCCTGTGTGTAGCGCCAGACCCCTTCACACCTTGTGATGAGGATGATGTATGTTTGGTCTGCGTTGCGACATTGACTGGGCTAGTATTGGTATTCTAGCATTCTGCTGTGCTGTCTTGCACTACGTGATAGAGGTCAGTCCCGGTCAGGTCAGGACTTATATCTAAGTCTTCCACTGCGCTACAAAGCACCATTTTTGTATGTATCAGGATGTACACTGCTTGTTGAGATTCCACTAGCACTGCATTGTCCATTCAGTCCTTTTTATCACATTGTGGATCCTTGGTTATATATGTACATCGCCCAACTGGGCATGTAACACACTCTCTCTCTATGTTTTCCAACCTAGACACAAAAAGTGCGACAAAAGGAATTCCAATTGACGAAGCAATACAAGCAATAGTGACCTGACAAAAACCGAAACAAAATTAAGCACCTAACCCACAACAAATGAAACACTAATAAAGCAAGACGAAAACGCAAACAAAACACTCCTCAACCATCCGAAGTAAATGAGCGATCAACAAAAAAACAACCTAAAAGCTCCTACAGGGAATACCAAGCCCTAACACAAGCAAAAACACATGAACGTGCAACGCTGAAGCAATCGTCAGCGCCATCGTAGCAAGCAGGATCATATCTTCAAAGCGCCCATGAATCGTCAAAATCTCGCCACAGGCCATTCCAGGCTGCACCTGGCCACCCAGAAGCCGGACAAGTCATCGTCAACGGTGTTGCAATCAGCAATTTGTACTCTAGCAATCAAGTGTCATCCACCAAACAGGTGGAGACCTAAACGCCGCAGGCCGCCCCCGAGTATAGGGGAGCGAGACAACCCCACAACTACTCCATATCAAGGACCGAGGAACAGAGCCCCCGATCGGTTACGTAAGGTAGTGGCGATGTCCGGATCCCGCCCACAAGCCGCACCCAGTTCTCTGCTCTCTCCTTCCACAGCTTGGATAGGATTCCTGACGCAAAGTCAGCCGAGATGAGTAATGGCCAAGAGCCAGTCAGACTCCACCAGCGCGCCCCACACTGTGCCCGTGCACCTTTCCCTGCGTCGCCATAGCCACATAGCCACACTCGTTTTGGCTGTCGTGGTCAACACGTACCGCCAACCTTGAATGCGATCCCCCAGCGCCCAAACGCCGCCACTGCCGAGGAAGATGCGTTAGCATAGACGCGTTAGCATATTGCAATGAACAATTCTCTCTGGAATTGGGTTTTCCTTGTAGTGAAAATGCCATAAAACACCAACCATAATGCCATAAAACACGAACCAAATTGCCATTATACATGAACCAGCACCATGTTTGGGACGTGCTGCTCCCCATGAATAGACTGGAGCACCGCGTTTGGGAGGCAATGAGAGTGCGGTTGTCAACCTGTGGATTTGGGAAGTCTGGGGTGCAGAGCAACACTTTAACCCTCCCTTGTTTTCAGCAAAAGTTCCTGCCGAGGAGACTCCACCCCCCACCCTCATCAATCTATAAGTTGTTGACCCCTTGGGTAGCTGGCTGTTGGTCATAGTCACATGTGCCATGCCCAATTGTCATATGGGCCGTTGCCCATTCTCGTTTGCATTGCCAGTGAGTGCCGATCGCCTTGCTGGACGCCATCATTGTATGATCTGTGGGCAGCGATCGTCAAAAAATGACCCTGCCCACAATGGTCCCACTATGGTCCCATGATTGTCCCAAAAAATGACCTTGCTGCTTATGCGACTGCGTATGCATGCGCCCAGTGGTTGCAATCCTTCCCCTTGCTCAACAGGTAATAGGGCACCTCTGGCTTGTGTGCTTGGCCAGGGCCCAGGGGCCATGTGCAACTTCCTTGTCCAGAGGTGATGTAAGAGGGGTGAGGGGAGGGAAGGTCGGGGAGAGGCCTGACTCAGTTAAGCC
The DNA here is from genome assembly GCA_003427395.1 of Chara braunii. Taxonomy (NCBI): domain Eukaryota; kingdom Viridiplantae; phylum Streptophyta; class Charophyceae; order Charales; family Characeae; genus Chara; species Chara braunii. The sequence continues at coordinate 304,226 of BFEA01000561.1, read as the reverse complement.
GCCAGTACACGGCCCCAGCATTGTGGAAATTTGTTCATCGCCTACTCGGAACTTTTGGCGGCTCTGGGCTAATGGACCACAATGGGTAGCGGCCCCAGCCAGAAAAGAATAGAAGTTTGCAGATGGCGGTTCGGAAATGCTTGGCGCAGTGCAGCGCCTCCAGGCGCCAGTGTACCGGTGGTTTAAGGGTATCTTTCTTCCCCTCCACTGCCACTTGCAGGGGGGCAGGGGGTGTAAGAGAGTGTGAGGGTTCCCTGGCGTCGCCTACAACCACAGCCCTGAGCCCACCGTGGCCCACAGTCATGGGTGGGCCCCACAACCTCACCGGGAAACGCCAGTTGACGGCAATGATCATCCCTGGAAAGCTCGGGCTGTGACGGGAGTTGTACTCAAATCAAGCTCCAGGTTGCAGCAGCGCAATCCAGCCACAACAGCTTCATGCCATCAACTGGCAGACACAATTTTTTTTTATTTTTTTATTTTTTAATTTACAGATGCAAATGAAGTTCTTTTTCTTCCTTTTTTTTTATATCCAAAACCAATAAGACAATTTCTCTATTTGTGTGTGTCATTATCATCATGCTGGGTCCATGATAATCTTGTCTGTATCATTGCAAGTTTAACGCACATCCCCAAGGACGGAATGAGATTTGTCGGGAATGTCCGATACCCTAGACAGATTTGTCAGAAATGCTCCGAATCTGTCAGAAACGCTCGGAATCCRTCAGAAGTGCTTGGAACAGACTGGATAACCATGTCCACACATATGCTACTAACTTGAATAATCATTGTCCAAGCTGGAGATGTCAGGTTGCCTACAG
>BFEA01000561.1:273492-297192 GCA_003427395.1 Chara braunii | reverse complement strand
AAAGCTGAGACAGACAGTACATTGCCAATGCTGGAAACCGGGTCCAGCGTCCCATATTAGTGCTGTTCATCCAACCAATCCTGCAGTGTATCCATCTGCTGCGGTCCCTCTGCTGACCATTAGACTGAACTTGTATTGAAAGGACAGAATAGACAGAGGTGATCAGAAAAAGCTGAGACAGACAGTACATTGCCAATGCTGGAAACCGGGTCCAGCGTCCCATATCGGTGCTGTTCATCCAACCAATCCTGCAGTGTATCCATCTGCTGCTGTCCCTCAACTAACCATTTGACTGGACTTGTATTGAAAGGGACAGAATAGACAGAGGTGAACAGAGATGAACAGGGATAAACAGGGATAGACAGACAGAGAAAGAACAGAAGGAGGCAGAGGTCGGAAGAGAACAGAAGGGAGCAGGAGTAGGGGACCACAGAAGAAGGGGGCAGAATCAAGTAGCCAGAAAGTAGACCGAAAAATCAGAGCGAAGATAACTGAGCCGGGCCGGTTTCACCGGACTGGATTACAGTGATCGTGGGGGGAGGACCTCTTCCAGTGCCAGTGGGTGGGGGGGCAAGGGGTCTGCAAATTCTTGAGTCGGGCGTAACCTCTCGCCGGGATCGAGGTTTGTCCACTCATGGAAGATCATCTGATAATCTCTTGCTATCTCCATCCGGTGTCCTTCTTGCAGCTCTCCTCCCTGCTGGCAATTCTCAGACCATCTTACCTCCACCACCCATCCTTTTCTTTCCCCTCCCAACCAATCCTGACTGAATCGGGAGATGATCCTGTTGATGTCAGACCAGGAATTCATTTGGTCAAGTTTGTCTTTGGTCGCCTTCCACACGGCAGCAATTTCATGTTGGACTAACAGGCGTAACTATTCTGTGACTTCACCTTCTTCAACCCGTGCCCCTTCTATTTCCAAAATGCATCGTTTCCACCAGATGACCCACAGGACCGCCCGCCTGCCCAAATGAAACATGTTCTCCTTGAATGTGTCTCCCCGAATCAGGGGGGAATGTCCTAGTAATATAGCCCTCCACTCCCATGGCCATTCTGCACCGGGGACCATGTGTCGCCAGATCCTGTCCCAAACCCTCCAGAGCAAAACCGAAGCCGGGCATTGGAGGAAGATGTGTTCAATTGTTTCGGCCCTTTTCCTCCCCGGGTAACCCAAGAGACAACTATGGCACCAGAGTAACGCCCGACCTTGCTGCTCCAAACGGGTGTGATCTATCAACCAGTTGTGTGTTGGCAGGCATCGGTGTGCTATTTGCCACTGAAGGGCCGAGATCTAAGCGGGTCTATTCCTGAAATGAGTGAACCAACGGATCGGCTTGAGCAAGTCCCGGTCCACATTGAGATGTCGATACCACCTGTCCTCAACCGTCTCCCGCAGTCTTCGTTTGGGACGGAGCATACGATAGGCTGATTTGGTTTTTAGATTGTAAAGTGTTAGTTGTTTTGTCGGCCCTTGTCTAGTCGTGACTCCCTGGGACCAACGCCACTCGTCGGGGTCGAAGGGGAGATCCTCAATCGGGGTTGTTGGGCGGTAGGCACATCGTCCTCTGCCATTGTCTAGAACTCTGATGCGGTATATGTTCGTTCTGTCCTTCCAGATAAAAGGATTCTAGCTGCCCCGTAGAGTGTCATCCTTTTGGACGGAGAAAATCTCAATTAGGGTCTGTGTTTGGTCGACAATGTGTACTTGTCATATCTCCTCCTTGTGATCGGGCAGGCAAACCCAGTCTCCTTCTCTCAATTGAGGGTTTTTTCGAAGGATGCTATACCATTGGAGACGGAAACTTTCACTGAGTTCGTTTAGCGCCGATTCCATGAGATGGCAGTAACGTAGCCATGCACGCATCCTTTCTGTACTCTTCCAACATCTTGCCTCTATATCCCACAAATCCCCTACCCTGCTAGCACCATGTTTAACCCAACCTTTCCAAGAGGTATCTGAGCTGCATCTTACCTGGCCCAAGGCATCCGTAATCAGTCGATTCCCAAACAGCGGTTGTCTGAAGATTTCTTCCCATCGATTCGGATTTGGTCGGTCGGGCGGTAGGAGCTTCCTCCATGTGCGAAGTAAGCGCAACCGATGTGTGTTCACAGGGTTCCCATTCTTATCTTTCCTTGAAAGCCTCCAGTATCTGTCTTGTAGCCATACCAGGGGGTCAGTCTCCGGGGGGGCCTCTGGTGCTAGGGCAGCGATTTGCGCCAGAGCCAGGGGGGGCCAGGGGGAGGACGGGGAGAAGATAATGTGCTGAATCCGGCGAAGTGTGAGGGTCTGGGATTGAGTGGCCGGGTCCACGATTCCTAGTCCTCCTCTTGTCTTGGGCTGGATCACTGAGTCCCAAGTTACTCGACTAATTGCGTGGGGGGCATTACTGTCCCCTCTCCAAAGGAAAGCTGCTAACTGTTGTTTTAGTGACCTAAGCCCCCCGTCGCTCATTGGCCATATAATCGATTTGCACCAAAGTGTGGCCAAAACCACATTATTAATGACCAGGGCCAACCCAAATAATGATGTGTGTTTTTTATTCCATTGTTTTAGTTTGGCATTTGCTGGTCCTGTCAGCCAGTCGTCGTTGGTCGCCGGCTTCCCTTTTGTTGTAATGAGGGCTCCCAAAACTCTCAGAGGGTCTTCCAAGCGGAGCCATGTGATTCGCGGGTTTTCAGGAGGCCTTCCTCCTTGCTGGTGCATCCACCATCCTACCGTCTTCTGCCCCCAATTTACTGCCATATAGGAGAGCCGACAGAACCGGTTCATGAGAATTTGGATTTCTTCCATGTTACGGTCTGTCGCTTCCAACATTATGGTAAGGTCATCAGCGAAAAGTGAACAGATCGGTACTGCCTCCTCCGGGATGTTAGTGATCTTAATGCGAGAGAGGTTCTTGTGATGCCTGAGGTTGACCGAAAGTGCTTCCATTATTACGAAAAAAGATAGGGTGCAATGGGATCCCCTTGTCTTACAGACCATTGAAGCTCAAAGGGGGGCATTATCGACCCATTGACCTGCACACAAGTGGTGGCGTTATGATGAAGGATCCTAACCCAACGTTGAAAGATTGGCCCAAAGTTCATTCTTTCCAAACATTTGTCCAGAAATTCCCAGTCAACGTGGTCGTATGCTTTTTCGAAGTCAATGAATATAATGGTCGCGTTTGCTTTATTCCGTTGGGCTAGTTGGACCACCTCATTAACTAGTAAGATGTTTTCTTGTATATTCCTTCCGGTCATGAACCCTGTCTGAGCCGGGTGTATGACATCTTCAAGGACAGATGCCATACGATGCGCCAGCGCTTTGGCAACCATTTTATAGACTACTGTGAGTAGAGTGATAGGTCTATAATTCCTAATGTTCAATTGCTTGCATCTGGAATACAGTAGTTCCACAATTCTCGTCCACATCAGTGAGTGAGCGCCCTTTTGTTGTCTGTCCTCCCCCCCCCCCGAAACTTCAGTCCACATTCTTATATTCTTGAGGTAGTAAGAAAAAAAAAAAAAAAAAAAAAAAAAAAAAAAAAAAAAAAAAAAAAAAAGCATCACTGTGAGAAGGATTCTATTGTGAAACCCTCCTGTACTTCCGAGCCACTTTTGCCCGGGGCTCCAAACGCCCTGCATGCCAAAAGAACACGCAACGGTGCGGTCCTCATTTTGGGTGCTTGTGCCATGCTGCCAGCCTTTTTTTTTTTTTTTTTTTTTTTTTGAACAAGTTGCAATTTCAATTATAAAAAATTGAATGAGGCCGGGAATCCCTCAAAATCTCAACTCGGGAGTGGCGTTTGTGCTGGAAACTGGGTCCAGCGTCCCATGGTCTGCAACTTAAGAAAAAACGGTATGCAACTGGACTAATAACTTAGAAAAGACGAACCAAAACAGAAGAGAACAAAAATAGGGACGAGATGGTAGTTGGGAAGCAGGTTTCGAGATAGTAGCAGCCAGATTACCAAGGGCTCAGGTGAGAAGAAGGAAACTCCCCTAATCGCCTGAGAGCTGATCTGATAGATGTAGCTACCTGTGAATGGGTGCATGATCCCATAAGAGATCTGAGTAGAATAACTTATTGTCTGTGGAGAATCCAGCCCACTTGTGCGGAGATGGCCACTTTTTCTGAAAGACATCTTTTGCTATATCTAGGGAGGGGGATTGTCTTTTGGTTTTGGTCCAGTCTGCTGTGATTTGCAACCTTATGGAGTGCTTGAATTGAGCCAGAAGTGAAGGAAGTGGAGGTTTAGAGTTGAGGCGTCTATCCCTCCTAGCTAACCAAAGTGACCGAAATGCTCTTCTTCTGAAGATATGTGCTACTATGCCCGCCTGCTGTTTCTGAAGAGACTGAGGCACCCTCCCTGTGATTACTAAATCTAAGTTCCAAAAATCTGTGATAGAGTATGCTTGTGTCCACATTTTGTTGAGATATTCCCAGAACCCTCTGGCAATGATGCACTCCCACCATAAGTGTAGCCAATCTTTCAGGGATGGATGTGAACATGCGTCGCAATCTGCTTATATCTCCATCCCTTTTTATAGACACCAGAGAGCAGTGGGGACACATGATTGAAGATGTAGCCATTGCAGTCCTCCCACCTTTGTTTCCAGGGATGACAACAACAGTTGTATGAAGAAACAGACCCATTTCTCAGATATCCCTTGCAACTTTAATGTCGCTGCTCTGCGTTGCCAACTGAAGGTGAGTCCAGCTTGTATTGATTGGGTATCCGAGTGAAATTTGTAGCCCACTTTGGACGTGTATTCGTGTAGAGGAACTCTGACCACCTCCTTGTCTGGGTTGGAGATAACCAATCCCAGTTTGCATGTATCCACCTTCCACTCCTTGTATGGGATGACTTGCATGATAAGCTGAAAGGAGTTAGTGCCTCTTCCTGAACTTATTTGTCGGACTCTAATCTCTTGCATATTCTCCAAACAGGTAGGCTGAGAGTCCCTAGTCTGCTGAAGTCTCGAGTCTCGTAGAGTCCATTCCGATGCCTCCACAGACCCATTGGTAAGTATTATGTCCACCCTGTCGAGCAGATGGGGTGAGGCAGAGGACTTGAACCATTGGTGTTCTTTGTATCCACCAGTGGATTGAGATAAAATTGCCACCCACTGACTGGGGATTGCGTTAATGATCTCCTCCGCATGTCCACTTGGTGAAGGCCAGAGAGACGTTGTCCGAGCTCTGCGGCTGTCCTCCATTTCTTGTTCTCAGTGTCCCAAATATGTTCAATCAGCCAGATACCTCGCTGCATCCATTTCAATCCGAAGTTTCCTGGCTGCTTGGCTACTGAGAACGAAAGCCCGGTTTGGTTGGAAAACATAGTAAGGGATACTTGCGCAAGCTGGTCTAGGACTAACTTTCTCTCTCTCTTTGGAAGAGCGATGGTTATCAACACTTTCATTTCATCCAAGCTCTGGTTCATTCTCTCGATCCACGCTCTTTCCCCAAACTCAGCCACCAACATCAGACGCCTCCTAACCCGCTTCCTCTGGAAAGGGGACTCGGAGGCTCAATCAGCACTGTCCAAAGTTAGCTCGAATAAGATAAAAGAGAAAAAGAAAGATGGAGGTTTGGGAGTCCTAGATCCGGAAATACAGAATAGGGCGCTCTTGGCAAAATGGCCTGTCAGGGCCCTGACAGCCACGGAAGACCACCCCTGGATCATTCTGGCCCAGTTCTCTTTCGTGAAACAATGGAAATTCTCTGATCCCAAAGCTGTTTGGCACGCCCTACTAATGAAGCCCTTTACCTCAAGACCATCGACAACAACATGGGGAGGGATTCTCAGAGCATGGGGGAAAATGCTCCCTCAAAGGCTAGAGGATCCTTCCACTGTAGAAGGAGTCCTTAACACATGCCTATTCGAGAACACAGGGATTCGCTGCCAGCCATTTAGCATTGGCTGCTGACCCCCAAAAGTTGCAGCAACATGCAAGGGGCACAAGAGAAAAATGGCTGGGTGCTTGTGCCATGCTGCCAGCCATTTAGCGTTTGCTGCTGACCCCCAAAAGTTGCAGCAACATGGAAGGCGCAAAAGAGAAAAATGGCTGGGAAAAATATTGTGATTGAAGGCTTCAGTCCATTGGTGGGGAACCGCACATGCTGGAAAGGGACCCGTTCAGAAAAAGAGAAAAAAAAGGGGCCGATGTAAACCGCTCTTGAACTCTCAAGAGCACCAGCCTGCCTGTGGAGTGTTGTCCCATCAGGGGAGTTGACCTCAAGAAATCTGCGCTAGCACCTAGCGACCCGGGGACGCAGGGCCCGCCCGCCAGGACACGCGCAAGTTCGAGGAAAGGGAAGCCACGTCAACTTTCTATTACCCTGGGACTTTAGCACCGCCGACCGCGGAGACGTGATCCGGAGTGGCAACACCACGTGGCAAGCGAGCAATGCAGTGAAGCCGGCGCGGCATACGAAAGGAGAACTCGATGACATACATCACCTGCGGTGTAGGAAACGATGACGACAAAAGCATACTCGTGACAACAACCATCGACGGGAGTGGGCTGACAGGGGGCATAACGAAGAGGAAAGGGTGTGCTGGTGAAGAGATATCGCACGGGCGAGACGGATAAGAAGACCTGGTACAATCCCGAGTGGAAAGGAGAGAAGCTTACCGGAGCAATGCCCAACAGCCGCCGTGGCGGAGCCAGACAGCGGCCGATGTGGTGAAAGAGGGTGAACAAATTGAAAACAAACAAGGCGGGTGGAGGATAACGTGGGGCAACGACAACATGGGGCGGCAGAGGAGGCAGCAAGTGACGGGGGATGCAGCAAACGAGCGCGCTCGGGATAAAAGATGAAGACCAACATACCTACAAAGTGCGGTCTAGATCTGACGCTTAGCGCTAACCTGCGCTACGGACCGGCTGGCGAGGCCCAGCCATACTCCTTAGACTAGGGTGGTAGTGGTGGTTCGCAATCGCTACCCTTGGTCATCTTGGTGTCCGCCTGGTCGTCTCGTCCAGGTGGTGGTGGATTTCCCACCGGGCACATCAAGAGACGGTATGTCGGTGTGAGGTGCCTATCTTTTGGATTTGACGGTGCGTTCACGAAATGGAGTTGGTAGGGGAGCTAAAACGGGGAGCTGACGAATGGCTAAGAACCTTGGAGAAGGGGTGCAGGCGGTTATAGGTGATGGTGGGGGAGTTGTCTTCGTGGTCAAAAGAGGAGCTAGAGGTCGAAGGGGGAGCGATTTCTCTAGCTGATTGGTTGAAAGATATGACCGACGACATGCTGAATATTATCTGGATGCTGGAGGAGGGGCCGCCCGGGCTGGATCCCTAGCTCAAAGCCTGCATCGATTGGAGGACGACTAATGGCATGATGTCCGCTTGCTATGCCCTCTTCACTGAGGGTCGCAACCTGTGTTATATGCTTGAGGAGCGGCTGGAGGGTGATAACGATATGGAGGATGAGGTCTGCCAGGAGGATGGAGCGAACGAAGAGTATGAAAACCCCGACGTCAGCATCAACAACAACGATAACAATGACAACAACAACAACAACAACAACAACAACAACAACAACAACAGCAACGTCAACAACAACAACAACAGCAACGTCAACAACAACGGCCACAGCGACAACGACAGCGTTGACAACAGCAACTACAATGATGACATCAACAACAACACCGTCATCAATAGCTTTAACGAAGCCTACTCGGTCGTGGTTGACGGTAAATGCATCAACAAGGACAACAGCAACAACAACAACAACAACAAAGACATCAACAGCGGGACTGGCGGCAGTGATAGTGCACTCATTTTCACTATCAGTATGGTGAGTGAGATGCCGAGTTTTGACGTGGACAGTGGGAAGGTGATTGGGGCTGAAACAAAGTGGGATTCTATCCTTCCTCCCTTCAAACTCGATATGGAATTGCTTATTGCTGTCCGGTTCAGGGCGGGGGTAGGATAGGCGACGGGGATTGAAATTGTCCGGCCCGCAATTTCAATTAAGAACGGCGATCTGCCTCTGCTCGGCATCCTTACGGAAATATAATTGGTTAGGGTTTCCCCCTCGGATCTCATAATTTGATTGATCAACATAAGATAGTCACGTTTTGGTGATGCCCCCAAGGGGAGGTGGGTAATTTAGGGTTTCACGTTTTGCTTTCACCTCCTTGTTGGGGGATTGATGAACATATGTTTTGGTAGGATAACGGATCATGGGTTGTAGGTCAATCCTTCCCTTACGCAGGGAAGTAATCAATGCCTCAGCTCTTTTCTGAGATTAGGGTTGACGTGCCAACACACAATAGGGATGCTGGCCCCGATTTCCAGCTCATACGTATCACATCTGTGTGACGCTAGGGTTTCGTGTCTTGGTAGAGTGACATATCCCCACAACACTTTACAGGGACGTTGGACCCGATTTCCAGCTGAAACACACCATAACGTTGTATAGGGACGCTGGACCCGATTTCCAGCAGGTGTATCTCCCCACCAATAGATGGAGCCTTCGTCGCAGGGACCTACTTAACAGGGCTGCTCTTATCACCTCGTTAAGTAGGTTTCTCACATGTGAAGTTAAAAAAAAAAAAAAAAAAAAAAAAAAGTGCATAGAAGCATGAGAAAGGTGCGGATGTCGGAGATCTCGACGATCGAAGAAGGTGGAAAAGGATACTAGCTGACGGCTTCAAGGCGGAACTACAACGACGGTATGTCACATCATCAAACACAGCGTGATATCCCCAAAGGTTCTTGACCCCCTCGTGCCAGTAACCCTCTCTCCCGACTTGCCCCATCCAACCTGGCCTCGCATTACACTCTCTAACTCCATTAATCACGACCTCTCCTACGCCCACTCTAATTGGCCCCATTGCCCCACCCGGCAAAGGGAGGCTTCTTCCCCCTGGAACGCTGCGGGCTCCCCCCTGGAACGCTGCCGAAATTGAACCAATGATTGGAAATCCTTGCGCACCTTGAAACATTAGGGTGCAGGATAATGACGGCCGCTAGTAAACCTGACGCTCTGCATGCACAACCTGGACCGAGTAGTAGGGTGCAGGATAACGACGATCGTCGGTAAACCTACTGCTCCGCATGCACAACCTGGACCGCGTGGATCGGATCGGCTCGTCCGCTCTGACCATATACAACAACACACGAATGATTCCACAAACACAAGATGTGCATGCCCCGATTACCCCAATTGAAAGGATAGCAACATGGTCAACGGCCCTGTACGCTCCTGGGACAGACAGGTTAGGTACGATTGGAGGATTGCCTTGCCCAAGGGCGCCACCTCCCCCCCCTTGCGGAAACTTCAACCCGCAGGAACTGGCGAAGATGGCAGCCTCCACCTCATCTTCGTGGGAATCATGGCACCACTTGCTAGTGCACTGAATAAACAAGTGGTCGGGAAGAGCAGAGCACCCCCCACCAAGGACACACTGGGAACAGTAGTGAATGGAGTGGCCACGACCCACGAACTACATCAAAGCACAAACCACGAAAACACAAATAATGACACAGAAAACATGTACATGCTGCAAACTCGAAGGACACGTGGAAAGACAAGGTTGCAGCCTCCAACTCACATGAAAACGTCGGACCTTCCCCCTTGGGAGCAAAACATGAACATGCTGCAAACTCAGAAAACACGTGGAAAGACAAGGTTGGAGCCTCCAGATCACATCACAACATTGACCCCACCTCCCTGGGGTCCTTCAACAAAACGCCCCCACATTTGCTCAGAGCACTCTCTGCTCCCGCTCACTCGGATGCTCATACTAGAGCTTCTGTCCTAGATTCAATGGCTCCACTGAAAAGTCATCCCATCCAACAACTATACGTAGAACTGGAGAGGAAGTATCAAGTCAAGGACGGGTTCTGCACTCAGTCTTCCCTGCCCAAGCAAGGATCACAAAAGATATGATTTACTGGCACAAAGCAATACAATTCCGTTTCCAGCCGTGCCTGTCGACAGTTCCAGTTAATGAAAAAGTTAAATAGATCAGCAACAGGTTGGGAAAGATTAATCCAAAACGCCAGCTAGTGCATGATCATTTCCTGATTGAAGTGGATGATGCGGAATGCATCGCAGTGCTGGCCTTATACTCGAATGACAAACAACTCCTCCTCAGAAACAGAGTGTTGTAGTTCAGAGGCAAAACAGTGCAAGTAGCGGAATGGTCCCCTACCAACCCGCAATCAGGAGATGAGCGCAGGGAACATCTAATGAAATCCAACTCTTGGGTTGAATTTAGATTCATCCCTATATGCGTTCAAGGTGCGATCCTAACTAATCTGGAAAACATTGCCCATGTCAAGGGCTACATTACAGACTTGCCCAGACTGCTTGTTGCAGTAGACTGGGCCGAATCATATCTCTTCTCCCTCGACGAAGAATGAAAATATTCCCACGGAGGGAAGGAGTTCTCCGTTCCATTCAGCCCCAAGCAAGATCCATGGTGTTATGCATGCAAGGACAGGGGACATATATGCACTGACGAAACAAGCCCGAACACCACCAAAACGAAAATAAAGGGTCTTGTGACTCCCCACCCCACGGATGAGGAGAGGTGGTTCCCTGAAAAAGAGCTCGAGGGTTAGATATTCCATGCTTATGCTGATGTGAGCCCTTACAAATGGCTATGGCAAGGGAGGGCCCAACCAAAACTCTTTCCCTTACGTGCCAGAGTCGTTATGAGTGAAGACCCCAAACAAAAAGGGAAAAGGGTTGCTATGACCCCGACCGGGTAAACCATGATGGCAAGGAGGCAATGGGTGACGTACACCAGACCGAACACATAGCAAAAGGGCTGACCAACTTGACCACACTGCTCCTGCAGCTACCCCTCGTGCCCCGATGCCGACAGCCAACACTTAGACCCGAAGAGGACAAATGTATAAACCCAAACAACATGAGCAAGTGGTTGAAGCCTCCCCCGGCAGGACCTAACAGATCATGAAGACCCAGTGCAGGACCTAACGGATCATGAAGACCCAGTGCCTAAACAGCAACCCTCAGTCACATGGGTGCTGCACAAGACAAACAAGTTGTGGTCTTGCCCCGAACCATCAAGGGCCGCCCGGAGCAGCCCGAAAAACCTCAACTTCCGGGAGTGAAAGCACGAGTGCAGACCGAGATCCACAAACCCATCACAAATAACGGCCTTCCCCCTGGGAACAACATTACTCTCCCCGACCAGAGTTCTAGGAGGGGCGTAGCCGAGGATTTTTGGGCATAGGGGTTGAGTCTCCCGGACGGAACGGGAGGCTCTCGTTTCATGCCAGAGGTTACCCTGGAGTCGAACTGTCGTCGCGAAGTCCCGTGGGGGTCGGATCGCTCCGAAACGATAAAATCAGAAGGGTTTCCGCGAAAACCAACTGCTGTCGTGCATCAGGACGGGAAAAGGCATCGAGGGGAGAGGGCCATGGAGGCGGAAGACAAAACTTCGGTCGTCAGGGGTTTGGGGGATAGGTGGTAGGTTCGAAGCCTTCAGGCCTCGTCATCGGCCTCACGAAGTGACCGAACCATCGGGTTTTTGCTGTAGAGGTGGTTGGTTCGAGGCCTTCAAGCCTCAGCGTCGGACTCACAGAGTCCGCGCGGAAGGTTCCGGGAGGGTAAAGAGGTGGGAGGACTCGCCGGCATCCGAATTCGAAATTGCGCGGGTAGCGCCCCCGCACTACGGGAAAGCTCGGGGAAACGTGTCGCTCCCTCGTAACCCAGGAAGTCGTCGCCAAGAACACGAGCCCCCCTGGCGGCACTAGCGACAATCAAACAGCGGCCGCCACGCGGCGTGAGCGGCCGACCAGGGCAACACAGTCAAACCCGTATAAGGCAATATTAGAGTCGGGGAATCAAAACGATCGATCAAGACAAACCCGTTCCCCCTTATATCACAAGCCCGAGGTAGGTCTCGCCAACACACTTGCTCCGTTCGCCTCACCGCGCGCCGTACGTCCGCATCACTGTAGACGCTGTCGTCATCTGTGATGGGGAAGGTCGGTAGCGAGATGAGACGATCGGCAGTAGGCGATGAACACGGGCAAGATCCCGCGCTCCCGGTCATCCGAACCAACATCGACTCCATACAACACTCGATGATACCTTCTCTCTCGGGGTTAGCGCGTCGGAGGAAGATGGCGAATTCAGAGCTCTCTTCCCCTTGCGGGGGCGTCGACCGTGCGCGCGGACGCAGGCGGTTGAGGTCACCGGTACGGGGGCGAGAAGCTCAAAAAGGAAGGCGGGAGAGAGAGGGAGAGAGCTTACACCGAGAACGCGCGCGAGTGCACGAAGGGCCGCGGAAGGGAGGGGAACAACGGGATTAACACACTCGTACTCTTAGGCAGACGGTCCCCCAGTTCAGTTTCCCTGTCCCCACCCGGACAAGTACATATACGCATGCATGCAAACAACCAACAACCCTTGACAGGACATCTAATCATCCATAGACCTTCGACATCACTCATGCACACAACCAGCTCCCATCACTCGGGGCTTCACACACACGACATGCATAGACAAAGCAGCAATGGAGATAAAAGCGAGTCCTTCTTGTACATAAAAAATTCAATTAGTTGCCGCCCCCAAGCGCAACCTTCGAACCTCCCAAGACCACCGACCACCATAGCCACAAGGCCCTACCGCGGCCGGTGTCAAATCCCCACCACTGCTCAGTCCCTCCGACTGCGTCGCCCCGAGACTACCGCGGGTYCACCCCACGTCGTCACTCCGCCCGTCCTTGGGCTCGTCGAGCCTGTTCGGCGCCGCGGACTTTCGCGCATAGCTCGCGCAGCATTGCAGCCGAGATCAAAGAGGAAGAGAGGAGAGGGTTGCTCAAATTTATAGCGCGGGAGGCGGCGGGTTGTCAGCGCGAGGTGCGGGCAGCGCAGGTTGTAGATGAGCAAGACAGGAGGGAGGTGGGGAGTTAGAGGGTTCAACCCGCGGGATGGCATGGTCCTGCGTGATTGGGGTGTCCGTTCAAGTGGTGCGCGGTTTCCCGCTCTCCACATTGATCCGAGCATCCCAACTACGCGGCCAATCACTTCGCGGAGTAAGGATCGAGCTGGGCGGAGGGGAAGACGAAAAGTCCTTCATGGGGAAAATGTGCGCAGCAAGAAGGGAAAATGGCGCGGGGATGCAAAGCAAGAAACGGGGATGCGAGACGCGCGAAGAAATCGGAGCTTGGGCGTGCGTGCGCAAAAATTCAAAAAGTCCCAACCGCTTCCGTTTCTTGGTTTTCATACCGCCGCCGCTATTCACCCACGCAGGAGTTATTAACCAAAACAAAATGAAAAAGTCGTTTCAAAAAGAAAACAAAAACAAAAAGAAAGAAAAAACCCCTGTTTGTCCGCATCCGTGTCTCGGGGCTTCCGAGGGATTTTTCCTCAGGGATACGGGAAGCCGCGCGGTACGGGTCTGAGCTTATCACATGCAGATCGAGATCCACAAACCCATCACAAATAACGGCCTTCCCCCTGGGAACAACATTACTCTCCCCATGACGGGTCCCCGCTGCAGAGGATAAGGTCCGAAAGTGAGAAAGGGTCGTCGACTCACAAAACCCAGCAGCTGGAGGAGGGTACCACAGACATGGGGGTTGAGCTGCAGCCGAATCATCGCCCTCGCCCCCCCCCCCCTGGGGTTACCACGCACACGGAACACAACGCCCGAGCAGAAAAAGGGCACTACCGCAGTTCAGGGCATCAACCAAGACAATAACCTACGGACACCTGAAACATTTACGCATCGTTCTGCCAGCTCCGAACAGGATCCTCACGCGGCCGCGCCATCTGGTCATGGGCAACCCTCCAAGGTTGCAGACCGACAGATAATCCACTGGGAGGGCCCTGACCTGGGAGTGCAAGAGGATAAGAGGTTGGCTGAGTCAAAGGCCCGACAGAATGCGAAGGGAATAGAATCATGTTAGCCGTTGTCTGGCCCCCCCTCCGAGAGGGACGCGAATCCTGAAGCTCGACAGAAAGCGTTCACTGTTGGCTTGATGCGGGATTGATATATCACACGGGTTGATTGACACATCGGACTACTTAAGAGCACACGTGGAGATGGAGGTTCCCCCTACCATTGACTGTGGGGTCTTATATGATTGATTCATTTTGATTCATTTTAGTTTTTGTTGACTTTTTGGGATGCGGCTTGGGGAGGGGGGATAACTAGATTGTGCATTTCATTGGAGCTTTAGTGTCCTCCGCCTGTTTGGTAGTATCCCCGGGTAGGAGGGGGCTCGGGGAATGCTTCTTTTTTTAGGTGAGGAAAGTTGAAGAGGGGAGGGAGTTGAGGGATTCAGTCATGTGGCTGGGGCATGGCCGAGTCCCAGGCGAGAGGGTTGGTGAATGGATTGGGTAGACAAGTCCACATCCTGGTCCGGTAGGGCAGTTAATCCCCTCGTGAGAGGGCAATCAATGTTGCTCCCGATATGTAGTTATAAAATACACACCATAATACTGGATAAGTAGAGGAATAGCTATACAAGGGTTAAGGTACGAATACATACAGACTGGAGTGAATGTGCACTACGACATCTCCACACATCA
This sequence comes from Chara braunii, assembly GCA_003427395.1. NCBI lineage: Eukaryota > Viridiplantae > Streptophyta > Charophyceae > Charales > Characeae > Chara > Chara braunii. The sequence goes on along the minus strand of BFEA01000561.1, from coordinate 282,675 downwards.
TTGTATAGGGATGTTGGACCCAATTTCCAACTCACACACATCACATCATTGTTAGGGTTTCGTGTTTTGGTTTGATTGATAGGATTGGGCTCAATGCCCCTGCTCGTTATGGAGATACGGGAGATAAGGTGGATAGGGTTCTCCCTTCATGCGACATATATTGATAGACGTAGATATACAAACAGTATTGGATGCACAGTAGGACATATCCACACATCACTGTATAGGGATGTTGGACCCGATTTCCAGTGGATACAAATCACATCATTGTACAAGGAAGCTAGACCCGATTTCCAGCAGATGCAGCTCCCCACCAATAGATGGAGCCTTCGACGCTGGGGCCTACTTACCGGGGCTGCTCTCATCACCTCGTTAAGTAGGTTTTTCCCGCATACGAAGTTAAAAAGTCAAAACACGCACGCATACTCACATATACAGAACGACACAGAACAAAGACACGACAATGCTCCTAGTCCCTTGGTAGTCATCCCATAACTTTCCGATGCGGAAATCGAATAGGCGACGCGCGCGAGACTTATTATAAAACTGCGTGGACGCAGGGCTAACTCATATCGATTCGCAATGCAAGCATACGCAAGCAGTCGCAATGATGACGTACTATATAGTACCCATACTCATGCGGTCCTCGTTAATCCCGAGGGTCGCATTCGACACTCAAGTGTCGGCTGACACGCGCCTTGAGGGAATGATCTCTCGGCGCTGGACAACCGCCAAGTGCGGTTGAAAACCACACCCTCTTTTGCACCCTGCGGAGAGTGGGTGCTACACAGGTTCATACATGTGGTGGCAATCGTCTCTTATTGCCCTGGAGACCAGCTGTATCATCCAGGGTGTGGAAAAAAGTCAAGGGGTTTGACTTTGACGGTTGTCACGGACTACAACGTCCAACTATAAAAATTAACAAGCAAGACCAATCAATAAAAACGGTGTTTTCGTTAAAAATGAAATATTTTGTAAAAAGTGAACATAATGAAATTTAAAAATTTGCCAGAATAAAAGTAAATTTAACAACAAGAGCAGAGGATTTTAGCATTTTATTGGCAAATATTGTATAATTAAATATTGAAAAAAAAATTACATATCCGCATCAATACAAGTTTCATTAGACAACTATCCATGATTTTATCTTTAAAAAAAATCGCATATCTGCATCAATACAAGTTTCATGAGTTAACTATTGTATATTATCCTAACCTTTCATAACATGAATACATCCATTTTATCGCAAAATCCAAGAAGTCATATTCAATTTATTATACTAATTATAATACCAAGCTTACACAACATGGACACATATTGCAAAACGTGAGACTCAGTGAGTGTCGGATCAAGTTGAACTTGACAACATTTCAATCAGTTCGGAATCTGATGTTCCTTGAACTTTAAGGCTTACATGAAAGAACAGAAAAACCTTGCATGTGACCTTAGAAAAAAATTTAAAGATCTGTTAATATTTGACAACAAAGTGCAATGGACACTCAAAAAATACGTAAAAAAATCATGCTTAACTACAACAATACAATTAAATGAAAACACGTGCAAAAGTTCAACATTAAAAGCAATTTGAAAGCAGTGTCACCCATAAAATGTCAAAACACAAACCTTAGTTCGAATCCCGCTGAACTCGGATAACCAAATAAGTCTATATTAATGCAGGACTGGGCTATTCGAACTTAGATGATGTCTCAAGACCATTGACCGAGTAAGAGGGAAAAAAAAATTAAATGCAAAGCACAAATGACACTCCGAAAATAGGCAAAACAAGCCTAGTAACTAGATCGACTACAGGGATGAACTAATGCGATCAAAACAACATTTCAGTCTGTCCTTGTATAAGTTGTCCAATCTTCTACAATAATGGTATCAATTTGTCCGTCAAACACCGGGTCCTTGTATTCTATATAACTTTCTATTACTTCATATTCGCGCAGCAGGAGACTTCGCAAATATTTGATGGTCGTGTCCACAAGCCCATCCATGAGTGTTTTGAGTGATGATTGCTTCATGATCCTCCTTCGGAATTCTTGCCATCGTCGTTCATCGATATTGTCGGCATTGGAAACACTTGCACTTGTAGAATAGTCATTATAAATAAGGAAAGATATTTTGCACCGACCTCGAACAGTTGCCGCTGCACAAAACAAGGTCATCACGTTGAAATTGTTGTGGCAGAATTTGACTGCTGAGTAATACAATTTCGAAAAGGGTGCGAGCACTTCTCGCAGGTATGTTCTCGTTTCACAACACCTCCGACCACAAATATACAGTGACTCTCGAGGAGAATGTTCCCAATCTTCCGGTGGGGCATCCACACCTCTAACACTGAGTACTGCACTGTCAAAGATCACTTCAGATGTGAAGAAAACTGGACTCATATCATGCCATATATTTCTTCCCCACACCATGTTACTTGGCGGTCATCCAGTCGTCACAAATGGTTGAATCATTCTGCAACACATGAAAATACAGTTTAAATATATATAAATGAAAACTCAATGACAACTAAATAACGTACTAATACGTGTAAAGAAATACGATTAGCTCTTCTTCAAAACCTATTGAAAACCTACTGATCTTCGTTACCGAGAAGTGAAAGGCATACCAAGGTCTTCTCTCTGACCGATTTTGGAATGTGCACTCCATTTTCTAAATGCAATGTCTTTGATGTTCAGCTCCACACAACACAGTCTACATGCTGCCACTACTGTGATGTTGTGTTGTCTTTCTTCCACGTCTTCTTCCATGCGTTCGAATATTGCATAGAATGACGTTTAGCAATAGGTTGTGGGACCCAATATTCAATAAGAATATGATTGAAAGTTGACGACTTCATATCGTTGTCTACATCGGAAATGACTCTACCCATCCATACAGAAATTCCCTCATCGATATCATCTTAGGAATGACGCAAGAGAACGAATTGACCTTTTTTTACATCCACAACTGGGTTGAGCTCCGCCTTTGGACGCTCATTGGCCGGTCCAACGAACAACGGCTCCTTATTCCCATTGCTCTTCAAGACGAAGGCAATATCAATATCATTTGGATCATCCTTCTTAATTTTGTCTTGTGAGGGCCAGAAGCCAGCCTTGAGTGAAGTTTTCGCAAACCCAGACCCGTAATGCTCCTCCACTGTCTCGAGGAAAGTTTTCCAGTGTGAAAGAGCACTCTCCTTTGAGAAGTTAACCTCATCTTTCATTCCCAACCACTCGTGCCGCTTGTTCTCCAACCACCCAACAAACGTCTTCACACCTTCAATTCCCGATTCGAAATCCGAATTTCTATCTTTAGTAGGCAGAGAAGCTGACGGCGGAACATGTGATGGCACGAATGGTCATTCGGGTCCAGCATATGCTTTGTTTCCATCTCGTTTAAAGCAATAGACTGGAGCAGACCATTCAGGAGAGGTGCAATACTCTTTCCACTAGAACACAGGATTGTCATCCTGCATATAAAACCTAAATGCATGTGGACGAGTATGACCAGTCAGTCTCTTGACCAGGAAGGGCTTAACAGCAACTCGCCAATCAACAATTTCATCCATGACTGTGCACGATGGACGTTCTTTTTTAGAACTGGCAATGAGCTTGAAGAGGTCGAGCATGGTATATGCATCGTGCATTTTCAGTTTGTGAGAGAAATGACTGAAAGTGGCATCAACGTCCGTATGTGTGTGTCCCACTAACATAAAACCGAATTCGACTTTTTTGACGAAACCAAATTTCACCAAAGCTGCAGCGAGTGCCAAAACGTATCTGGTTTTGTTTTCTCTCCAACAGTTGTTAGCTTGTATCCTCAGCTTAGGAGGCAAGTCGCTCGTCGTCTGGATGTCGCGGAGAACTTTCATAATGGATGACACTACAACATTAGAATCATGTGGATAGCAAGGGTACCATGTGTGAACATGGACCGATGGTGAGCGGTCGTGTGCAATAATAGCTGTTAGATTTGTTTTCAACATCGAAATATTTGCGAATGTCTTCGATTTATTCTCTCCGCCAAAGTGTGGAATGCTGGTCTTGCTTTGGTCCATGCCGTCAATGATGATGCACAAACTGTTGGAACCCGGTCTCTTCGACTCATCCTTCCACACCTCATACGCAGCACGATGTTGGAGCTCCAAATCCAAGTGTTTCTCGCGTAACGAAACAAAGTACTCACGCACACGCACGAACTTTGCGGAATTGATAGATTCTTTGTATTCAACACATTTTTCGCATTTCGCGAAGTTTTGATCGATGTCATGAAATTTCACATGTCAGAACTGCTTTCTCCACGTGTTGTAAAAAACTTGGAGAGAAACACAAGGAGCACCCATGTTATCGAATTGCGACTTTAGCAACTTATAAATATCAACCTTGTTATAGCAAGCCGGCAATCTCAACACCACTCTTGATTCCCCCTCTTTTATCTTCATGTCATTGGGCATGAAATCTCCGTTGTCTCGCACGAAGGAGCTTAGTTTTCTGTACATCGTCGCATATATTGCCGATGTGCGTCTGAGTCCAGTACTGCCATGCTCCGGCATATTGTAGCCTTTTGACAAAGTCATCCTTTTTTTTAGAAATGTATTCCTACATACACCCAGTGTGAAACACCAAGCACTAATGCACACCTTTTGTCTCCCCATAACAAGTTGAACAATCTATTTTTCATCTTCTATGAAGGTGAACCTCTTCAACGTTTCAACCCACCACGTATCCTTGCTCTGCTGGTTCTTAGAGTAGTATGCGCTCCGGACAGCTTTGATGTCGTCCAGGGTCATTTGAGCGCAACACTCTCGCTTACAGCAAACCTGCCCACCCACACTCACCAATGTTTTTTTGGTGAGTTTTCAATGAACTGATTGTAGAATCTTCTTTGACTGCGGCATTCTGAGACGAAAAATATAAGGACGCTTCTCTGAGGACAGACGTTTTGGAAAAATGTCATCGAAATCAGAGATCACATCACAATTCTCATCGTCATTTCGACAACAGTGGTCACTGTTCCGGTCAGCGTACGTTTGCGGAAGATCGGTTTTATCTGGAGAACTATCAGCACTAGACGACACCGAAGCACTTGAATCTGAACCACCTTCATCACTCTCACCAAACAGAAGACCTGTGTACTCGAAATATCGAAGTGAACTCCTCGGCACCCATACAACACGATCGACATCGGATGCGTCATTGTCAGTAGAGGAGGTCTTACCCTCCTAACCTTCAGCACTCTCTGCTCACAGGTTCGAACCGGGCATCGAAGGACGGGATACACACTTTCACATGTAGTGTCCGCACACGCAATATTTCGTGACATCTTACGAGCAGGAGATTCTGGAGCATTATCGACATGTTCGTGACCACTTCGAACATCTTGTGAACAAAATGGCAGGTGCGGTGGAGGAAAATCCTCATTGAGCATTGTATTAGACGCCACACAGTCCATGCTTTCCAAGGTTGTGCTGCAAGTCTGCTGTGGCATAGCATGCACACCACAAGCCATGCATGAGACGTGTATGCGACAACAAAACAGCGGACCACTGTCAAAAGGCGAAAATCAGAGGTTAATGAAATGGAGCAGACAACCATCCCTACACAACAGTAAGAAACACAGCCGTACAAATGACCTTGAGAAACACAGCCCTACACTGGACGGAGGGGAACAGGAAACATCCGAGAGAGGATAACACACGACCATGGAATCAGGGTGGCAATCCAGTCGTCAGGCCCAATCCGTGCCAAAGGCGCAATACACGCGAAAGAGTTTGTCCAAGTCGGAGATCGAACGACAGTGGGAAGCGTAGCACATGTCGAGTCGGGGCACCAGCAACTGGAAACACAGCGTGCAACAGCATTGAAAAGGCGGAGATCTTGACGCGCACTAGGAAATGCAGCACATGTCACGTCGGGCACCAGCTTCGAAAAGGCAGAGACCACGACGCGCAAAACCCAACGGGCACCAACAGCGGAACGGCGAAGACTCTGGCGCGTAGCACACAGCTTGGCACGAGGGCATTGATAGGAAAGATTCTATATTACTCCAGGAACTACAACAACTGGACACGTGTGGTAATCACCTACAGCGACTGGACACGCGTGGTAATCACCACCCACGCAGAGCAGGCAGGAAAACTGCCACAAGTGAGCAGGAATACCATCGTGGCAACGCGACCATACCATCGTGGCAAAGCGACCGCCTCGCCCAACACAGAAAGGTCCCCCGTCTTGATTCCCGGCACGCGTGGCAATCACCACCCACGAAGAGCGGGCAGAAAAACTGCCACGAGTGAGCAGGAAAACCATCGTGGCAACGCGACCGCCTTGCCCAACACGGAAGGGTCCCCCGTCTTGATTCCCGGGTACCAGACTCCGAGGATTCGCAGCAAAATTCGCGCAGAGTTGGTTCTACGGCGCACGACGGGTTTCCAGATAGCCAGGCTGAGAAGGCAAACGACTGCGGCAACGCCATTGTCGCGCCCAACACGATAGGAGCTCCATTGTATATTAGAAGGTGGGGGTCGTGGCGCAATCTCGCAACAAGCAGTCAGTGCTACAAGAGACAAAAGACAGTCACCCGGTCACTATGTTCTGCTAGCGTAACTCGCCAGAGAAAGAGAAAAGCCTCCGTGGACGGCCGTGTCCAATGCTGGTTTATCGGTGACGTCAACAAGTTTTGTCGAACACTTTCACCGCAGTCGTCGTCGTGTCGAACACGATGGTCGACACGGTCGTCGTCGTGTCGAACACGATGGTCGTCGTGTTGAACACGATCGTTGTCGTGTCCGACACGCTGGTCATCGTGTCAAACACGATGGTCTTCGTGTTGAACACGATCGTTGTCGTGTCGAACACGCTGGTCGTCGTGTCAAACACGATCGTCGCGGGCGCGATCGTGTTCGACTCGATTGTCGGGCAATGTCGTGTTCAACTCGACGATCGGGCACGATCGTGTTCAACACGACGATCAGACACGATCGTGTTGGACTCGATGATCGGGCGCGATCGTGTTCGACTCGACGATCGGGCACGATCGTGTTCGACTCGACGACCGGAAGTGCCACGTGGCGTTACGTGGTTGCATCTGGGCTCCGTGGTTGTGTCCTCACCGTCCGATCCTTCAAACTCGGGGTGCTCCACTGTGGTTGTAAGTCGCGATCTTGGGCCGTATGCTCACACTGTCATCGCGCTGAACACGCCTCTCGACAGCGTTGTGGTCCGCCGTCGCGTCGAGCAGGTGGTCTGCTATGCACGGACCGAATCCCTGGGCTCCGTTGTCGCGTTGTACACGAGCCTCCACTGCGCTGCGCTGTGGCACGAGCCTCCACTGCGTTGCGTCGACGAACCTCCGCTGCGCTGCGCTACTGCTGTGTTGCCGAGCTGAAACGAAAATGGGAACTGGTGGCCCTCCCTCATATATATAGTTTTTCGGGAGGGCCCTTCGCTGGCACCTGCTGGCCGTCCGATCCGGGGATACTGACGGTCGGGATGTTCCAATGGGGAGTGGTGGGCCTGCCTCATATATGTGGTTTTCCGGGTGGGCTCTCCGCTCGCGCCTGCTGGCCGTCCGATCTGGGAATACGGACCGTCCGATCCGGGAATACGGACGATCGGGACGATCCAATGACTGCAGTCGGCCGCGATCGTTTTCCCCCCTTGGCCAGAGCGGAGGCGCGGGGATGACGTTCAGCTGCAGAGCAGGAATGCGATTCACGCACATGAGTACCCGAGACATTGTGTCATTGTTCGCGTTCTGGGAGAAGTAGCACACTAAACTTCGTGCAAGTCGAAACATAGGTGGGGGTCGTGGCGTTCGACACGACCAAGATCGCGTTTGACCGTGATGGCGTTCAACATGACCAAGACCACGTTTGACCGTGGCGGACACGACGACCACCGTGCTCGTCACGACGGCCACCATGTCCGACCCGACGACCATCGTGCCGGACACGACGACAATCGTCGACGATCGTGTCGCACACGAAGACGGCCGTGCTCAATACGATGGCGGTCGTGTTCGACACAATGACGACTGTGTTCGACATGACGTCGGTCACGACGACGGCTGTGCACGACAACGAGCCGGACACAACGACGAGCGTGTTCGACACGACGACGGTCGTGTTCGACACGATGGCGATCGTGTTCGACCCGACGACGATCGTGTTCGACACGACAACCACCGTGTTCGACACGACAAGGATCGTGTTCAACACGACGACCATCATGTTCGACACGACGATGACCGTGTCGGACACGACGACGATCGTGTTTGACACGATGACCAGCATATTCGACACGACAACAATCGTGTTCAACACGATGACCATCATGTTTGACACGACGACCAGCGTGTCGGACACGACAACGATCGTGTTCAACACGACGGCCATCGTGTATGTCTGATTGTTGAGTCGAACACACTCGTCGAGTCAAACACGATCGTTGAGTCTAACACGATCGTGCCCGATCGTCGACTCGAACACGATCGTCAAGTCGAGCACGATACTGCCCGATCGTCGAGTCGAACACGACACTGCCCGATCGTCGAGTCGAACACGATAGTCGAGTCGAACACGACACTGCCCAATCGTCAAGTCGAACACGATACTGCCCGGTCGTCGAGTCGAACACGATAGTTGAGTCGAACACGACACTGCCCGATCATCGAGTCGAACACGACACTGCCCGGTCGTTGAGTCGAACATGACAGTGACCGATCGTCGAGTCGAACACGACAGTGACCGATTGTCGAGTCGAACACTATCGAGGAGTCGAACACGATAGTCGAGTCGAACAACGATCGTCGAGTCGAACACGATCGTCGAGTTGGATACGATCGTCGAGTCGAACACGATAGTCGAGTCGAACACGATCGTCGATTGCGTTCGTCGAGTCGAACATGATAGTCGTGTTGAACACAATAGGCGAGTCGAACACGTCGAGTCGGACACGATCGTTGAGTCGGACACAATCGTCGAGTCGAACACGATCGTCGAGTCGGACACGATCGTTGAGTCGGACACGATAGTCGAGTCGAACACGATCGTCAATTGCGTTCGTCGAGTCGAACACGATCGTCGAGTCGGACACGATCGTCGAGTCGAACATGATCGTCGAGTCGAACACGATCGTCGAGTCGAACACAATAGGCGAGTGCCGTGTCGTCGAGTCGAACACGATA
>BFEA01000561.1:243436-273312 GCA_003427395.1 Chara braunii | reverse complement strand
ACGATAGGCGAGTCGAACATGATCGTCGAGTCGAACACGATCGTCGAGTCGAACATGATCGTCGAGTCGAACATGATCGTCGAGTCGAACACGATAGGCGAGTGCCGTGTCGTCGAGTCGAACACGATCCTTCCCTATCCTCTAGTGGAACAAGATTGTGCGAGGTGCAATGTCATCGAATCGTTCATGATTGTGTGCAGTGCTATGGACCGTGTGCGTCGTGTCCTGGAAGATCGTGCATGGGTTGCGTGCGTGGAATTATGGGCATGGATTGCGCACATAGATTTTGTGCACTGTGCTGTCGTCCGACCTGGTTTGTTTCCATTGTTGGGGGGAGCGGGGTGAATAGTTCTATTGTTGTTGTTGACCGTTGCCCTTGTGCCGTGCAGGGCGTCTTCTCTTCACTGTTGCTATGGAGATCTCTAATATGACCCCTGCACTTTGGCGTGCACCCAAGGCACACCCTTTCCCACCTTGCGCGCTGTACGTCCGACAATGTCAGGGCAGCGTAACCTATGAAGGCGCTTGTCCAGAAGACTTCGAATGCGACCCTTGGATGAGAATCCTCCCGTTTGGCGACAAACATTTGGACTCGTGGGAGGAGTGCGAGTGGGTGAACATGACGGAGAGATGCCCGTGGGCGTGCGATTATGAATTCGTGAATATGTCCGAATTTGGCAAACGCATTCCCGTGCCGTTCGATGTGTTGCGTCCGGTGCGCTTGCCGCTACTGTGTAAAAAACTAAAAATAAGCCGTGTTGTGGGGGGTTTGGACTGCGAATACGTGACAACCTCGCCTCGCACCTGGTGCCGTGTTATGAAACAGGAGTTACTCGATTGTGCGCGACATTCTCAGTTCCTCGATCATTATCCGTTGTGATCTCCCAGTCTGTCGCCAGGAGCAGTTTTGTATTGTTGTGTGAGATTGCGTCTGGCATACTTTATCTTCTGTAGGGTCCTCTGTATTGCCGTTTCGAGCAGGGCAAGAAACTTGACCGATGCTGTCGTGTATGTGTCCAGGAACGAGTTGTCTATGTCCGGGAGGGATATGTGTTTAGTTCAAAGAAGGGTAGATGGGAGACTGGATATCGTGGTGGGTGGCCAGGTGGAGGACGTTGGCGCATGGCGCGAGGTCGAGGCTAAAGTCGTTTCAATTCGGGATGCTATAGGCRCTTCTCTCGTCGGGAACTCCGGGTTCATGCGAATGACATACATTTCGGTGTTTGCTGAGACGACGCAGCAGCTGACCTTCGGATCGCCAATCAGCGTGTTGAATGGACGCAACGGCGAGATTGTTCGACGTAGTTAGTAGATAGCCTTCGTCATACTGAATGGCCAAAACGGCATACTGAATGGCCGCAACGGCGAGATTGTTCCCCGTAGTCGATAGATAGCCTCGTGGAATTCACATTGCGATTGTTGTTCTCAATGTGTTATTTCGATAACAATACGCGGTATCTGCTAGTTGTTCTCATCATGTGTTCAGTGACCAAAAGAACACACGTTTGACGTTGTTGTCCTCATATTGTTTTTCGATTCATTGAAACCCGGGAATGATGACACGTGTTTTCGGTTTGACTTTGGACACCGACACATCGCTGCCAGCCGAGTGTTTGATTGTTGTTCTCATGTTGTGTTTCCTTTCGGAAAAAAAAACTCGTTGTTCTGATGTTTTGCGTGCACAAACATTCAGCAGTCAATGTTTCTCCGTGTTAACCAGTGTCTGCGATCTGTTGTCTTGTGTTCTCGTGATCAAGTGCCCTTTTAGGCACCGTCCGCCGACCATTGTGTCGAACACGACAAATGTCGCACATCACACCCCAGTGTCGCTGTCGTGTTCGACACGATGGTCGCCAGACGGTGCCCGAAGGGGCACTTGGCCGACTGTCGAACGGCAGACGACAGTGTCGCTGTCGTGTCGATGTCGCTGTCGTGTCGAACACGACGGTCAGCTCCCCTTCGCTTCGGGCACCGTTTGGCGACCATCGTGTCGAACACGACATGGACACTGTTATCTGGCAACCAGGCGGTGCATGAAGGGCCGCTTGGTCGACTGCCGCACGCACGGCAGACAACAGTGTGGCTGTCGTGTCCAACACGACGGTTGGTTAGCCCGCACAGTGTCGAGCTCGACGTTGAGCAGGCCGCTTGGTCGACTGTCGCACGACAGACAACAGTGTAGCTGTCGTGTCCAACACGACGGTTGGTCAGCCTGCGCAGTGTCGAGCTTGACGTCGAGCGGGACGGCGAGTTGGTCGGCCGTCGGGTTCGACACGACAGTGACACGACGACACCGCAACGTCGCTCTCGTGTCGAATTCGACGGTACTGGAGGACGTCGTGGCACGGCCGTCGAGTTCGACACGACAGTGAAACGACGACAAGCTGGCGGGCTGCGGCCCGCTTCCGTTGCTCTGTGTTCCTGTCTATTCTTGTTCTCAAGTGCTGTAGTGTTTGTACGTTGGCGGGCTGTACGTTGCAATGACTGCTTTCTCGCTTGTGCGTTTTCTTCAGTTGCGGGTGTACGTTGCCGACAGTGAAACGACGACAAGCTGGCGGGCTGTACGTTGCAATGACTGCTTTCTCGCTTGTGCGTTTTCTTCAGTTGCGACTAGCTGCTCGACATGGATCGCGAGGGGAAGCCAAGCAAATGACGTACTAGTACTGGTTCCGGAAGCATGGAGCAGTCTCCGAAAAAAACGAAGGGGACACCGACCGCTGGCGTGGGGGCTGGCGACACACCGGGGTCTAAGGGCCACCGAACCCCAGTGCTGCGGGGTGCACCTTCTACGGGCACCCCTTCCGCCCATGTTCGAGGTTCGGGACCGGATTCGGTTGTGTTGATGAGTGGTGGGGCTGCAGGTCGAGAAGAGGAGGCTACTGGTCGGCAGGGGAAATCTACGATGGACGTTGTGCCCAGGCATAGAAGGTCTGGTGACACGTCCGTTGCAGGTGTGGGAGACGAGGTGCCTGTCGTCGACCACAAAGACAAGTGCTGGATGTTGGACTGGGTGGGTGGAATTGGGGAACGCTCGGGTGGGCTGGTTTTGTACGTGGTGATCAAATATAACAATGTTCCGATTGGCGGTGTGGTTAAGTGGAGTGGAGAAAAATCACCGTCGGCCATGTTGGAGTTGACGATGGTCCTTAACGCTAGAGGTGAGCGGATAGCGGACGTCAAACGCGTTGCTCTTCGTTGGGCCGAACACGCTGGGTACGGCAAGAGGCTTTATGACATTTTCCATCCGTCCGGGACAGAGAAATTGACGTTGCCGGACCTTCGACCGGTTTTCGCATTCTTCGACAGACATGTGGTCGCAGGGCATGAGCCGGTGGTGCATGCTTCCGACCGCATATCTGAACCGAAAAGCGTGCTTTCGTCGTCTTTGGAGGCGGCTCCGTCATTGAAACCAATCATTATAGGTGCCCGCCCTCCGCCATCATTTCGGACTACGGTTGCTGCAACACGAGTTCCGAAATCTGGGCAGATCGGGGAGAAAGGTCCGTGCCGCGGCCAAATCGTGTCGTCAGCCCCTGTGAAGCGTAGACCAACATCAACCAAGGAACCCGTTTCCTTGGTCCGCCTGCCGCGCTATGAGTTGGCCATTCCTGCTGGGCCGCAATATTTTGGAGATGAGGACGAGGAGAACAGCGAAGAAGAATGGGAGCGCGATGAAGAACGCGAAGAATATGAGGAGGGTGGCGAAGAAGAGGAAGTAGAGAGTGAGCACACAATCAGCGAGAGGGGTGGGTCGGGCGAGTTGGAGGGTCGTCTAGGGGTTGAGTATGAGGACGAAGGGCAAGAAGAGGAAACGACCGGCGACGGAGGGTATGCAGATGTGCATCGGGGTTCCAAACGAACGCAGCCGCTCGCGCCGGGTCATGGGCATTGGGAAGCGGATCCAGGGCGCGGGGAAATGCACAGCGAAGTTGGGGTCGAGCCGGCGCATGCCAATGCAGTCCGACTAGCTGAGAAGAAAAGGAAGATGAGGCAAGAGAGGAGAAGTGCTATGGACAGTAAGAAAACCAAGCAGGAGGGGGGAGCCAAGCAAGAGGAGGGCAAACACAAGTTGAAAATGCGAGCAGTTGAGGAGGTCGTCCAACGTACGCGGGAGGCTGAGGATGCCATGAAGAAAAAACGGCAGCCAAGGAAAAAAGCAGCGAAGGGAGGTGTGATGGAAAAAACTTCCGTTTTTCCACCAGACCAGCCACAGTCGGATGAAGACGATGTGGGCAAGACAGTCACCAGACCGCCCGGTTTGCAGACTCTGCCGCCTGGGAATTCTTTTGGTCATCTGAGCAAAGGCTTTTTCCTTGAGTTCGACGAGAATGGCAAACAGAGGCCGGAAATGCAGTTCATTTCTATCAAGTTGGACAGGATTCTGGATATCCCTGATGAGGAATTCRGATATAATCAACGCTTCCTCGATCAGGAGCTTATTGATGACCTTTACAAAACAATGGTTGAGTCGGGTGAGGCAGCTATCAGAGAGAGAACGACCGGGGCAGCCGGGGTGAATGTATGTGCATTGTACGAGGAGTCTGTCCTTTTGTTGATTGGGCTACATGATACAATGCATACTGACGCTTCCGGTATGAATGTGAGGGCGAGAAGAGTGACGCCCGACGAATTCGATCTCCATTCCGTACGCAAGTACTACTGGTACCCTCTCAGTGGTCAACACAATGTTGCAGCGGCGAGAAAATATTCTCAAGAACGCCCTGACATCGCCCGTGAGCTCCGTTTGGATTGTTGGACTGCACGGCCTGTTTACTATCCGGATAGGAGCATGGATAATTATTGCACCTTGAGCACTTTCCAAAATGTGAAGGACAAATGGAATACTCCTCCGCACCAGATTGCTATCGTTAAGAACATACGAAAGTTGTGGCAAGCAGCCGGTCGTCCAGAAGCTATAGGCGGATCTGCTGCAGACGTCAAAAATAAGGATTACAGAGAGTTTGAGGCGATGGCTCTGCGCGCGACCGGGAGTGATCATTTGGTTACTCTTTCACTTCAGGCTTGGAGCAAGGAGTGGTCCGACTTCCTCGGGCCTTACATGGTATTGGCAAGGGCGACGAACGATGTGTTCGACAAGGTGCAACAAATGTATTCTGCTTGGGAGAGTGGACAGTTGTCGGGGAGAGATGGTGTGAAGCCTGCCACCAAACAAGGTGAATCTGGGAAAGCGCCGAGACATGACCCCGGATTCAAGTTGGAAAAAGGAGGCAGGGTTCCAGTGCTCTGGATTCAGGGTACTAGAGGATCTGGTTACCTCGTGGCTGTGCGCGATCCGGATGTCAGATGATGGAAGGCTATGTCTACATTGGGGAGGCGTGAGAGGCTTCAGTTGTTGCGAGACATTATCGGGGGAAGTGTCATACTGGCTCCAAGGCTAAGTAAAGCTGCTCACACTGCCGGGAAACATTCGATGGAGACATACGTGGAAATGGTGAAGCAGGAAAGAGCAATGTTGAGAATGTTTCACTACTTCGTCTTCATTTCTGACCCTCACAAGAAGCCGTCAGAGTGGAAGGAACCATTCTTCGACAACCTTTCTGATTTGTTCGCTAAGTATTGTGATCAAGGATTGACATGGTAGAGGTGGATCGACCAGCGACGGCATTTCAAAGAAACGAGTTGGGTGCGGTCATTTCCGACTACGCTTGGAGGCGAGGATAAGAAAGGAGAGGAGGGCTTCAAGAAAACAAAATCGCTTGCAAACAAATGCCCCAAAGAGTTCATTCAATTTGTCAACAAGTTGTTGCGTAGATCTGAAACTGAAGGTTCGCATAGCATTCATATGTCGGAACAAGCGAGATATATATATTTCCAGAAACAGGACGTGACATCTGTATTCGTGTCGTTCCAGTGAGAACCGAGCGATGTTTCGGACGAGATGGATTGCAAGGAGATGTTTAGAGTCGTCAGACACCTGACGTGCCACACAGTCGTCCTGGATTTGTGCCGCCCGAGCCAGATGGGTGCGTGGACTGAACAAGTGTTTGATGGACTCAAGAAGTTCATGGACAAACTTGGCGGCGAGTATTGGACATTGTTGTGCTTCGTTCCACGCCCTTGCGAGTTCAAATTCTTGAGGCGAGTCGCGATGTGGGACATTCACTTGGATCTTCTCAAATGGACTCGTCTACAACAAACAAAGGGAAAAGTGACATATAAGGTTGCAAACTTGCCTTTGGAGGACACAGACAGAATGGTGGTCATCATGTACTCCAACGACAGGGATTTTCATCGCAACACTATTCTCTTGTTTGAAGATATTCAAGCTGCAGGTTCATCATCTGCCGAGCGGGTAGCTGACATATCGGCACTTGTGCGGAGAGAGAGAAAGCCGAAGATGTTGATTTATGTCGTGGAGAAGAACTTTCTACCATCAAAGTGGAAAATGGCAGGTATGGATCCACCGGAGAAAGTGGTCTATGATGATATGGAAAGGGAGCCGAATGCGATGGTGGAGACATTGGAGCATTTTTGTCCTGCGGATGAGGTTGTCGCTTTCCTCGGGAAAGGTCATGCGGGATTGGTTTGGGAGTTATTAAAGAGTCACCGTCATTGCATTGTGCTGGAAGGGGAGGGTATGAAGTTCGAGTTCCTCACTTAGTTCATTGACAAAATGGTCAAAACTCGAGATTACTACGCCAACTTTACTAAGCCGCCTCCTCGACATGATGAAGGGCGTGATCTCGTCTACAAGCTTGGTCAAAACGTGGTCAATATTTGGGAGTTTCTCTTCGAAACAAAGCCGCAAGACAGAGGGGAACGTACTTATGTCCTCAGAAGAAGAAAAGTGGAGAATCTCTTGAGGGGTTATCATAAAGCACCATCGGAAAGGGAGGTTTCATTTCTCGACCGCTTGGAGACAATGTACTTCGACCAACAAATCGAGGCATTTACAATCGCAAGTTATGCGACTTGTTTTGTGGATGGTAAGGACTTTGATGCCGACGACTCAGAAGAAGAGAGTGTTGATGGCACTTTGCAAGCGGCTTTGGCAGCTGAGAGGCAAAGAGCTTGTAGCCCGGCTTCGCATTCACAGAGAATGGGTGTTCCAGGCACATCGTCCGGTTCTGGAGGAGCTTCGAGCATGGCGGTTTCAACGGATCAATTAATGACTCAGTCGCCGACTTCTTCTATTGTTACACCGACTCAGATGGCGGGCAATACGATGACGGTGGCATCAGGAGGCAGTCTGGATCCGAATCTTCTAGCAATGCTCTCCCCAGAGTTGGTGGCAATTCTGGCACCATTTGCACACAGCCCAAGTACTATTATGGAATTGCTACGCTCTTGAACTCCACAACAACCTCCACCTGATGAGGCTTTGGAGTACGAGATTGGAGACACAATCCCTGCAGACATTCGACTGCTTCCGGGGCCTATAGTGTGCCGAGACGATTATATGGTGACGGATGATGCCACATGGGGTCATCACATTATATGGCACCCCCAACACTTCCAACCTGCATTGGCGAGAGGGAGGTGGGTTATGGCTATAAAAGAAGAAGGGGAGTGGCAGTTTTGCTTCCACAGACGTATGTCAGGATCGAACTTTCTAAAACATGCCAAAAATCAGATTGCCAAGCGACTCCTGCGACTTAATCCGGAGGTTTCTCAATCAAGACTAAATGTAAGAACAGAAGAAATTTTCCAAGAGTTCAAAACATCGCAATGGCTTGAGTCTCTGGAAGAGTTCTATGATAGACAAACCAGCCCGGCTTATGGATATTATTGGCATGTCAGAGAAGATCTTGGGGAGAGGAAAAAATCAAGCGACGGTGGTGACCATGGCAAGGGATCCGGATCGAGCGGAGGTGCGCATGGCAAAGGATTGCGATCGGGGAGCGGTGCAAGTGACAAGGGTCCGGAACCAAATGATGGTGCAAGCGGCAAGGACGCAAGTCGTGGGGAACGGCAACAAACCGAAAAGTCTAAGGGGCGTCANCGGAACCAAATGATGGTGCAAGCGGCAAGGACGCAAGTCGTGGGGAACGGCAACAAACCGAAAAGTCTAAGGGGCGTCAAGCAACAGAAGGCAAGGGATCAGCACCAAGCGGCGGTGGGCATGGCAAACCTACAAGACCAAGCGGCGGTGGTTCAACTGTCGAAGGGKCTCAGGGGCCTCAAGAAACAGAGCGCAAGGGATCAGGATCGAGTGGTGGTTCAACTGTCGAAGGGTCCCACGGTCGAGTCGAACACGACAGTGGCCTCGCATTGGAGCGTTCCCGGCTTGACCAAGCGAACAAACTCACGGTCAAGTCGAACCCGATAGTGGGATCGGAAACGATCGCCGGTGCGACTGGCAAGGCTTCGGGACCACGGGGGGGCAGTACAACTATCGGCGGTGCTTCACCTGTCAAAGAGTCACACGGTCGTGTCGAACACAACACTCGTCCAGCATTCGAGCGTTAGCGGCTTGACCAAGTGAAGAAACTCACTCTCGAGTCGAACCCGACAGTGGGATCGGGATCAATCGTCGGTACAAGTGGCAAGGCTTCGGGACCAATCGACGTTGTTTCACCTGTCGAAGGGTCATACAGTCGAGTCGAACACGACAGGGGTCCACTATTGGAGCGCTCCCAGCTTGACCGAGCGGAGAAACTCGTGGTTGAGTCTAACCCGACACAGCAATGGGGATCGATTGTCGGTGCGAGTGTCAAAGCTTCGGGACGAAAAGGCGGTGTGAGTTGCGAGGGCGTGAGTACAGCTGACAAAGTGTGGGCGACTACGATACTAGTGGGCAACAGTGTCGCTATGGAAGTGGATATTACTGGTACACTCGCGGAATTGCAGATGTCGTGGTCGACGATGCCAGCCGAAGTAAGCGGCACTTTCCAGGACACTTTTGAGGGCGTAAAGGAGAAAGAAACTCTCCATATAAAGGGCATCGAAGAGGATGAAGGACATAAAGTACTAAGTACACCGGAGCAAGTTGTACTTGTACAACCTCAACAAACACTTGAACAACCTCAAACATCACAGTCTGCTAACCTCATGATAGCTATCGAGGAATCTCCTATTGCGCCATTGCATATGGAAGGTGTGACAGAAGGTCGTGTTGAAGAAAAACTGGGAGTTAGTCATCGAGGTGAGCACTTTCTTATCTTAGGAGCAATATCTAATACTATATGCGGATTAGTGGGTACATCACATGCACTCATCTCCAATTGTGTCGATCCCTCAGATGTATTGTTTATTTACCTAGTTTTGGAACTGTGTGTTTTCTGAAGAGAAATACTGCAATTATTTTGTATGAAGACTTAGTGCAATTGCCATATATTTTGTATTGGTATTCATGAGTCAGTTTCAACAACGGAAAGTCGGACTTGTAACTCATTATGTTTTATTTTGTCAATCATGCAGGGCGACGAAAAGAACTGTGGAAAACAACACATGTACACTCGCAAAGGAAGAGAGAGAAGAATATTATTCGTCATGGCTTGCAAGTTTTGTCAACTTTGCCGTTATTGCCAAAAAATGAAAGAAGAAGTCGTACACCCATGACATTTTCATCTGTGAAGCCAGTTGCCTTAAGGATGTTTAAAGTTGTTGGAATAAGTCTCACAGAAGGGAAGAAATTGCATCGCGCAGGTTGCAGTTTATCTGTTATGGATAGCAGCACTGATGACGAAACAGATAGACAACCAACAACATGAGTTCATATCTATGTAGTTTATCACTTGTTTTTGTGTGAAGTCTTAGTCGCTCTATTATTGTTTATATGTGTGTTTGTATGCAGCGCATGACCCTTCGTTCCAAATTTCTTTAGCAACAGTACGCCTTACTATAGAAGAAAATGAGTATCTTGAAATGATTACCGCCAACACTGAAGAGAATGAAGAATACGGCATTGTCGATTACAAGGGGAGGTGGAAGGTGGAAAAAAAAGACGTCATGCTCGCCGCCAAAGATGGGGAATGGTTAAATGATGAAGTCGTCAATTTGTACATGCTAGTCGTTCAAATCACCAATGACTACATCAAGAAGGTGAATTCGACATGTGCAGAAGTGACAAAAGATAAAAGTTCTTGTAGCATTCCATCTGTGCATATTCTAAATTCTTTTTTCTTTCCCAGATTGTCAAAAACTTAGTCCGCTGAAATCGCATACTCCGAAGGGACGAGATGGGTGAAGGACATAAATCTTTTCAATTTTGATTTGGTAATTATCCCTCTCCATTTCGAAAATCATTGGGTCTTAGCTTATGTCGGTATAAATCGCTCTGAGTGTAAATTCCACCTCGTAGACTCTCTCCATTGTGTTGACTACGGTCCAACCCTCAAACCTTCGGCAGGTTTTTTCAGAGCGGAGTTTCAGCGACAAAATCTTCGGGAAAAATATCATGTGGAGGAGCCTACATCCTACTTTGATACATCAGTAGATGGGATTCCTGATCAAGAGGATTCTTCTAGTTGTGGTGTTTTTATGTTAGGTTTTGCATCTTTGCTTGCAAAAGGTCACTTCCCTCCATTCGGTTTCTCACAATATAGTATTCCTGATATGAGACTTAGAATAGTATTTGACATTTTGTCCATGGTTAGATAGGAAAGTCAATGAGAATTTCAGGTTCTAGGTTTGAAAAAATGAGATTGACATGTTTACTTAGTGTGAACATTCCGGGTGAAAATGTATATGGTAGGCAATTTTGAAAATATGTTGACAATGTATAATGACATTTCCTAGACTTCTCATCAGTTATTGATGAGGTTGGCATGTTTTACTGAGTGACATGTTTACAGAGTGGATTCCCAATCCTTGAGTGACATGTTTGCATCTTGTGTACGTGTGAACATTCGAGGTGAAAATTTGTGTTTAATTTTCTTCAACAACTTTCATGTATAACCATTGTTTTCTCGTTGTTTGCTTATTTTTTCCTCAGTTCTTTGTGACATTTTACAATTAAAATAAAAAGTGAACATGAAAACAATTTCACTTTTAACGAAAATATCGTTTAAACAAATATCCCCACCCTCATATATCAAATCAGGACTCGAGATAATCAACAAAAGAAGGGGGAAACATGAACCCATCAGGTGTGCAGATCGTGCGACACGTGGTTGTCATTCTCACTACCTCCAAAGTATGGCTCATATATCAAGTTCCAAAATACTAACCTGCATACACCAATGTGGTCAACTTTACTGTTCCTTGTAACTCACACCACGCCTCACACACTCAAGCCCCATTCATAATTCAATTTTTCATAAATCGCAGGAGTTCTTTATAATGGTCATTTAAAAGAAGTCCGGCCAAAACCCTCAAAGAAACATATCAAATTACAGGGCTAAGGCAATCAAGTCGAGGTACAGGTGTAAGCAAAGTTGTGTCGTTAGCCGGCAAGTCGGCGATCAACCAACCGACCTGTTATCAGTGATAACAGAAGATGATCCTTGCAGGATCAAGTTGAAACTCAGTTGAAATTCTGGATCGAATGTTCAAAGGAGGCATGTATCATAAGATAGGTCAATGTATAAGCTAAAATGTCAGTGTATGGCGATCAAATCCCCATGACACGTTCTCACTCTAGACTCCCCTAATAGCCAAGTCTAGGTCTGTCTCTAAGCCAACGCCCAAAGAAAGGTAGACCTATGGCAGAATTTCCCCCACACAGAGTGGATCGCCCAAGTTGCCACCTGTCAAAATATAATTTATCTCCTTTAAACTGAGAAAATTTCGACAGCGCTTCCCATATGAAAAGTGTCTTTCCAAAATTTATATCGGCCTAAATATGAAAACAAATAATAGTCTTCAACCTTCCAAAGTCAACTTTTGTCTAACTCCCTGAACTAGCAAAAAATTGGGCAGCACCTCCTTTAGAAAAGGAGACTTCCCAGATTTTTATCAAGCCATATATACAAAATCAGACAAGTTGAACTTTTTGAAAAATCGACTTTTGACGAACTCCTTGGATTTGCAGAAATTTCGGCAGAGCTTCCCGTAGAGAAAGTAGCTTACCAAAGTTTATACAAAGTCAAGTTCAGAATCTAAAATGACTTTGACTTCTCAAGGTCCAATTTTATCTAACTCCCTGAATTAGCAAAACTTTGGGCAGCACTCCCCTTAGAAGAGGAGGCTCTCCAGATTTTTACTAAGTCATATATGAAAGTCAGACAAAGTGAACTCTGAAAAGACAAAAACTGACTTCAGACAAACTGAACTCTGAAAAGATAAAAACTGACTAACTCTTTGGTTTTGTAGAAATTTCGGCAGCGCTTCCCGTAGAGAAAGTGACTTACCAAGATTTATACAAGACCAAGTATAATAAAAGATCCCAGAAAATGCAGAAATTGACCTAAGTAAAAATAAACTTAACTCAAAAAATGCAGGAATTGAAACTAACTCCTATATCTCTATCACGTGGCGAGCATTTAAAACAACTACCTGTCAAACTGAAACTCAGACTAAGTAGTAGTCTCACTCAGCCACATGCAGACCAAATCACAAAGGTAAGTACTCTCACCAACCCAAAGTGAACTTGGACAAACAATAGTTCATAATCTTTCAATGATTTGTCCCTTTTACATCAGCTTACATAAAGCATAAAGTTACACCACCCAAACTTATGGAACATGTCTAGCTCAGCCATGGAGTATACACAAACACAGGGCACAACAACTTTTCTCTTATGGGCATGTGACCAGGCTACCCTAGTCGCCCTGAACTGCTTAAGTATCGAAGATTTATATAATTTTCTTCATTTAGTCTTTTGAGGTAGCATATAACTGAACCGATCATCTTCAACTCAAGATTCAGTCTGCCTCTTCGTACCACAAGTTTACTTTTAATTAGTACTCTCTTCAGTTGGTGATAAGCTATGGTCAGACCACCCAAACTTATGAAACCCTGTATGACTAGCCTGTTCATAGATAGAATAATAGTAAAGTATAGCCAAGTTATAACCTTCTGGCTCCAGCATGTGCGAGGCATTGGACTAAGATCACCCAAACTTATGGAACATATCTTGGTCCTCAACCTGGTTCATTTCTCTCGAAACCAAAGCAAGAAGAGGTTGAGCCACCCAAACGAATGGAACATGTTCATACCTCCGCGTTCAGGAACTAAAGAAACTTACAACAACCCAAAGTAAACAAGGCGACCAAACCACCAAAACTTATGGAACATGCTTAGTCCGAGAAAGTCATCCACACTCAGCCCTCACAAATCAGAGCAACCAGACCACCCAAACTTATGGAACATGTCTGGTTCTCCAGGCAATTTAAAAATAAACACAGCACTAAGTCTCCCCAAACTTATGGGGACTTCCCTGCCTCAAATGGCCCAGTCAAACCTCATGCAAAACTGTCTTCCTCTCAACCTTTTCCCCAATGCAATCCCACAGTCTGATTTCAGTCAAACAACAAAAACAAAAACAGAATTTGCACAATCATTCCTTTATTAAAGTTTTGTTTGTCCTGAAAGTCAAACTGAAAGTCAAAGTAGGGATACAGACAACATACTCAGTCAAACATAGCAATGAATACAAATAGGGGCTATACTGGGTTTATAGAAGGAAAGTAATGGTTACCTTTCAATTCCCTGCCTCCAGAACTCCTCATGAGTTCCGGCAGAGCTCCTGCAATCGGTGGGCTGACTCCCCACAGAGTCTTGTTGCGGTCCTACGGGTTGTAATCCCGCCTGCCGCCTTCCTCTCTGAACAGGATTAGAGTGAGAGTACGAAGGATAGAATGCGGGGCTTCAGACTCTCGAGATACAGGAGGGGGACTGACTCAACTCCCAGGAGAGAGCCTTGAAATCTTCCTTCGACCGAGGGCCCCGCAATGATGGCCAAAACATCGCAACAACTTGGTTAGTCACGGTCAAATAGCCACCGGTCGACTTCCAGATGATCTCTCCATTCGCAATGAAGACCCCTCCCCCTCTTAGACTGTCACGCCTAACTCTGAGATCAAGCTACATCTTACACGATTTAGAAGGATAACGTTCGCATAGAGTACATCCCCGTGCTCTATTCAAAACATAGGTAGGATGCAGCCGACCACGACAACCATGTGCTGCAGCAACGTACCATAGTAGCTATACATCGTACCAGATACAAATGCCACAATATCACAGACTCGCAGCAAAAGACGCACAACGAAATACGCAGCAACGTGCAGCCTCGAAAATACACAGCAATGCTCGCTACGGACTACATAGTAAAGTGCACAGTGAAGCTGGCAGCGACAAGCTTCAACAGCATCAGACCTCAGATACACAGCCTCACACATACACAGCAACGCTATTGATGCCTACAGGCCACCCAGACCAGGTCTCATCTCCTTACCCTGTTGCCGCACCTGCTTCCCGGCTGGTCCGAGCGTACTTGCCCGCGATGTTGTGCCTGCCCGTTTGACTCGAGGTCGAGTTCTCCATTACAAGGCACCCGACTTTAGCTCCGACGACGAGTCTCCTAGTGACACCGAGTGGTCCAACACAAGGGGACACACCCTGCTGCGATTATGGCTGCTATGTCCCGGTAAGTTCCACCCTCCTTTACGGTTTTCCCCTCTTAATCCCACCTGCTTCCCTCCTGTCGTTCTCCCGGTTCTCTCTCTCTCTCTCTCTCTCTCTCTCTCTCTCTCTCTCTCTCTCTCTCTCTCTCTCTCTCTCTCTCTCTCTGTGTGTGTGTGATAGGAGGAACACAGGTAAGCTCACCTTGTAGTTGCCTGATCCCGACGAGCTTTTCTCCTGTCCTGCATGCTTGTTCAGAGGACATGCGTACCTGGCCAGCATCACGGCCAAGTTCAACCGTACACTAACCAAACCACGGGGCGCAACTTCATTACATCCTTCTGTCTAAACTAGGTACCCAGCCCCAATTCTGATTCCATATATCAGTTCGCAGGGTTCAAAAACTCCAAAATGGAGTCTTTGTTCGCCTGTTTTCATTCAGAATCGGGCGAACTACTCATTTCTTATTCTGCCATAGCCATCGCTCGTCATCTCCGCGCAAACCTCTTTCTATTAACCTCCTTTTCTGCTAACCCATTACTAAAACTAATGTTGCCATCTGACTCGCTTTGTCCTAAAACATCGGAGATGCTCTTCGAATAGTCAAAATCAGTATAGGAACGATCGAATCGTTCCACTTCTCTTTCTTGTTTTCCTCCCCACCGCCATAGCCTAGCGCAGGCTTCTCTTTACTGACCCCGTTCGAGAACGAGGGAGGCATGCATTTTTCTATTATCCCATCTCTTCGCTCCACCATAGCTTAGCGAACGTCTTTTTGTCTACTAACTCCTAAATTACTAACTTATTACTAAAACTAACTTTATATTTGAAGTCACAGGACCTCAGAGTCCCGAAAACGACACTTCCCACGCTCGTTCTTGATAAGTAACGGGTGAGATTTTCGATCTCTAATCTCACCACCACTTCTCTTTCGACATCGCCACGCACACCCTTCCCCTTCTAACTCCCTACCGACTGACCTACTGCCCAAACTAACATGATCATCGTGTCGGCCCGGGGTCAAAACCTCGAACTCGCAGCCTAGTTCGCCCGATTTGATCAAGAATCGAGCGAACTGCGTGACCTGTTGTCCGCCATAGTTGTTTTCCTCCACTTTAGCTCTGCGCGTACCAGCCCCGACTACCCGTCCGGGTTCAGCCCCCCTTCTTTGCCTCCGCGCTTCCTTTATACTCCGATCTTCCAGCGCTAGCTCCTCCCTCTCTGTGTTACTCCAATCTTCGCATGCACCCGGTGCAGCTTCACATTCGGGTCCATTCGGTTTTTTCTTTCCTTCTGGCCCCCCAGCGAATGCCCATTTTGCGCCCATTTTTCTTCCACTCCGCCTCCTGCTGCCCGATGCTCTGTTGCCTTAGCGCTGTGCTTGCGCTGCCTTGCCTTGCTGCCTTATCGCTGCCCGCGGCCGCTAACGCAGTGCCCAACACTCATTACTGCCCACTTCCTTAGGAATATGTCGCTGGTCCCTGTTGAGTGGCACTGAGCAGGGACCGCCTTGATGCTCAGAGAGGGAGAGGAGGGGAGCGGAGGGGAGCGGAGGGGAGGCACAGTGACTGGCCTATCAAAGAAGCCCGGCCTTGATGCTACCCGCTGACCCCCTAGCAGGTATCGCCCGTCTCCTGCAGCAGGCGTCGCACCTGTTGGTGGGTGCAGGTCCCACATGTTCCTTCGTTGGAGGCTTCAGCACGGATGTGGCTTCTACGGGGTTCCCTTTAACCCGCAGCCTGTCGCCGTACCACGACGGCCTCTCCACAATGCCCCGGGCTGCTTTGCCCCTCTGCGCCTGGTCACCGGTCACCATTTTTTACGGGCACGCTCACACACAAACCTCTCACAGCACCATGGTGGGGAGCGGACGGTGCGCCACATCGGCTGGTCCCGCCACCCAGCCTTTTTGCCTGTGTCGTGGCCAACCCGAAGGGCGCGCACCTAGGGCCCTCGAGTGCCGTGTCGGCCATCCGTGCCCGACGATACCATAGCGGAGCCGAGCGCGTTGGTCTCAACGTCGGCCTCAATCTTGATCACAACGCTAAGGACTTTATAAACCGTTAAAATCCAAATAAATAAATAAATAAAATAATAGTAAGAATAAATGTCGCGCGTTCCGTCGATCTGCGACGTTGCGCACGCCCAGGCCACGTATGGGTGTCCCTTGCTGTCAAAACCTCGTGCGTGCCGCTCACCCTGACGAGGACCTAAACTTCCTCCAACCAGCACGCCGTCGGGCGGGCGAGGCCGCACTCGCGTGACTTGCAGAAAGCACGCCAAATACCCTTGTAAAGGTACTTTGTACGACAGCCAGAGTAACGAAAATGAGTTATAATTGCACTATGGGCCAAACTCGTTTTTGTGACTCTATTGAAGTTACCCTTTTTTTTTATTAAATTGCCTCGTTTACCCTCTTCCCCATTTTCACCAAAATAGAAAGTCGTTGGTCATCAGTTGTGTGTTTGACACAATTGTCATCCAAGATACAGGTATGATTATCCGCTTCATTTATGTGATAATGGTTTCCAATACTCGTGATCTCAGACCATACTTGCACTATAACTTTTTGGACAAAGCTCTGTAAGGAATTCTCGTGTGACATTATGGTGTAATTTTGGTGAGATGCATCCAGGAAAGTGCTATTGGAAGTATGTCCCCACTACATCTTTCTACTGATCACACAGGTAGTGTTTTTCTTTCTTTTTGTTTTGGACCATTTCGGACATTTTCTCATTTAGGCATGTCATCCTCGCGCAGGGGCCATACAAATCTCCTCTGAAAGTGGGGGAAGTGATGGGGGTAATAAGTAGGCAGAAAGTGAAAGGACGGGGAGAGGAAACAAGTGTTTGTGTGGAAATGTGGGTAAAACTGCTAATGAATTTTCTACGGGTCCCGTTAGACAAAAATCCGCCTGAAATTTTGATCTTGTGTCCGAAAATATACACGAATGGCTGCGTGACACGTTTTGGGGAAAGATGAATTTTGAAGCAGTATCGAAGGAGAAAGAGGAGGTCCTCATCGAGTGTAAGGAGGTATATTGCAATGAGGGCTTTGAAGAAATTGAAAGATGGGAGGGGAAGGGGAGGTTGGGTCCCAAAGAATAAGGATGTGTGGAAGTTCAGGTTAATTACTCCGTCCTTCTCTGAGCCCTCAGAGTCTCTCAGAAAACGGGTCGCGAGGGCACTTAATGGGCTTACCTTGTTGTTGCCTCCGACATGCCATTTTAACCTATGATCGGCGGGGGATCTCAAAGAGAAGTTGGAAAAAAGTTACGAGATGGGCATTGTCAAAGGGGAATAATGGATGTATAAAAGGATTATCATTTGATATTAAGGAAATGTTTAATGAGTTACCGCACGAATCGATCATGAAGGCGGTAAGATGGTTAGTTAAAATGATAAGGAAGAAGGGGAGAGATGAAGTGTGTGTGAAGAAGAGGGGAAAGGGGGTATCATTCACCAAATAACAAAACGACGAATGAGTGTTCATTTGTCTGGACCAAATTGTGAGGTTTGTGAAGTTTGAACGAAATCATACGTACCTGATTGTAGGTGGAAGAATCTTGAAGCAAACCATGTGGGTACCGATGGCGAAAAAAAACGAAGCCTGCTTTCTTGATACTTTGGGGAGGGATCGGAATTTGGTGAGGGGTATTAGACCAGTGGATGATTTGTCGATCTTTGTATGGGGGAAAAAATCCAAATGGGGGGTGAGAATGGCAGAGGGATCCTGGGGAAATTGGTAGGCATGTATGATCAAAAACGTGCAGCTGGTGAGAACTGATTCAGATGAAGGGACTTGTACTTTTTTGGGTTGTAATATGAGGGTTTGTTGATCTCCGAATCGAGTGGAAATCGGGTATAAGGGTAAAAATGAAGGAAATGTATGGTCGAAAGGGTATTGTTACCGGTAGGTGCAAAGTTTTGGGTCCTACACAGACAAAAATAAATAGTGTCCTGACACGGATCAGGGTCTGCTTGATGACAATGGAACTTTCAGAAATGTCGTTGCTGACACTTGGTAGGGAACTGCGACTACTTAAGTACCCGAGTGAATTTTTTATCGATACTTTAGGGAGATTCATTAGCACAACGTGACAAAGGCAAGGGATTGGGAAAGGTATTGGGTCCTAGTCTAGCAAGGAAGAAGGGACTGGGAGTACTAGGAACAAAGGGTCTAAGGTACCAAAGAAAAAAGGGTCTAAGGTACCAAAGAAAAAAGGGGAACTGGGCATAAACTAGCTTACGAGGAGTTGGCTTCCGACAATAACATTGATGCAACTGACAAGGTAGTCGGACTGCCTTAGTTTTGACTTGATGAGACGCGCTGCCAAAGTCATTCGTTCCAACCTACCGCTGACCCAAGATTCGGCACACATGCTTGTCTTCATCCGTTTCTTTTTTTTTTTGGATGACAAGCTGCTTTGCGAATGATTCTTGATTAGGGGCATTGCTTGAAGTGTTGTATGCCTCTCCCTCTAGGAAGTGGTCTGGGGTATTCCTCCTCCTCGCCCGGGCACAAGACTCAAATCTCAGAAGTTGGGCCGTCTCCACCGAATCGGCAGAGTGCCCCCCAGTAGAACGGTTCACTCCGGGTTGATAACAAGGTCAGCTCCTGAAGCAACGAACCCCTGCCCCAGATGCTTCCCGAAGAAAAGGAATGTGTTCACCGCTAGTAGGTTTTAGTTATTCTCATTTCTCCTTAGTTCATGATAACTTAGACGAAAAGAAACAGACGTAATAGAGAATGAGAATCATTTGGACAGGTATAGGTAGATAAGGTCGTTCGGGATAGAAAAGGTCAGTCCTCGGGAAAAAACTAAGTCATGTTATCTTCATCCTCATCTTATTCACGAGATTTCTTTCACGACACTCGTTGAAATTATTCAAAATACAATTGTTTTTAACATGTAGGTAGGTGAAAAATAGAAAGAGGACAATAATTTTTTTCATCTTAAATAATCATAATCAATCTTCTTTGCAAGCATCCTTCTACCTGCTTGCACATACGCAAAGAAAACAAGTTCAAAAGAAAACAATACCATCCCAAACTCAATTCGTACTTTTTCATTCACATGCAAACACACATTTCCTTTGCTTTTTCAATGAACATTCAATGAACAGGATCAAGCAAGTGTGGGTTCATAAAGGTATGAAGAAAAGTTTGATTCAATCAACAGTTGCAACCGTATTTATGGTTGACCGTCGTCCACTCTACTAAGGAGGTGTCTACTCCTTGACGACGTCGACTCTGGCGCCGACAGAAAGAGCTCTTGGAGATCCGCCAGAACGTCGGTGGTATCGAAGAAAATGAGGAATGAGATGAAGATCTTCGAAAAGGTAGCTATGCGGGGGAAGGGATATTGACGGCGGAGCACTTAATTTTTTTATTATAATTTGACTGGCCCTCGTTGGGCTTTATGGCCGAAGATATTACAATGTTTAGATGCTTGCATGTTAAATTGGTGTGCTCTTGATCGTTATAGCGTATTCTCATCCACTCACCTATTCCACTGAACAAGGACATTGTAACCTGCCGAGGGAGTCACTCGACGTTGGTGACGGCGAAGCTAGGCGAGTTACGACGCTGTTTCGATTGAAAATTTCTAAAGTGGTTTGCTTGCATGTGAAATTGGTATGCTCTCGGTCGTAAAGACGCATTCTCGTTCACTCACCTATTCCACTCAACAAGGACGTTGTAACCTGCCGAGGGAGTCACTCGACGTTGGTGACAGCAAAGCCAAAAGAGTTACGACACTATTTCAATTGAAATTTTTCGAAACGGATGGAGGGGTGAATGAAGTTGTTATACAACCCCTTCATTGCATATAATTTTTTATCCCACGTTTTCTGGACAGGAATTATTAAGGCACAAAGAAGTTGTGAACGCGTGATGTTTGAAGGAGGGTCATTACCTATGCACAATGACATGCGGAAAGAAAAAGAGAAAGACTTACCTGACTTAATTGTTGTTGTTGTTATGCATGAGAGACAACACTTTGCTTCTTAAGGTTCATTGTCGTTGCAAACACCCTTGTGAGGGTGTTTGTCGTTCCTTTTGCAGGTCGTAAAGTGTGCGGTCATGCCTACGAGATATTTGATCGGCACTTCGGCTTTTGCTTGAACATGCACCTCAACGATCTGAGCCATGGCAGATGGCGTGAAAGAGTAATGTGTGTGTTGGAGTGAGTGCGCATTATTGCATTGCATGATAAAGACGCAGACGCCTACGGCATCGGGCACAACGCATGGACTGTCAAACTGGTCGTTATCAAGTGCCTTGGTCACGATACCTATGTGGGTTGTATAGAACAAAGGCATGACGTATGTGCCTCGGTGAAACAAGATGTGGCGAGCGTGAAGGTTCACGAAGCTGCGATACCATAGTTTGTTTTCTTATTCTACAATGTTTATTTATTATTTTCATTGGTTTTTTTTTTTCGTTGGCCTGATTGGGCCCGATTAGCAGGGCCCTGTTGAACAAGATTGTTGAGAGCCTGAGTTTTTATCGCGCACCGAAGGTGTCACTCCTTCGGATAGTTGGGGTGAAAGTTGATGACTGGTAGCCTTGGATTCGGCTAAGTAGACCATTGGCGTGAGCAAGGTGCGACTCGGGGTATTGTCGACATAGGATCAGGGGAAGGTTGGCCATAACAGTCGCTGGTACGCCTCTTTATGACCACGACGTGGACCTAGTTTGGCTTAGCATAGTGGGATGCGAGAGGGGTTCTATTCATGGTTTTTGCGTGAGACTTCAATAGATGAGGGCTTAGCCCAGTAGGTGTGGCATAGGTTTCTCAGTGGCAGGGTCTCGGGTTCAGTACGAGGCAAAGACAACAAGTTTGAAGGGGCAAATGGGTGATTGATTCTACTGATTTTACCCTTTTCGAGGCATCCGCGTGGACCACCGACTGGCCTTAGCTTAGTTGGTACATCACTGAGTTGTTGAAGTACGGACCTGGGTTCAAGCTCCACGAGGTGTAGAGGAGTGAAACAATAGAATTATGAATCACATGGGGGTGCTCAGTTCCATGAAAGCGTCGTGGGACTCCCCCGCACCTGAAGTCATTTTTGACACTTAAAAATCGGAACGATACAACAAAGATTTGCATGGCCCCTGCAAACATGGCTACAGGGTCGTGAGATGGTCAAATTAGATGAAGCGAACCGGTGCGCACCTTAAACCAAGCTTGAGCTCGGCTAGCGGTGGGACCACAGCAAAGGCACGTAAGGTAAGGGCACACTTTCACCAACGCTGTTTCAGATGAACTTGGAGCCGCTAGTGGCTAGATACGTATTGATGGGAGAGGAGGGGCCCATGTACTACTCATGCGGGCAGTGTAATAGCGGGAGAGCAAGTAGTAGTAGTTTTTGTTATTTTTCTTTCTTTGTTTGTATTGTTTTGGTTACCAACCGATGGGTTACTGGATTAGTATGCTAAGTTGAAACAAAGAAGAAGTACAGACGAAAGAGAAGAAAAATTGAAGCACAGGAAGGAGATGATGAAAACAAGGGAAGGAGTGAACGGGATGGTTGAGGAACACATATCTTGCCCGTATCTCAACGAAAACAGGTTAGGGATGAGTCAAACTTGGGGGTTTGGGGGCATGCCGGATTAAATTACCACTGCAGCTTTATGATTTGAGTGATGGTTTGGACGAAGCGGCATGTGACAACTCCACGTGAGCTAGCGTCGACTTAACAGGGAGAGTGCATGTCCCGTTCATTTTGTAGCGAAACCGGGTGGGGAAAAATATGGTTCCAAGGTTCTACAATAGGGTGAGTTCCCTGGCGGGCCAAATTAGTCGTTGGAGGAGGTCTTAGGAGCTAAGAAGGTGCATGAAGAAGTCGAAGGACGAGAAGGTGTAAAGGGTAGGAAAGCTTGCTCCTTCATCCCCTAAAGGAATCAGGTACGAAAGAGTCGTTTTTGAAGTTTCAGACCCAGGCGATTTCATCCCCGTAGTTAGCTAGGTTAGTGGGACGGTGGTTGGAGGGATAAAAGGAACAGAGGTATCGGGAGGAAGGCAAGGAAGGGGACGATCAGCGGAGGAAAGAGTGGAATCACCACATAATTTTATCTCCTTTTTTTGGTTGTTATTGATATTTTTGTTAAGTTTTGGTATTTTGAATGAGGGCGATAATATGGGTGGGTGCATTCGGAAAGAGGAATGAGCAGAACGAAGGTGCTGACGGTGTGAGTGTGGTCGTGTTTGACGTCCTTGCGGGGCCTTGTTGTCATCGGCATCTTTGTGGTTCCGCCTGATCATGCCCGTCTTTCACGTGGCGTAGTCGTGCTTTTCCCGGTGATTTTTTGTCGTAACTAGGAGCTTGGCAGCGCTCGCCGCCTTAATTTGGCAATGAATCTTACCATGTTCTAGCAGTAGATTCATTTTCATTTTACACATTTGGCGAGTAGTTGTGTGACATCGTGGTCACTCTTTATTTCCCGTTCATGCCCTTTGATTCGCTTGTGCTTCAGTGAGGGCGCCATCTTGTTCGTCTCACATCATAATCATGGTCGCGGTCAATTGCAGGCAGTCACATTTACACTATGTTGGTCGTCATCATTGGGCTAATGATCATCGTCGTCGTGTTCGTGTTGATATTCTCTTCGTCTCTTTGAATAATTGAAGTACCATGAGCTCTCTCACATAGCCGTGTTGGTCCTCATGTTGTGGCCATACGCGTCGATATGTGTGTTCTGCTATAGGGTCGTCGCCCAAGCTTGGTACCGTTGAGCTGCTCACAACAAGGTGCGTTGGAGACAAGGGACACAAGGGGAAAAGGAAGTGTTCGCACGACTGAGATTGAAGAAGTGCACATTTGGTGAGTAGCGGGATGCAGGCGGGCTCGAGAAATGAGGCAAGGAGGAGAGTGACCTTACTTACCTATCCTAGAAGATGCGGCTTCGACCGGTTGAACAGTTTGGTGAAGCGCCTGATCGTGAGTGTGTTCATTCTAAGGACCGTCATCCTTGCCATCTGCGGTCAAGATCGTGGTCATATTAAGAGAACCTTTGAACGATCCTCACCCTCTTATTTGTTTGAGAATCATCATCGCATTCGTTTTTGTCATCATTCTCGACTCGTTTTGTGGTGCTGCTTTGACACTGTTGTTCTCTGTGGTTCATCTTCGGGGCTCGGTGGTATTTGTTATTTGATCAGCTTGGCGTGCCTTCAAGCAGGGTGTAGGAGTAGCGAAGGAAGAGGCGTAGAAACGACATCGGGTTCAATTTTTTACCAGGGTAAGTGCTTATGTGACTCCTTGTTGTTGGAGGAAATCGCTTTGCAATGGACCATGTGTAGTCGTTGAAGAGAACCACTGATGCATTTGCAGGGTAAGGGCGAGAGGACACTTGTATGACTAGGAACACATCCACCACAAGTATAAGGCACCCTGAACCGACTACATGAAGTTGAAACGCAATAAGAAAAGGAGCTTCGAGTTGTCCTTGTTTGGCTCGGGTTGAGGGAGGAGGAATAGAGAGGATAAGTTAAAGTACCTACCATTCGAGATCATGCTGACTCTGTTGGTTGGAACAGAGCCTGCTCTTTGTAGTCACGTTTACCCCCACCTTTTCACCATACAGTTCTTAGCAGATGTGGTGATGAATGGTTGTTCTTATTTGATGAAGTGATTAACAAGGTCGATGGATTGAGAGTTTTTTCTTGATTCTTGAGGTACAAATATTGTGGTGGCTTTAGTGGGCATCCCATTGATCAGTCATTGACCACGCAAACTGCAAGTTCACAAGTGTGTTATCACTTTTGAGAGAAGGGGTTCGGTTGCGGATTCTTCAAACGGTTTATCCACTACGAACTATGAGGGATTGAAAACTTTGTCGCAACAAATCATTTGGATTGATAGTCGTTTTCACCATTGAACTTGTTCCCACTTGTTAAAGTCGGCGTGAGATTGACTTCAAAGGTCTGGTGGCGCCTATGGTAGTCCCTATTGAAGGCCCTCTCACGAGAATCCTCAATGCACCTCAATTGTATTTTAAGTGTTTGAGAGCTTCATCTTTCCTTTTTACTTTCATATCTTCCTTTATTGTGAGGCTTAGAGAGGAGGAAGTGGGATCCTATCCCGACTAGAGTGTATTTTGCCTTTCTTTGTGGGACCTCAGGAACCCACGCGATTATGCGAGCTCTGCCAGGATTCAGGCGGGACCCTAGAAGTATGGGATTTTGAGATAGGCCGATGCGATTCCGTTAGACTACTGTTAACCCCTGTTTATACTACATTTCCTTCATTTTGACTGGTTTTAACTATTATGTATATATATATATATATTTTTTCATTATCTTAATTGAATCAAGTTAAATCACTACAATTGTTCTAATTCATTCACTTAAAGGATAATGAACCTTAATTTAATTATTGCTTGCAATTGTTTTATTCAGTTAGGCAGTAAGATTGAGTCAACTACACATTCTCTGCCCTAGTCATTCATTTGTTTTGTTTGGTGGTTGGGTGGAGTCCACTGCGGATTCCCCAACCATTCATTTTGTTGAGTTAGGCAGTTCGGTTGAGTCCACTGTGAATTCTACATTCGTTTATTTGTTTCGCTTTGTTGGGCTAGGTGGTTGGGTTGAATCCAGTGAGGATTCCTCAATTGTTTGTCTTATTTATTTATATAGGTATATCAAGTCCACTGTAAATTCCTCAGTCATTTGTCTCATGAACAATCTTGAGGTTAAGACTTATTAACTCGTATACATGACACATATTAAAGTGGGGATAAAGTTTAGTCAATGAATATTAGATTTGTTTACCTGGTGATCATATTCTGTACATGTGTTTTGTCTATTGCTCGCTCACTTTGTCATTTTTCTTTGATAGTTAGTTTGTTAAAGTTTGCTTTGTGTTGGAGAAATGAGTGAATGAATATTGGATTTGTTTTACCTGATGATCATATTTCGTATATGTGTCTTGTCTATTGCTCGCTCACTTTGTTATTTTGCTTTGATAGTTAATTTGTTAAAGTTTGCTTTGTGCTGGAGCAATGGGTAGGAAGTCTCAGATTTATATTTTCGAATTGTCTTTTGATCCAGGCTTTGCTTTGATATGCGTTGATCAACTTATGAACTCGGTATAAATATTGGGAGTTTTCTTTATTTGGAGAGATACTTACGACATTTCTATTGAAACCCAAAGTTAGTCAAAATATTGGGAGGTTTTTGGGATGAGACATAGGAAAGTCGTCCTCGCCAAAGAGAGTGTTGACGGAATTTCTGCTAAAACCAAAAAGTTATATTATTTTTAGATAAGTCTTTGAGTCATGAGTTTTTTCTTAAATTTGGTTCATTGCATTTTATAAAAGCACACTCCCTTAGAGGAAGTGATACCCGAATTTTATCAATTTTATATCATTACTAGACGATATCGTTAAGTATTTTGAACAACGATACAAAGTTCATCTCCATTAACTCGACAAGTGGCGCCTGATTTGGTTTTGTGATACAAGTCACTGCTACGTGCGAGTATCTTCAGTGATCTTTGAGCTTCGTCAACTTCTGCTATCTATTGAGAGCATGTCGCTTTAAGAATCAACTTCTACATGCTTCTATACCTCAACCTAAAAGGTTAGCCCTGTGGTTTTGGGGTTTTCCTTGGATTTTACCCCGTTTCTTCCACAAGATCACTGAAACGATTTGAGTATCATATTAGATTCGGAAGTTTAGACAATGGTTAGGGCTTAATGTGAGTTAAAGGGGTTTGAGTTATAATAAATGGTGAGGTTGACTCCGTTAGTGCAATGTAATGTGACTTTCGTCTGCCTGTGTATGTGAATCGTGCAGGTTAGTTATTGAAGCCCGATGTGACCTTTGTGATATTTAAGTGGACGTTTGCTAGAGGCGAATGAACAAGCTATTGTGAGAGAAGGGCGACCTGATGTCGCACAATCCTCTCACTAGATTTGTTGTCTACCTTGTTGTACCCCTTTTTGTTTATGGCTCTCTTAAACGTCGACTGAAGTATCAAATTTTTGTTTGTTTATTTATCTAGTTAGATGTTGGGTCATGGACTGTACTTCGAGGTCCTTGTCCAACACAAAGAAGCACCTCTTATGTGTCGGACTTTGGATCCTATCGTTGCATTCTACCTAGAGGCTAAAGTCGTCATGAAGGTCAAACAGCGATTCCATCAGTCGTTGCGTTTCCCCTTCGACACTTACATGTCTTGTGCGACCCCGAAACACACGACGGGTCGCACGGTTGTGAGTAACGCATGAAAAATCGTTATGGCATTTGATCATGAGGTCATGCATTACTAGGTGTTATAACCTCGTCTGCACACTTGCTCATTTTATATGTCCTCGTGCGAGGCATACTTTGTCGTTCACACACAGTGGGTTGAAGAATTATGCATAAAGAGTTATACTTTGAATATTATGTTTGTGGAAGCGAGACGTGTAGTAGTTTAATGTCCTACTCGACCAACATACAGTCGCCCTTGGAAGATCAACACCTTAAGTATCGGTTATGCTACAGGTTTGATCAGGCGTGACCACGGGTACCCCTTATGCTACAGCGAACGATAACATGTAAAAGATTTCATATGGTGAATTTCGACAGGAAAAATTACATGTAAAAGATTTCGTACGGTGGACTGGGAGCTCGACAGGGATACGTTCACCTAAGGGATATTAACAACTCCCATGGGTGGAGGTACGTTGTACCTCGCGAAACCCTATCTTGTCGTAGGTTCGGTGAAGGTATAGTTGGCGCACTCGGTCAGAGCGGCGAATCTCCTCATGTTTATATAAATGACAAATCATGTGTGACACAGTTTGGAAAGTCCCCTCTGCGAGATGGATGCACTTTAAACCGTTATGCTCGTAGTTTTTACATCATTTTTCATCGTGTCAATCGTATTATGGCGAAGTGTTAGCTTGTGCATTAGGGAGGTAACTGTGAAAAAAAACATTGAAGTTCATCATCTACTGAAGGTTAGGCTCACCTAAGTCAAAGCGAGATGACCAATAGTGAAGGAAGAAACATACAGGCTAAAGAAGGGTGAAAGAGTTGTGCGATTATATAAATTAATTATTTTTGGAAACATTTACATTCCTTTCATATTCATTTTTTTCATTTCACTAGACCCTTATTTATTTTTTGCTTTAAGTTAACTATTGTTTATCATTGTAAGACCTCAGACATTGTATACAACAGTTAATTGAAATTACAAAATTCTTGATGTTTTGTTCATTATAATTTTAGTAAAACCTTACTACCTTGATTTGCGGTGTTAAGGTAGTCATACATGGTAGAGAAAAATAATACTTGTGATAGATGGGTGAAAGTGGAAGTGGAGTACAAGTGGAAAAAGAAATGAACGGTGTCGGGGGTGATTTAAATAAGCAAAGCCTTATAGTACCCTCGTAGCTACAATTATGTGTTGGTAACATATTTGAATGACATTAGACTCAAATTTTGATCTCACAAGCTCTCTTATTGCTGTTTGACACTATATTGTCGAGACATTTCAATAATACTTGTCATGGATTGAACATCTACATCGAGTTGGGAGGAACAAAAGTATCTAAACAATATGTTGTCGTTTATATGCTTTGGGGATTTTATTATTTTTTTATGGTGTATAAGATTACAATGGAAGAGGTTCAAATCATATATATATTTTGGCGAGTTGATTGTCCTACGTTCAATTTGTCAAATAGTTTCAATTTGAGGAAAACTATTAATTAGTTTACATAGTTTATTATTCTCCGTAATTTTTACATTTAAAATTTTTAAAAGTTGGATTGAGCATACATTGTAAGTCTATTAAAGGTTTAAAGCCATGCTTTTGGGGGGAGAGAAAATTAAAACGCAAATATGCACACTAATCTAAGGTTGACATTTTAACATTTTATAGTTGTAAATGATTTAATTATGCAACACTTCAATGTATAACTTATCGTTTCTCTTTGAGTTACTCTTGGTTAACATAAGAGAAGGCAACAAAATGTACAGTCGATAAGGAAAAAAAAACGAAAAAAAAGTCACGAACTTTGACAGGCAAAAAAAGTTACATTGCCTAAACGACATAAAGATAACCCGTTTTTATCTTATACCACCTAAGAGGTTATATAAAAATTATAATCTGAAAAAAAAAAGTTAAAATTTAAAGACGATGATAATGAAGAAACGAGATAATTATGAAATAATGAGACACGGAAAGTTGTCAAGTTTCGGTTGTCGAGTTTCAAGTTTCTTTATTTACAATTATTGGAGGGAAAAAAAATAAAATAAAATAAAATAATGAAAGTCATTATGCATAAATATAGTATCCTCTTTATCAACCACAAGACCTCTTTCATGCACGCACTGATTTCAGCAAGAGCCCTCAGCCTCATGAATCGAGTCACTTAACCACTACAACCCTTTACATGGCGTACAAAAGCGGATCAATGTCGGTCGTGATATCCATCCCACCCCTGCATGGTTGTAGTGATCTTAAACTTACACACACACACAACATCCGTCGCACAGGCAGTAGCCACACACTCAACTCGCATCCAACACGACTACTTATTCAATGGTTTATTGATGGACAACTACATCCATCTATAATTTTTGAGTTGGTTGTGAAGTTGAAGTACAGTCTGCACTCTATCAGCCACAAAACCTTCTTCGTGTGTGCACACATTTTAACCGACACCCTTAGAGACTAAGTAAGGAAATTAAAGTTATAATGCATAAATACACATTAACTAAAAATATAATATTATGATAAAAAAATGGACCAAAAAAAAAAAAAGTAAACGGTAAATTCAGAGAACAAAGAAAAAAATAAAAAAACAAAGCAAGAAAACAAAATTGATATTATAATTTTTGCAGATACCATTCTCTTTATAATAATGCATATTGGGGGTCTAAGGCCTCATGTTCAAAATACGAGGGTAAGTAAAACATTTACCTATCATATTGTTTAACATTATAAAAATGAAAGAACGAAAAAACATAGTAAAATTATGATGAATTCTCTCTCAATGCAGCACCTAGTGTCGCCTGCTCGGGTCACCCCACCCCCATAAACGTTCGGGGGTTCAAACTTGGGTTAGAACCTCGCCCAACCAGCTGAACGAGGTTCGTCAAACCTCATTTCATTTTTTATTTTTATTTTTTTTAATAGTCCACAACCTAAATGACCTACCTACCAGTTTTCGTTTCACTTATTTGGGTGAAGAAAAAATCAAAATAAAGTAAAAATTGTAGAAGATTTATTTATTTTTTTACATATCAATTGATTGATTGGTTGGTTGGCGACCTCCTCACGCACACGTATGTGCGCACGCGCGCGCGCGCGCGCGCGCGAGAGAGAGAGAGAGAGAGAATGAGAGAGAGAGAGAGAGAGAGAGAGAGAGAGAGAGAGAGAGAGAGAGAGAGAGGGGAGCGGGAG
>BFEA01000561.1:235936-238436 GCA_003427395.1 Chara braunii | reverse complement strand
CGCTCTCACTCACTCACTCTCTCTCTCTCTGTCTCCCTCCCCTCCTCCCTTCCTCCCTCGTCATCGTTGTCCTCGTCTTGCTTCCTCCTTGTCATGGTTCTCCTCCTCCTCATCCCTTCCCCGCCATCGTTCTCTTCCTCATCCAAGCACCTTCGGCGTCGTTCTCCTCCTCCTCCTCCCTCCCTCGTTATTTGTTCTCTCCCTCTCCCTTCTCCTCACTTCCTCCTTCGTCATCGTTCTCCTCCTCCCCCTCCCCAGTTCGTCATCGTCCTCCTCCTTTGTCGTAGTTCTACTCCTCCCTCCTCCCTCCTTCATCGTCGTTCTCCTCCTCCTCCTCCCTCCCTCGTTATTTGTTCACTCCCTCCCTCTCCCTTCTCCTCACTTCCTCCTTCGTCATATTTCTCCTCCTCCCCCTCCCCAGTTCGTCTCAACTTTCCTTCGGAGTCCTTCTCGTCTCTCGTACTTCTACTCCTCCCTCGTCGTCGTTATCCTCCTCTGTAGTCTCCTTCCCCGATATCTTTCCTCCCAACTTTCCTTCGGAGTCCTTCCTCGTCTTTCCGCCTTTTTTTTTGTTTTATCTTTTTTGTTTGATTCGGACAGGAGAGCGATGACGAATTTGGGAGGGGGAGGAGGAGGAGATCCATGACAAAGAAGGGAGGGAGGAAGGAGGAGGAGGCCGGTGGGAGGTCGCGACCTCCCTTCCACCTTCCATCATCATCGGCTTCCTCCTCCTCGCCGTGGTACTCCGCCTCCTCACTCCTCCCAACTTTATCGTCGTTCTCCTCCTCCCTGTCATCATTCTCCTCCTCGTCCTCTTTCCCTCTTCCTCGTCGTTCTCCTTCTCCTCCTCCCTACTTTGTCGTCGTCTCCTCCTTCCCTCGTTCCCATCATTCGTCGTTTTTTTCCCCTTTTTCTTTCGATTCTTTTTGTGACTCCAGCCGGCCTCCCGTCGGCATTCCTTCTCCCACTGCCACCTGTCCTCATCGTCCTCCTCCCCCTCTCTCCTTCGACATTGTAGTCCGTCCTTCTCCCACTGCCACCTGTCCTCATCGTCCTCCTCCCCATTTCTCCTTCGACATTGTAGTCCTCCTCCCCTGACACGTGGCACTACCATCCTCCCAGGACTTGGCCCTCAAGACGTCCTCCCGCCTCCATGTGGCACCACCATCCTCCAGCACTCCCCCCTCCTCCACGTGGCACTGCCATCTTCCATCACTTCCCCCTCCGCCACGTGGTACTGCCATCCTCCATCCCTCCTCCCTCCTATTCTCGGCTCTATTACTGCCCCCTACTCCACGTGGCACTACCATCATCCCAGTACTTGATCCCGAAAGCGTCCTCCCTCCTCCACGCGTCACTACCATCCTCCATCGCTCCTCTCTCCATATTTCCGCCGCCCTTTTTTTTTTTTTCCTTCGGTTACATCAATCTGCCTTGCCGCCAATCCACCTCCCCATCCCTCCATCGTTTGTGATTTTTTATTTCTTTTTCGGGGGCTGTCATTCGCTGGTAGTCTGTTCGTCGTAACGGGAAAGTGGGATAGAGGGCGGGAAAGTGGGTTTGTGGGGGGGGGGGTGGTTGTCGAGAGGGATCAAGGAATAGAAGGGGGCCTTATTCCGATTTGTGCATTGTCGTTTGTCGTTTTCATGTGCAGGACGACATGGAGACAAGGCAGCTCATCCCGCAGCTGAAACGGCACTTCAGGGACCCACCAGGGCACTGTGGGGGGGGGGAAAGCAGTATATAAACTCGCGCGTACTGGGCGCAGTGCCGGTGGGGCATGCGCACAAGCGCGCGCACCAGAGGGAAGCGCAACCCCCACCAGCGCAGCAGGGCGCGCGCCCTGGTGTGCGCGCACTGGGAATTTGCGCCAGGCGCGCACCGTACGGGTTCCCATCGCGCACCTGGGCAGTGTGCCGCAAGTATACTTCAGTTTGCGTTCGATCGTCCGTGAGTGCGGGGAGAGTAGAAACGTAGGTTTTCGGTCGCACTTCTGGATGGTCCCGGCTTCCCCAAGTTGCGTCTGTCTGCCGATTTGTGCATCGCTCGCTTTTGTCCGCTTTGGTCAAGCACCTCTTTGCTTTGATTGGTTGATGGCGATTGGGAGCATAACTGTGATTTTCCGAGCTATTTTCTCTCCTTGTCCTTGTGATTTATTGCCCACGTGATTTATTCGTTCGTGCTGTTTTTTGGAGTTGCCGTATCTACCGAAGATTGATGAGAAGACAGGGAATAGCAGACTTCTCCGTCATACGATCCTGTTTCAATCACCAGTCTCTGCTTCTAAGACAGCGCGAAGTGGTAAAAGTCGTCGTTCGGTGATAACTATACATTTGACTTTTATGCCCAACTAGCAAACTCACTTCGCGCGTCCTCTCCTCTCCCCAATCTCTCCAATCATTTCTACGCACACACACACACACACACACACACACACACAGAGAGAGAGAGAGAGAGAGAGAGAGAGAGAGAGAGAGAGAGAGAGAGAGAGAGAGAGAGA
>BFEA01000561.1:153154-171249 GCA_003427395.1 Chara braunii | reverse complement strand
ACCCCTCACAAGCCACGCCACAGGTAAGTACCGGCCCTACCGGGCCTGCCCAGCATCCATGGCCCCGACGGGGTCACACACACACTCAAGCACTCAGTCAGGCACGCATTCATCACCCAGGCACGCCAACCACATACAGGCACGCACTCAGACCCAACACAACCCACTCAACAGGCAGGGGACTTAGTACGGCATGCATTCCACGAGCAAACTCAGAAATCAGCTGTCTGTTACAGTCCGTGTGATGACGGGTCATTACAGCCCCAAAGAAAGAGGTTTTTCGCAAGATTTTCGGAACATTTTCCCATGATCAATTAGTTTGCAGTAAGGTCGGCGGGAGACAGCTCCCGATATAGTCCGGGCCTACGAGAGGCAACAGAAAGGTAAAGGTCCTGCCTTGGACTGAAATTTTCTCGGAGGACCTCGAATTTAGGCCGGCGGGAGTGAAACGGTATTCACCAGTTTGCAGTAACTGATGCAGATCCCAGGGCTCGATCCCTAGTTCCCAGCCTTACCTGTGTACAATACCTGTGTCAACCCGTAGATTTGAACCTGTGACCTGTAGGACCGCCAGTGGTAGGTAGGATCTCGTAGGTTACATGGTACAGGGGATTCAAACTGTAGATCTGTCGGGTAGGAGTCTAGACAGTCCAGAGGTCGTAGCTGTAGACTGTCTGAAGGGTCAAAGTCGTAGCTGCTACTTACCTGAAAGGATAGAGTCGTAGCTGCTACAGTACCGAAAGGCCAAACAGATAGTTCTAGAAGTGGCCTTTCGGAGTCAGCCCCAGTTTGGGTAGAGGCCAGTGGGCAAGTGGTGGAAGTCCACCACGCAGAGTCAGCAGTCCCAGTCCAGCCAGTCCGGTCCAGTCAAGCAAGTACCGTCTGGGACTGTGCACATCGGCGGCCAGGGAAACAGGGCAGACCGACGAGGCACAGAAGTATAAATCAAGAGGCTGCGCACAGCCATTCATTCATTCCTGCGGAAGCCATGCGGAAGCGCTGCCTCAGCGTCCTGTGCGAGGAGGTCTGCAGTATGCCCGAAGTCGAAGTGGGCAGAGAAGTGTAGTATAGCGATAGGGTAGTGGCAGCTAGCGCTGCCATAGCTGTAGTGGGGTGTGCGTGTGTTGTGTGCGTGTACAGAGTGTCGTGTGTGGGATATCCAGGGTGATCCAGTGTGTGAACAGTGGATGTTGGGCGCTCAGTCGCCATAGCCAGAGGAAGCGAACTTACCTGGAAGCCATATCTCTGTGTATTGTGTGGGCGCATGTCGCCAGTTTGTCGTGCTACTGTTCACGTGCATGAAAAGTGTCAAAGAGTCGAGTCCGATTGCAGTAGTGGTAAAAAAAGTCCAAAAAACTGCAAATTGCGCTGCGCAGGATCCTTGCAGCGTAAACAAGGAAATGCCCACACTTTAATGTATGTCTCCATATGAAGAAGTATGGAAACAGCTAAAAAAACTGGCAAAAAATATTAAATTAGTAATTACTGCCCCAAAGAAAGAGTTTTTTCGCAAGATTTTCGGAACATTTTCCCATGATCAATTAGTTTTACGGAACTTTTACCTTTTTGTCGCGAACTTTGGAAAGATTTTCCGCGCCAGTTGATCCAAACAGTGTTTTTTTTTTTAACTTTTTGGAAGTTTTTGCAACTTTTCGGAACATTTTTATAAAAATTTGAACATTTTGGAGGATGGTTCAAAGTTCAAACTTCACAGTGAGAAATAAAGGCCAAGCCACCAAGAGGCCAAAGTTTGAGAAATTTTAAGAGCAGTTGAACCACCCATTCCGTCTCCAAGGTTTTATATTTAATCGCCGGGGGGGTATAATCTTTAGGCTGCCCCCACTGGGCGGACTTGCTGTATTTTTCCATGCTAACTTTTTTTTCATAAAATTTGTCTGGGACGCATCAGTTCTTGGGGTTTATGACAAAAACAAACTCTTCCTGGCAGATTTTTAAACAGAAGCTCTTTTTTGCCGATCCAGACGGAAGTTGCAGAACTATAAAGTATTGTACAAGGTTTTGAACTCTTGAAGTGTTGATCATAGGGTAGTTTGCAACACCGTGTGCCTGCAAAGCTTGACTGATGTCTTTTCTGTTTCAAAAAAAAATTCAGGTCGAGTTGGTTATTGCCGGCGATTCACCTGCAGCACCTGAGAGGAGGGTTACTCTTGAAAGGCGTAAACTAGCTTTGCCACCAATGAAACAGAGGAATATTACTGGGCAGAATGGCCAGCGAATTGTCAAGTACATACGACTCCACTACTTCACAGATGAAGGGATGAAGGAAATGGCGGCCGCGATCAAGGAAGGCGAGGCACTCGGTGTTGATGGCTACAGTAAGTCCTGATTTAGCTTTGCTCACAAGAAAAAGCACTGTTGTTGGCCTTTCTCCTTTCGTCATATGTTCTAGGTTGAGTATGTAATGTGCATCAAGGATGGAAAAGATGTGGAAAAATGCTCCTTGACTCCATGCTCATTGCTCACCACTGAGTCACCAGTGTGGAAGCTCTTTGAGGAATGCAGGTATGCATGCAAAGTTGCAAACCATCGTAGCAAAATACTATTTTTTATTAATGGAAGAAGACTGTGTTTTCAAAGTCACAGTGTTAAACAGCTTAAACTATGATGATTATTTCTCAGCTTGTTGGACATTGATCTGGGTCACTGGAGAAAAAAAAAAGAAAAAAAAAAAGAAAAAAAAAGAAGAAAAAAAAGAAAAACGAAAGAAGAAGAAGAAGATCTGGGTCACTGGGTGGCGACTACTAACTCAACTAACTAGGACTGCTCAGTCTGCTCTCTGTCAGACTCTGCGGTTAAATACGGAACTTAATGGCATACTGTCCTACTCCAACCCTTTTCTCCCCAAAGCTGTAGAATCACAAGTTGCAACATGATGTGGCGGATTAGGTGAAGTTGCGGCGTTGTTGTCGTCGTTGCTGTTAGCGTGAACAGTCATGAGGAGGCCGAAACAATCATATCGTGCAATGTAGTATGCTGGATTGCGCGGAGTTATGTTAGCATGAGCAGTTGTGAC
This sequence comes from Chara braunii, assembly GCA_003427395.1. Taxonomy (NCBI): domain Eukaryota; kingdom Viridiplantae; phylum Streptophyta; class Charophyceae; order Charales; family Characeae; genus Chara; species Chara braunii. The sequence goes on along the minus strand of BFEA01000561.1, from coordinate 168,215 downwards.
ATGGCAAGATACGCCGTTTACATGCTTGTGCTCTTCGGACACGCATTAAGCCGGGCGCCATGGAGCGCAACATGGCACCCGGCTTGGATTGCAATTTTGGACACCGACCGACTCTTCTCATACACCTCAGATCTCAGTACCCCATGGCATGTAGAACACCGTGTCATTAACGCATAGCAAACTTTGCAATTCTTCACCTCAAGAAGAATGACTCGGTAGGACAGCAACAGTTTCATTTGTGTTGCCGTTGTTGTTCTTGTGATCCTTACAGCTCCTACTCTGTCTATTCTGGGAAGCATCAGTCCACTTTCTTTTCACAATGACAAGCCATTGACACAACATTCTGAGGAATCTATGATGCTCTCATGCTTTATGTGTGTTTTTTCTTCCTTGATGAAATGCATCTATGACGCTCTCATTATATGCTCGTGAATGATCCATTGAGAAACAGCATTAGTGTCTGAGCAGGCGGCAGAGTGATAATCTCGATATTCGTATCGCAGGCCAGGTTCTCAATGCGTTCACGGTAATAGTAAATCCTCACGCATTGAGTCCAATTTGCTGAGTTGTGCATCTCTTGTGAGGAAAGTCAAGCTCTGTTCCTCAATGGTAGCATGAAAACTTACCGGGTTCGGTTCCGTTAATGAGTTGGTGAGTGGGCTAGGAGGCAGTGAAGACCTGTCGGAGCCTCGGAGGAGACTGTCTGTCCACTGCAGTAATTTTTGGTGTTTGCTTCATACCTTAACCAACAACAACTAAGTATAGGTATCACTGTAACATGGATATAATCCGATATATGGTCGAATAGCTGTGGACTCTTATGATCTCTTCCCATGTGCCCGTCTCATGACTTGCCTTCTGTTAACCAGCAGCAAGTTTTACGCGTACGCCTCATTCACCTATGTGATAACTCTGGTGCTATACACTTGGACTTGTGGTGGTTGTTGTTTGCAGTTGTCGATCTCCGGAACAATCCTGGGGGTGTCTTTGAAGAGGCCATCGCTATGGCGGTAGGTTCCCTTTCCACAACCTTTGGTCAGTTCATTGTGTGCCAGTGCTTGAAAAAAAACGCTGTTCAATTCTGGGAGGAAGAGGTGGTCAGATTGCCAATTTCTGCGTTGCAACTGAGCAGAGGACGATGGAGGGGAAGTTGGGAGAGCTTCCAAACTTTGGAGGGAGATGGACAACAATGAAATTATGGAGTCACAAAATGGAAATCCTCAAACATTGGAAGCGCACTTAAACCACCAGTACTACCAAGCCTCTTTTTTCCGATGCCAATTTCTGCTTTGCGTCACGTTTTGCCAAATCAGTACAGGCGCTGCCAGCCTTTTCCATTCGGTAGGCCGAGCCCTGAAGGACATGGCATGTTAACCCCCGTGAGAGAGAGAGAGAGAGAGAGAGAGAGAGAGAGAGAGAGAGAGAGAGAGAGAGAGAGAGAGAGAGAGAGAGAGAGAGAGAGAGAGGAGATCGAAACTGACCTGATGACTGCAGAGTGCTACAAGTTAGTGACGTGCTTATCTGTACTGTGTGAATCAGGCTCTTTGGCTCGACTGTCAAGACTGTACAATAACTGAGATTGTTCGTGGGAACAATGATGAGTATGCTTACCGCACCAATCACCTCCCCGTAAGTATTATTTTGCCATGCATTTTGGCCCCTCTTTACCTTTGTCCTAATCTTTTGCATCCCTCTTATCATTCCCTTTACCCACTCGATTTGCGAATCCCTTCCTATGTATATGCCTGCGTGAGAGGCAGAATGTACAATCCAACCACCACCTGACCTTATGGGACTTCACACTGAGTCCCAGGGTCGGTTCCTACCAAGTTGACCTCGGACTTGATTGTTTGTCAACAAGAATTCTGACCATAATTCCAAATTGTATAGAACTGCATAGGTAATCTCCTTACCTTTCATCCACTGGATTATAAATGACAAATCATAATTTGTTTTGGCATTGAGCTGGATTATAAATTATAATCGGCATTTCTGTTGTTTGCCAATTGACAAATCACAGTGTGTTTTGGCTTACTGCAGATTGCCGTCATGTATTGAATGATTGAATCACTTTTAAATTTACTCCAAAACTGCCAGCATACGTGCACACAGGATAGTGGCACTACATGGCTGCGGTCCGTGGGGCGATGCTTTAGGGCAACAGCTGTTGACATGTCTGTTACAGTTGCATGGCCTGATTTTGGTATTGTCAGAGGTAGTGAAAAGTCCTCGGCTGGCATTTTATTCTCATTTATTTAAGCCACCAGCACACCTGAGCTTCTTGTTCTCCAGATGCTCAGCTTTTCTCAGCCCTGGAATGCTGGGGCCATGAGGAGGCAAGGGCCTGCCCGGCATCACCAGCCTTTGTGGTCCGATAGGTTGAACCTTACTGCTGCCAGTGTTAAAATTGGTGCAGGACAGGAGCCTTGTCAATATGTACTGTGTACTCTGTGGTTCGTTTTTTTTTTTTTTTTTTTTTTCCCAGAAATTTTGTTGTATGGGCCTCAAGGGAATTTTTCACAAGAAGGCTAGGCGGAATAAAGGACGAAGTATGGGCCTCAGACAGTACCTCTAGCACAAAATGCACAGCGATCTTGATCCCTAAGTCCTCAAGACTATACACAGCAGGACTAGTGTTAGGGAAGGATGCGGACAATGAAACGCGGAGATGGTGCACATTGGATATGAAATGGAGAGATGAGGAATGTAGAATCATCAACATTTACGTTCCGAATAACCCAACAGAAAGAGAAGAAGTCATACAGCTCGTACCACCACTCAAAGCATGCATCATAGCAGGGGACTGGAATGCCACCCTTGACCCGAACAATAATAGGATCTCTAGGGCAGCAGCCACCCAAGCTGTTACGGACTCAGCCAGGGCTCGATCCCTGGTCCGCGGGTTACCACCTACCAGGCAGCTGTTCTATTTTTTTTTGAGTCTCTAATCTCCAGTTCCTGACTGTTGGTGCCCTCTGCAGTTGGCGCCCGTTCTCAAATCCCGCCTCTGGCACTTTCAGATTTCGATACTTGGCGCCATCCGGCATTCTGGCGCCCAGGCTCAGACCTTCGATTTTCAGTTCAGCCCCGAGGAAAATTGCACTTCTGCCCTCGGACTCAACTTGAGTCCGGTACTTAAGACCGGACTCATGCTGAGTTCGGGGATTCAGTTCTCGGCCTTAGTGCTTGTGCTTCAGTGTGACTTGCTGCGACATTGTGTTCGGAATCAAGATTGCGACTTTGCGACTTTGCCACTTTGCCACTTTGTGTCTGCATCCGTCGAGTCGTGTCGAGTCCGTGTCGAGTTGCGTGAGTGTGTGTGTGTGCTCTCACTCCCTCCCTCTCTCTTCCCCGACCTCGCTGCTCTGCCTCAGCCTCGTCACACAAGCCTCCCAAGAAGCAGCTCTTGTGCTCAAACTTATGTTGGACCACAGTGTCATGGACCCATTCAGGATCCTACACCCAAGCAGGAAAGCCTTCTCGGTGGTGAAGAAGAACCATGCACAACACACAGCCTTCTCCCGGATCGATTACTTTCTCGTCTCTGAGAGTCTAATGGGAACAATTAAAGAGACCGGCATCTTGGCACTGGCTTCTTATGCAGGACTGGACCACAAACCAATCGAGCTAATCTTCAGCTTTGACCAGGATATTACCAAAGGATCTAGCTTTCACAAGCTAAACAACTCCCTTCTCCTAAGAAATTCCTTCCGAGGAGTTCTAACCTGCTGGCAGAACTCCAAGGGAATGTTATTAGAGGGACATGACAAATGGAAATGGTTTCAAGATAGTTACCTCTCACTATCACAATCGGTAGCCCGTTTGTCGAGGAAATTAGCTAGGGATAGGAAGGCAAGGAAACAATCATTGGAAATAGCATTGAGGATTGCAAAATCTAATCTTATAGATCAACCCTCCTCAGCCCTCTACTCGACCACATTTGAACATGCAAGAGAAGAATTGGCGCTCTGGAGACAATGGGAACTGAAAGGATAATAAATAAGAGCACGTATGACAGAGTACGAACTAAATAAATCAATGACCAAATTCTTCTTCGTGAAAATAAGAGCCAACCAAAGGTCGAACTCAATTGAAGGACTCAAAGAATTATCAGGGGGTCAGGCTATCAGGGGGTCAGCCCACGAGGAACGACAGTGAGGGTATGTTAAAAATCGCCAAAAGCTTCTATAAGGAGCTATATGAGACTAAGACAACTTCCTTTCCACCAGCGTCAGTAAGGGAAGCTAGATCCAAAATGTTGCAGTTCTTGGACAAGACGGTTACAACAGAACAGGCAACTAACTTGGATAAACCAATCACCATAGATGAATTAAAAGTGGCACTCCATTGCATGAACAACGATAAGTCTCCAGGAATTGATGGTCTTACCAAGGAATTTCGGGAACAAGCTTGGCCGCTGATGGGAACGGACCTTCTCCACTTCTATCAGGATAGCTGGGACAAGGGAGGAATGGGAGAACTGCTAAGAAGCAGTGTGGTGACCCTGCTATACAAGAAGGGGGACAGGGAAGACATCCGGAATTACAGGCCAATCTCACTACTTACCCTTCCCTACAAAATTCTAGCTAAAGCCCTAGCTTTAAGGATACTGGATCTCACAGACAAATGTTTCCACATAGACCAAGTCGGCTCATCCTAGGGAGATATATACTAGACAATGTCCTCACTTTGAGTGAAGCATCAAGGAAAGTCAAGGAGAAGAGACTGAATATCGCAATTATGTTCTTTGACTTCGAAAAGGCCTATGACCAAGTGAATTGGGCCTTCCTGGATGCAAGCATGGAGAAAATGGGAGTGGGACCCAACTTCAGGAAGTGGGTCAGAGTCATGTACAATGATGGATCAGGATGTGTACAAGTCAATGGTTTGCTATCTGACCGTTATCCAATCTCCCGGTCAGTGAGGCAAGGGGATCCCCTAGCCCCGCCGATCTTCCTGTTCGTAATGGAAGCCATAGCATCCTTTTTGCGCAAAGACCCTTTGATTCACAGACTTCTCGAGCTCAACACGGGTTCACCCCACCATATCCAATTCCCAACAGTGATAATGTTTGATGATTACCTCACTGTCCTCATTAGGGCATCCGATTCCTCAGTCAAAGCAATAGTCAGGGCAATGGAAGCGTTCAGGTTAGCTTCAGAAATGAAGATAAACTGGAAGAAAACGGTGGGGTGGTGGCTGTCGGAGGAGGAACTACCTCCAATGACAGGCCCAGAAGCAGAAATGATATGGGAGAGACCCGATAACCCAACGAGATACCTGGGGATCATGGTTACCAAGGAAGGTCCTTCCCCACAAATGGCACAGAACCTGCTAACGAATCAAATAAGCAGGATGGGAAGATTGGGCAACACATTTACCTCACTGCTAGGACGAGCTTTAGCAATCAATACGTCCGTGTTCTCGATGATGTGGTACATAGCTTCCATCTGGACCATACCAGATCCAACTATAAAGGAACTCAACAGCAGAGCGAGGGCATACCTCTGGTCAGGTGACCCTAACAAAACAAAGTACCCGTCAAAAGGGGGACTAGGGATAATCGACCCCAGACAAGAAACCAAAGGCTCTACACATCAAATGAGTTGTTAAACTACTAACCCAACCCAGGCTAGCATGGCACAAGTCGGCGCTGGACAGTATTAGATCCCTAGCTCCAGTTCAGACCCCAGATAATATTTCAGGTCTCTTATGGGTAATGAACAAGGATTGGGCTCTGAGAACGGCCAGGAGAAGGCACCGGGAAACTTCGCAGCGAGACGATGCACAGCCCCGCACGCCTTACTGGACAACACTTATCAGGATTTGGAGGGAGATTATGCCTAAACAGGTTAAGAAAGAAGAGGTGTTGCAGCAGCCTCTTTTCGGGAACCAGAACGTTAAAGACGAAGGAGACCAGCCTCTGTCGTTAGCAGGAGGTCAGAGATGGCTTTCCTGGATTAAGCACGGGATTTGGAAGGTGAGTCACATCTGGGACGAAGAGAAAAAAGACTGGATTGATGAGAATAAGCTAAAGGCTCGACTAAAGTGCTGTCACCGCCGGGACGAGAATCTATCAGTTCTGGTCAACAGCATCCCCAACAGTTGGAAAGAGCTATTGAAAGAAGACTTTTCATGGAAAGCAGGGGAATGGGGACTGGTAACACAGGAAACAGTACCAGTGAAAGCGTATCAATTCAATCGCAGATCTCCTGGTTCGGCTCGTGCCGGAGTCTTTATCTCCTTCCCCTTAGATCGATTGAACCCCAAATCCCTTACCATTCAGAACACCGACCCACAAGAAGTAACTCTGAACTCCTACACATTAAGAAAGGTGAGAGTATTGGGAAGTTGGCCGAAAACTATATTCCGTACGGAGACGGCAATCCAAGACCTTGAATTTGACCCAGAAGAATGGGGTTGGCCCTCAGAAGCTAACGGATTCTGTAAGACGCCCTCTAAAATAACACAATACACAGTTAAGATGGGTTACAGAAAGCTTCTGAGAACCAAAGACCCTGAGCCAGTAATCGAAGAAAGATGGACGAAAGTGCTTGGACAAAGAATAGAACCAATTTCAGAACTCCCTTGTTGAAAGTATAAGTAAATGCGCCAAGTCAAGATACGAAGTCTCCAATGGCTGATCACCTACAACGCCCTCCCTGTGGATGCCTGGCTTCATGTCCGAAGAAAGAACAACGATCCGAACAGTTCGGACCAGTGTACGGTATGCACAGATAACGAACAGGAGGATATAGTACACTGTCTGATCACTTGTAAACTCGCTACTGACCTGTGGGCAAGAGCATCAGTGCTCTGGGACCACTTATTCCCCTCTTCCCTACCCGAACACCCAATCCAACGTCTCTTATGGACTAACACCTCCTCTCTCTCCAACAAATCGGAACGCATCTGGTTCGGAATAATCAGGAAGGCTACGCTGTGGGTCATTTGGAAGGAGAGATGCATCAGGACAATCGACAAGACTACCAATCCGACTGAACAAGTATGGGCCACCACGAAATTGCTAATGGAGACCGACATCCGGTGCCAATGGAAGAAGGTCAGACTCCAAGTTCAGCAAAATCCAGAGAAACAGCAAGAGCTGATCACAAGCTTTAACAGAGTGTGGCTAGTCCAGGGGAAGATAGCTGAGATACAGGCGTTACAAATCAGATGGAAGGGCGGACCCCCCCACTGTTCTCGTATTACAGGGACTTATTCGACAGGCTCTAAATAGAAGCCTGAGAAGAACAAATGGTCATGGAGAGCTGACAGTCAATCCTCCTTAGAAGGAGCAATCAATGCTGATCAGAAGTCCTTCGGCCAGACGGAAGGAAGCGTTGAGTGGGTAATATGATGTAATCCGTTTTTGACTTGCCGGGGGAATAGGAACCGGACTGACGCTCCCCAGAATGGATATGGACTCATGGAGCCAAGACCATAAGGACCTGTTTTAAAAAAAATAAAAAAAAATAAAAAAAATCAGATGGAAGGACTGGCACAGCTCATCGGTCCCCCAAGAAGGACAACTCCCGATCAGATAGAACAACAGGACTTCAGGGTGACATAAATTCCAGCATGCCCGACTCAAACAGCAAGTCTTTGGGTTTTTTCACTTTTTGCCGTATTGTCTAACTGTTAGATTCTGACTGAATGATCGGAGAGGAAACCCAGAGAATTGCAAGCTGACAGGCAATCCTCCATGGGGTTGGAGTAATCAATGCTGCTCAGGGACCCTTCGGCCAGACGGAAGGGGGCGTGGGGGAGATCAGTTATGCAAATTGAACTGTTATCACTTACAGGGGGATTAGGAACCGGTCTGATGCTCCCAAATTCAAATGGGCCTGGTTGGTGATGAAGTAGCGAGATTAAATGGGCAGGTTTTAAGTTGGAAAGAGTGGCATACTTCTGCCAATCTGTTTCTCAGCGGAATACCCAGGTACAGGAGGAACTAACTCCAATCTGGGCCTAGAAGAGCGACCAAGACACACACGCGACTGGCAACAGCTGATGTTTCATATGGTACAGATCGCAAAAGAGTTCAGGGGTCGACTACATGCGAAGGAATGGTACAATCCAGCAGTCCGTCCTTGAGGAATCTTGCTTTCACAGATTTATTACGACAGCAAAGTGTAGCAATAGCTGAGAGGATTCCTAGAGGTATGGCAAGCTCCATGTGGACGGAGCAATCAATGCTGTTCAGGGGTCCTTTGGAAGGAAGCGTTGATGTGGGATTTGTTGTTAAAAAAAAAAAAAAAAAAAAAAAAATCTTAAAGCATAAGATGTAGTCCGACAGAGGGGTAGAACAAAAGGAGGAACGACAGCAGTAGGGTTTAGGGTTTAAGGTGGGGATAATTGGAAACTGAGAGGGCAGGGAGAAATTAGGTAGAGGTAAATAGAGGTAGGTTTAGGGGGTAGCATATTGGGATACTCCGCAGGGGTGTTGGCCCTGCCATTTTATTTCAGCCCCTTCATTTTCTAAGTGCAAACGAGCTTTTTGGGATAAAAGGACAGCATGTTCTAGGGTGTAGCATGTTGGGGCACTCCGCAGGGGTTTCAATTCTTCCATTTCATTTCCGTCCTTTTATTTCTTAAGCGCAATCTGGGGGTAGGATTGTCAGTTCTTTCGGCTCCTAAATGCAACCTAGAGGCAGGTTGGCAGGTCTTTTCGTCTACTGCTATTGGTCTTTTGTTAATCCAGTTTTCTCTTTGTTCAGGAATATCATGTAGCTTGGCAGGAGAAAGGGACACTGGGCCCGGTTTCCAGTATGAGCCTAATCTGGGTAATGACCCCAGTCTTCCAGGTTGAGATGTGGAGGGATTCCCGGCCTCCTTGTGCTCTATATATAATGAAGCATGCTATTTGTTAAATAAATTAAAAAAAAAAATAAAAAAAATGTTGCATTGCTGTACTGTTGCCATTGGTGATTTCACTGATTTGGTGCAGGCTTGTGGTGTGACAGGAAGAAGTGTTTGACAAAAAGCAGCCGGCGGCGCTAACTCATGCACCCTTAGTGATTATTACAAACAGAAGCAGTGCGAGCGCTAGTGAGGTGAGCCCTAACTTATATCCACTTGTGTGAGAACCTCATTGTGTCCCCCGCTTGAACCTCTTGCAGTACCTCTTTGAGTGTTTGGAAGATTCCAAAATCCCTGTTTTCTCTGGCAAAAGCCGGGTAATGGCCCCGCCGCCCCGGTAAACTGAGCTGTTCTGTTTTTCATATGGGTCGCTGGGCCCGGTTCCCAGCACGTGCCGCTCCCCACGAATAGACTGGTCACTGGAGCAAGCCTGTCAAAAAAAGAAAAAAAGAAAAAAAAAAAGAAAAAAAAAGAAGCAATTGGCCACTTTGTGGCAATCGACCGCCGGTATCGCCATCTTCATTGGTATCACCTGTCACAGACATTATTCTAACTGTACTGTCAAGTCTTATCCAGATGTGTGACAATCTCATATGAATTTTTTGTATTCTTATCTGCTTGGTTCGGCCAAGCAATTGGCCAATTGTAACCCCATCTGCGTTCGTATCGACTCTCATCCTTCATTCTAACTGTACTGGTGAGTCTTGTCTGCATGTGTGAATTTCAGTGTTGTCGCAAATGGGCACTGGTGAGAATGCCATCTTCGTTGGTATTGACTGGCCAACATCATTTGAATGGTAGAAACAAAACCATGGAGAAAAATCGCAACCTCTATTTCTTAGCTTGCATTGCTACTGATGACTGATAATGCTAACAATAATTCAATAATGTAATAGCTTACAAATAAGGGAATCCCTGTCCAATACCCAGTCTGGCCCGCCTGAGGATTCTGACTCTACGGACTCAGGGGGATCCGGCGCCACACAGGCTTTAGTTCTTCTGGTCCCACCACCTTCACCTTACAAGCTCAACCATGGATTTGCTGAGAAAGGAAGTCAATTTCGAAAGGCTTCAAAGGTGAACTGGAGAACACAAGGCCTTATTATTCGCAGCTGGAATGTTAATGGTGTTGGTAACATCATCATCAAAGAAGACAAACTACTAAATGACTTAGTTAAGGGACTAAAGGACAAGTCAAATAAACTGGCGGAAATCATTCTTCTGCAGGAGACACACCTTACCAATTGAGAAGACCACCTAAGAATCAGGAAATTGTTCATAAGGAAACTAGGAGGGGTTAAAGATGAGATTTGGGCATCAGACAACAACTCAACTACAAAAGGCACAGCGATTCTTATACCAAAGTCATCCCGGTTCTACCTGGAAGGTACAGTACAAAGGCTGGAAGCAGATAGCAAGGCGGGTAGATGGTGGGTGCCTGATGGACCTGAAGTGGAAAGAAGAGGATGTCAGACTTGTCAACATCCAGGCACCCAACAACCCATCAGAAAGATCAGACTTCGTATTAGCAATGGGACAGCAAGTAACACCTCTCTCAGAGAGCATTATAGCAGGGGACTAGAACGCTGCTTTAGACCCAAAAAACAACGATAGGATTTCTCGGGCAACAGCCTCCCAAGCCTCTCAGGAAGCGGCACCAATCCTTAAACTCATGATGGACCATAATTTAGTGGACCCCTTCCGCACTCTGTAACCCGGTAGAAAAACATTCTTTTGGATCAGGAAAAAACATGCACACCACATGGCTTTCTCTTGGATTGACTACTTCCTCGTCTCTGAATCCTTCATGGGAACCGTAAAGGAAGCCGATATCCTGGCGCTCGCATCTTACGCGGGACTGGATCACAAACCAATTGAGTAGGTCCTTAGCTTTGACCAGTATATCACTAGAGGAGCCAACATTCGTAAGTCGAACAACTCTCTTCTCCTAAGCCAGGTCTTCCACGACAGTGTACGAGAATGTTGGCTAGATGGCCAAGACAGATGGAAATGGTTCCAAGAGAGCTACCTCACCCTGTCCCAATCAGTGGCAAGGATCTCACGAAAAGTGGCCAACAATGAAAAACATAGGAAACAGGCTCTGGAAATATCACTAAAAATTGATGAGGCCAACCTGACAAACAACCCTTCTTCGGCTGTGTACTCCATGACCTTCGAAAAGGCGCATGAAGAACTGGCCCTGTGGAGACAGTGGGAACTGAGAGGTCTTCAACTTAGAGCTAGAATCACTGAGTAGGAGTTGAACGAATCAATGACTAAATACTTTTTCGTAAGAATAAAAGCCAATAACAGCTCAAGTTCCATAGAAGAGCTCAAAGAGTTGTCGGTCGAACAGTCCACAAGAACGGACAGCGATGAGATGTTGGAAATTGCCAAAGGTTTTTACCAAGAACCGTACCAGACAAAGACTCCCTCCCCTTCCCCCACGTCGGTAAGGGAAGTTTTTTTTTTTTTTTTTTTTACACGAAAACAAGCTCCATCTATTGGTGGGGAGCAGCACCTGCTGGAAACCGGGTCCAGCCTCCCATAGATACAACCATATCTTCATAAATTGGCACAAACTGGGAACTGGGCACGTCGGTAAGGGAAGTGAGAGCAAAGATGCTTCAATTCCTCGACAAAACAATCACCACAAAACAAGCAGAGGCACTAGACAGACCGATCACCCTAGAAGAATTGAGAGTCGCAGGTCACAACATGAACAATGACAAACCCCAAGTATTGATGATCTCGCCAAAGAATTATGGGAGAAGTTATGTCCCATGATGGGAAATGATCTCCACCACTTCTATGAAGATAATTGGGAAAAGGGAGGAATGGGAGAACTGCTCAGCAGCGGTGTTGTGACCCTACTATGCAAAAGAAGGGGACCGGGAGGATATTCGAAACTATAGGCCGATCTCTCTGCTCACTCTCCCCTACAAAATCCAAGCTAAAGCATTAGCATTCAGGATACTAGACCTCACTGACAAATGCTTTCACATAGATCAAGTCGGCGTTATCCCAAGGAGGTACATTCTGGACAATGTCTTCACTCTAAACGAGGCAGCGAGGGAAGTTAGGGAAAAGAGATTGAACACGACAATAAAAATTCTTTGATTTCGAGAAAGCATATGACCAAGTTAATTGGGCCTTTCTCAATGCGAGCATGGAAAAAATGGGGGTGCGACCCTACTTCAGAAAATGGGTCAGGATCCTATACAATGGTGCTTCAGGATGTGTTCAGGTCAATGGCCTTATGTCTGAGCGCTACCCGATTTCTCGTTCAGTTCGACAACGGGATCCCCTAGCCCCACCGATCTTCCTATGTGTTTTGGAAGCTATTGCCTCCTTCTTACGCAAGGATCGCAAGGATCCCTCTATCGAGAGGCTGCCAGAGCTCAACACTGGCTCCCCTCACCATATACAATTCCCAACAGTCATAATGTTTGCGGATGATCTTACGGTCCTTATAAGGGCATCTGATTCCTCAATGAAAGCATTAGTCAGGGCAATGGAAGCCTTCAGGTTGGCTTCGGAAATGAAGATCAACTGGAAAAAGACGGTTGGGTGGTGGTTATCGGAGGACGAGACGCCATGATTAGATGGACCCGAGGCAGAAATGACATGAGAGAAACCGGAAAACCAACGAGATACTTGGGAATTATGGTTACCAAGGATGGCCCCTCCCCACAAATGGCACAAAACTTGTTGACCAATCAGATCAACAGAATGGGATGATGGGGAAATACATTCACTTCATTGCTAGGAAGAGCCCTAACCGTCACAACTCCATCTTTTCCACGATGTGGTATATCGCCTCCATTTGGACTATTCCCGACCAAATCATCAAGGAATTGAACCGTAGAGCCAGAGCCTACATATGGTCAGGTGACCCCAGCAAAGCAAAATAGATACCAAAGATAGCCTGGCACTACATAACGAGGAGACCGTCGAAGGGAGGATTAGGGATAATCGACCCCAAACAGGAAACCAAAGCTCTCCAGATCAAGTGGATAATCAAGCTACTGACCCAACCGAGGCTAGCATGGCATCAATTAGCTCTTGACAGCATCAGAGCCATAGCCACTGTCCAAAGCCCAATCAACATGGTGTGTGAGTCACCGTTCGAACGAAGAAGAAGAAGAAGACTGGATTGATGAGGAATGACTCCAGTGACGATTGAAGGGATGCCACCGCCGGGATGAAAACCTGGCAACAGTAATCAACAGCATCCCGGACAGTTGGAAGGGCTTACGTAAAGCGGAGTTATCGTGGAAACCAGGAGAGTGGAGAGTTCTGTCTGACCCAGGAGACAATACCAGAGCGAGCTTACCAATTTTCCCGCAGATCTCCTGGCTCAGACTTCTTAGGAGTAGTCTTCACCTCCTTCCCGATAGACGGTACGAGCCCCAAGCCCCCTACTATCCACAACATTGATCCACAAGAATAAGCCCTGAATTCTTTCACGCTCCGGAAAATAAGAGTATTAGGCATCTGGCCGAAAACTATCTTCCAGATAGACACAGCAATCCACGACGTAGAATTCGACCTAGAGGAATGGACATGGTCCTCAGGTAATAATAGATTCTACAAGACCCCCATTCACATGACACAGTACACGGTGAAAATGGGGTACTATAGGATGCTGCTAAGGACCAAGGACCGTGAACCTGCAATCAAGGGGAAGATGGAACAAACTGCTAGGACAGAGAATGGAACCAATCTCCGAGCTTCCATGGCGGAAGTATAAGTCAATACGCCCAGTCAAAATTGGAAGCCTTCAATTGCTCATCACCTACACCCGAGGACACTGATCCTCGCACCGTGAACACCTGGCTACATGTCAGAAGGAAGAATAGCGACCCAAATAGCTCAGACCAATGTCTGGTGTGCTCAGACAACGGACAGGAGGACCTGATACACTGCCTGATAAACTGCAAGAACGCTACCGACCACTGGGTGAGAGCCTCGGTCCTCTGGGACTACCTATTCTCCTCCTCCCTTCCCCAACACCCAATCCAACTACGCCAATGGACTAACGTCCCTGCCCAATTTAACAAATCTGAAGTTTCTGAACGCATTTGGTTCGGGATAATCCGAAAGGTGGCACTCTGGGTCATATGGAAGGAGAGGTGCAACAGGACGTTAGACAAGTCCAGCAATCCGAGTGACGAGCTACAGGCAACAACAAGACTGTTAATGGAAACGGACATCCTTTGTCAATGGAAGAAGGTCAGGCTCCAAAATTCATCAGTACCCAGAGAAGCAGCAAGAGTTGGCAACCAAGCTCAAGAGGGTATGGTTGGTTCAAGGAAAGATGGGGGATGTTCATGGACTTCATATCCGATGGAAAGACTGGCACAACTTTACCGCCCCCCAGGGGTCAAGAAGCTTCCACTGGTCTGAACAACAAAACTTCAACAGAGCCACATGAGGCGGCTCAGGGTCACTTCAATTGCTGATATCTGTTTTCCTTGCATGAATGTTTAGCTGACAGGTCTCGCACACAGAGGAACCTGAGAGGGACTACAGGGAAATGCAAGCTGACAGTCAATCCTCCGGTAAAGTGGAGCAATCAAGGCTGTTCAGGGACCCCTTGGCCAGATGGAAGGGTGTTTGTGTGTGCGCAATGATGTAATTCAGACTGACACTCCCCACAATGACCCCATTACTAATTCTGTTATTCTGACTTGCCGGAGGAATAGGAACCGGACGGACGCTCCCCACAATGGATATGGAGACAGGACCATAAGGACCTGTCTTCTTCTATACATACATACTAAAGGATGGAGAGGGCCCGGCGACATGCCCCGTCGCGGCCCAGCCAAAATCGTTGGAGCCGGGCGGTACCGGTAGGAGGCGGGGACAGGGCGGGAACCGGGTTGGGACAGTAAACCGAGGCGGGGGCCGTCCGGGGCAGGGCGGCGCGAGGAAATTGGCCGCGGCTGGCGTGAAGGGGGACGCAAGGAATGGCTAGGCGGCGCGGGCGCAAAAACGGAAGCGGGCGGGGCGGCACCAGGCGGAGTTGCGAAGCGACCAGCGGGACCGTGGTTCGAAGGCGAAGGGGCGGAGGGACGACGACGAAATTCGAAGCGGGGCAAAGCGGGGTGCGAGCGCAGAGGCGAAGGGGCGGGAACCGCGTAAGCAGGCCAAAGCGGCAATTCGAAACGGGAGAGAGAGAGAGAGAGAGAGAGAG
>BFEA01000561.1:62782-79217 GCA_003427395.1 Chara braunii | reverse complement strand
CCCCCCCCCAAACAATCCTCATTAGAGAGATCAAGAAATCCGATAGCAGACTGTCAGAACACGATTGTCTGCGAATGACATGCTTCGCAAGGTCGCACACCCGACGATCGTGTGCGACCTTGCGAAGCATGTCATTCGCAGACCATCGTGTTCTGACAGTCGTGTGTGCGACCTTGCGAAGCATGTCATTCGCAGACCATCGTGTTCTGACAGTCGCGTGTGCGACCTTGCGAAGCATGTCATTCGCAGACGATCGTGTTCTGACAGCCTGCTATCGGATTTCTTGATCTCTCTAATGAGGATTGTTTGGGGCGGGGGGGGGAAATAAATCGGGTTTTTTTTTTTTTTTACCCGGAAGTTATCCTGGCAGCCTCAGCCAGTTTCGCTTACGAGCATAGCTCAAAGACTATCCAGCTACTCATAATGTATCAATACCACGCTGCTGGAAAACGGGTCCAGCGTCCCAACCTAGACGAAATCGCTTTCCAAAAAATCAACTTTGAAGCTCAGGGTTAAAAAGGAGCTCAACCTCTTAACCAAAAACAACATGAAGCTCCAGTAAAGGGGGGGGGGGATCTGAGTAAGCTCTGAGCAATTATGATGTCTTCGGCTTAAACCCTCAGAGTTACTATTCATTCAGATTTCTAACTGAAAATCACTTACCCCTCTAGATACAAGTTACTGTTGCATGAAGACTGCGCTTCAGCATTTAGCTATCAAAGTTCCCACTTTGAGGAGCAGCAACAACTTTTGTTAAGATCGGCTCTAGCTGGCAAGCCTAAATATGCCAAATACCTTATTGGTCAGCAAGAGAAGGAGGATCCTGAAGCCATGAGGCCAGGACTAAGTCGCCAGTTGGGGAGAGGGAGGCGAAGCACTACCTTTCGCCCAGGTTTTAGTAAACCAAATAAAGTTCTTCGTCCTCCAATCTGCCCTGATTGTAAATCGGATCTCTGACAGAATACGGTTGATCAAGTATTTAATATCGTGTCGTTCCAATTTAAACAGCAGTTCATTATGCCCAAACCATATTGCTTCTAATATGATTCCTCTGCACACTATGGCCAGGTAATAGGGGCCAGAAGACACTGTGCCTGAGTCGAAGGATTTTCCATACAAAATGAAGTCATCCGCCCATGTAGACGGGGGAAACCCCAGTGCCCTCCATCGTTCCTTCCACCATTCCCAAATGCTTGCCGAGGAAGGGCAGTGCAGCCACAGGTGGGGTGCCATTTCCCACGCCCAGTTACATCTTACACAGTCGTCAGAGATATCCATGTTTCTTGAGGACAGCCATGTGGCCGTCGGTGTGACCTGCAGAGATTGCCGCCACATTAGGCCTGCATTCCTTTGTGAAGGTATCTTCTTCAAAGCCTTCCGGAGTTTAAATAGGTCTGAGTCTTGTATGGCCACCGACTGCAACTGTGGCAGTCTCTTCTTGGCTGTGAAAATCGGTTTCTTCTTCTTATGTGCTCTCAAGAGTTGCACCCCAGTCTTCGGTTTGTATTCAATCAGAGGGGTAGCTAGCTTTTGTGAGGTCGGATCCTTCCAACCCAATAAAAGTGGTTCAATTCTGATTTCCTCCACCTTTTCTGGGAGCAGCACACAGCTAGAGGAGCCCCTTAGCTGTGTTTCCCATACTCCTACCTCAATCCATCCGTCTGTATTGGGTAGTAAGGTTTCTTCCTCCAGCTTCAGCTTACTTCTCTGTCCTGATTGTACCTGCCCCTGAGTTTTCCAATGTTGTGCTCCGGTCCCTACCCTCAAATCAGGGCCCAGAACCTTCCAAACCGATGTAGTGTCCGCTGGGTCTTAAAGCCAGGATCCTTCCTGGCGCTTCTCGTCAGACCGGAGGGCTCGCAGCCAGCTGACAGGAATGGCCTCCTTAATTATCTGGAAGTGTGTTAGAATGTTATGTAGTCTTGGTAGTAGGGTTCGCAGGCGAACGTTTGAGATTCAATCATTTTCCTCCAGATCCCAGATGTCTCTAAGTTGGATCACTCCCTTCTCCACCCAGGATCTCCCAAATGAGCGGGCGTTCCCATCAGCCATTAAGCATTCTCCATTTCTTCCCTTAATAAAGGGATTTTCGAACAACACCTGGTTCAGAATCCGAGAACTCGTCTTCGGTTCCTCCAGAAGTTGTGGTTTCAGTCTGATCCGGGCGTGAAGTATACTGTTCCACACTCTAGATTTTATGTGTCTGCCGCAAAAAGAGTCTATCAGCAGACATAGCCACACATGCTCAGGGTTTGCCAAGGACCATTCCTGTGCAAGTATGTATTCCGCCATTATTGTCCAAAACTTACCTTTTACCTCCGTCATCGCTTGGATAGGCCACTTGATCAGGAGGGCCAGGTTCTGCTGTCTTGGGTCTAGAATACCCAGACCCCCCTGGTCTCTGGGGAAGGCTATGGTTTCCCAGGCCACCTTAGTTAGATGGCCTTGTTGATCTGTTGCTGCTGGTTTCCACAGGTACCTTCCTGCCATCTCTTTAATGCGTGAATAGGCTTTGTCCCCCAAGTAATGTACCGACAAGGGGAACCATAAAACTGAGAAGGCGGCCGACGTCAGAACTAATGCCCTCCCAAAAATAGAGAGTTTGAAATTCCTGGCCCACCCCATGATGCGTGCCGTTACCTTTTCCATAAGAATTGAATCTTGAGCATCTGAGCAATCTGACAGAGATACTTGGACCCCCAAAAAACGATCTGAAGAGTTTGTTGGGATCTGACGCAGACCCCAATGCACACAAATTTCGAATGGCGCAGGTAAGACGAACACCGACTTGTTCCAATTAATCGACGCCTCCGAAAGCTCACAGTATGTGTCTAGAACCCTCCTACGTTCTGAAAAGGATTCTACCTTATTCTTACATGCAATGGTAAGGTCGTCCGCTAGCGCCCCTCCTTTCCAATGGATTTGGGGGGGTATGCTTAGACCTACTATCCTATCATTCATTCTAATGTTATGCAAAAGCACATCTAATTGCAACACAAACAGGAGGGGTGCCAGAGGGCATCCCTGCCGCAGAGATCTAGTCAGCGGGAATTCCTCAGAAAGACGCTCATTAACTATTACCACCGACGTACATGGCTCTAACCCATGTACAGAATCCTGCACCAAACCTCATTTTAGATAAGGTGGTGAACACAAAGGCCCAACCCACCTTATCATAAGTTTTTTCCATGTCTAGTAGAAGTACTGCCATATCTCTCCTTTATGTCCCCAAGATCTCCAAAGCGTGAATAGTGGAGAGGATGTTATCGAAAATGGACCTTCCTTTGACGAAGGCCCCTTGTTCTTTCCCCACCAGATCAGGTAGTACTTCTGCTAATCTAATGGTGAGGGCTTTGGCCAGGATCTTATAAGCCACGTTGAGTACTGAAATCGGCCTATAGTTACGCACATCCTTCTTATCCCCTTTCTTGTAGAGTAGAGAAATTACTCCTTTTAACCAACCTTTGGGAACAAGGCCTGTGGAAAGAGTGTTGTTAAAACTTTGGCACAGAAAGGGGGAGAAAGAGTCCCATGCAGATAGATATAGTTCCACTGGTAATCCGTCCAGGCCGGGGCATTTCCCTTTCGCCATCTGACTGGCCGCCCTTCGCAGTTCTTCTCCCGAAAAAGGGGCATCTAGCATTGTCTTGATCGCATTTGGGATCTGTGTGTGCAGGTCATCCCAGAAACCGGAAGTCAGAGACAGGTCCGAGTACGTCGAATCAAAGGGTCTCCTAGTAGAGACTATGTCTCTAAAATAGTCCGTTGCGTATCTGCACATTCCCTCTGTGTCTGTAGCTATCGGCGCCTGCAAGCGAAAGGGGTGCTCCAGTTCTCTCAAGAGAGGCTTTGCTTGTTTGAGGATCAAGGTGCGGAAGGTAAGCTTCGTCATTCTGTCATATCCCACCAGACCGCTTAATTTTAACCAATCTGTCCATTCTTGTTGTCTCTGTACCTCTAAAGATTCCAGCAGCGCTAGGCCTGCTTTCCGTTTCTCTGCCCAGTAGAAGTCTGAGAAGATATCTCCCCCCATCTTACTTTCTGCCTCCTGGACAGAGCGCTGTGCACATCTTTCTTTCCAGTTCCTATTTGCCGCTTTCATATGAGAGAATTCTTCAGTGCCTCTGTTATCATTCCTAGACCGGTTTCTGCCCAGTCTTGTTCACTTTCGAATAGGTCCTTTGCCTGCATCCACTGAGTCATCTGGGATTTAACCCACTCTGGGATGCCCTTATCTTTCAAGATATTCACATTTAACCGAAAAGGCGGTCGGACTTTATCGAACTGTTCTTTGCTAAGGACATCCATGTAGACCGGATAATGATCTGACATGGAGGCCCTCTTAAGGTCGCAACCCATGCATCTGTCCCACGCAACTCCTCGGGCCAGGAAAAAATCCAACCTTTTCCTGGGCCCTTGAGTCAAGTTATCCGGTCTAGGTCCAAACCAAGTATAACCAGATGAATCCGGATTGAAAACTCTATACACATCCTCCAAGCTCTGGGACTCTGCAAACGAAGACAGCATGAGTGTGTCCGCCCGAAGTGGGGCTGGGTTGGGGGTGTCAAGGTCCGGGTTAAAGACTATATTCCAGTCTCCTGCCAAAATAAGATTTTCTACGTCAGGGAGAACCATAGGTAGGGAGGTCAGGAAGTTCGTGCGGTCTTTGTATCCTACTGGAGCATACACCGATCCCACAGCCCAATCCTCCTCCCCTATTGCTATCTTTACCCAAGCCCATCTACCCCCCGGATCGCAAAATGAGTCTAGGATCTCAATTTCCAGGTCAGCATTGATTGTAGATCCATTGGCTGGGGCCCAAAACTGCGGTCCTGGCCACCAAGTTACTGGTCTATCTTTTCTACGTCCATTTTAGTTTCTTGTAAGCATAGAATATGGATGTCCTGGGAGTGAGCCCAGGCTTTTAGTCTGGGTTTCTTCTCTCTGTGGGCTGTATCTCCCAAGCCCCTAACATTCCAACTAGCAATCCGAAATCCTATTCGGCAGGACCATCTATCTGGTCACTGCCGCTGGGAACTTGGATGCGGGTGGGAGTTTTCGGATTTGGTAGCGGGAGGACTTCCTTCACCAGCTCCTGCATGCGTAGTTGGCAGGAGAAGTCCTCTGCTTCAATTATTTCCTGGGCTTCTGCCAGGGTTAGCCAATCAGACACGTCCTGAGCTGACAGGTGTAAACGAACCCGAATATTCTTGAGGTGGTCCGAACCTGGCTGCAGGAACGATATCAGGGGCAACCACTGGAAGGGGAGCTGATCCCATTGATCCTGTGTGCCTGATACAGAGATCAGGTCCAGGAAAGCGATGTACAACAGCGCCTTGTCTTCCGTACCCAAATCGACTATGTGTCTCCCCATTTTGGGAAGGGGGAGTATCGATACCGTGCCTGAGTCCCTGCGGACTGCTGACCGAATCAAGTCAGCAGCCTGTACTTCTGTTGGGGGGCCCTCTACTGTTATGGATGGTAGTTCCAGGCATCCTTCAGAATCTTGTCAGCACAACCGTGCCTGTGAAAGCTTCCGTGCAGATGAGTGGGACAAACAGTTCGACAAACTTTTTCTCCTTCTTGTCCTTACGAGTGAGTGTCTGCATAGGCGCACCAAAACTTGTCATCTTCTTTGCTGGCTTCGGTTGCTTTTGCACTGGCGGGCGCTTCCTTCGTTCTGTTGAGGGCGAAGGCTCGTCTGCCACAGAGGTACCGCATAGCCCAGTAGGGACCGCTTGACCCTCATTTGTGCGGACCTTCTTCGATGAGAGGAATTGGCCTCCTTGTGGCCTTGGGGTATTTTTCTTTCCCGCTCTTTTAGGACCTTTCTTTTTTTCTTTTGCCAGGGTACGGTTAGTTTTAACACAGCAGAGCATGGATGCAGCCTCCCGCACTTCCTCTGTGACAATTCCACTGGCCAGAACGATAAAAGGGCCTTTACCCGATATAGGCCCTGTCTCTTATACACATCTAGATGTGTATAAGAGACAGCCTTTCAAGTTGACCCGTGTTGAAGGCGTATAGCCTGCGGCACAAACAGCAAAGCAAGGCAACGGCAGTAAGAATAAAAAATGATAAAGTAGGAGAATTATTTATAGACATCGGAATGAAGATCATCTCCTCATGGTGTTCCATGATGAAACAACAAAAGCATGACCCCGCAAAGTAAATGAGGGAGAAGGGAATGACAACAACGAGTCAGCGAAGGGAGGCAGTGGGCAACAAGGGTGGTCAAAATGGAGATAAGAAGAGAAGTCGGGGAAATTTCCGTCTCATCGTGGGATAGCTTTTGGTGAACCTTGAAAAAAGACGGGCATCACCCAGGAGGTACGGCAGAAGAAAACGGACAAGGGTCGGCGACTCAATGGGCGGCATTGAAGGGCACATCATTGCATGGTGTCCCCAGATTCAGAACCAAAAGGGAGCAACCAGTGGGAGTAGCATCTGCTCTATCGAGTTTGAGGGTGCAGACGAGCTGGCTCCATGATATCCCGTCGACCCTCAGGTGCCGCTGGTAGAGGATGACACTTCTTCGGCCCCTTACCCTAATTACCCCGGAAATGTTATGTGTATTGTCTCTTAGGGCGAGTCCCTTTATGAACTTCATAATGCACTCGCCGCTTTGAGAATTTCATGGGCTGAGAAGGTGACGTAAAACAAGCAGCCGGTTATAGAACTGGAGTCGATGCTTTACTCCAGGGTGAATCCCTCGTTTGCTAAAGCATCGACTCCAGCCGGATTTTGAAGTCTTATATTTTATAACCTGTTGTGCATAGACTGCATGTGGGAACAATTTTGAAAAAATCATCCACTCCAATTACATTCGTTCTCACTGACAAGAATACCATAATTGTGTTGAAGGTGTGGGATGTTGTTTGCATAAGGAAGGAAAACAAACAATCATACATCAACTCCCGTTTTTTGGTGAAAAAGAACTTAAGGCTTGAGACCACGGCGACCGGGATCACAACCCGCTAGTAAGAGATGCTTGTATCACCCCACTAGCAGAGTGTACACATTTTTTATTAAAAAAAAGGTTCGACTTGATTCTGGGAATGGATTGGGGTGATTAGACCACCAGTACTTTCTAAAGTTGCGCTCGTTAACAAACCACGATTTTAATAAGCGTACGAGTCACTTCAGGAGTACCCAAACTCATCCGACTAGAAATGTTCTTACTCTATTTTTTTTCTCGGTCGATAGCTCGGACAAGTACTAGTGCTTTAAGTCGACCCAAACATCAAGTACAACGAAAACGATCTACCTACCATTACTCCTAAGCCTATACAGGGACCCTTGCAAGCATAGCTACCTCTCACAATTAAGGGGATGTATGTTGCCCCCCGCCTAACCAAGGAGTTATGAAACAAAGTAATGATGATCTTAATCAAAATTAAAAAAGAACAGACCATATCAACCCCAACTTGTATAGAGAAGTTACTTACTTAATATAAGGACTTGGAGGAAGAACCTACCAATGTTACAAAAAGAACTATCAAGCATGCAACTGGAATTATTCCCAGGAGAAAGATTCTGAAGTCAACTTACTAAATGGTCTTTTGGAAAATCGACAAATTATAAAAGCATCTGGAAGAATTTATTGAAAAAGAATAAACAAAGCCTTCGGTTATTCACCCTGGAGTAAACCTGTCTTATTTGTACCCAAGAAAGGAGGAAAACCTAGTCTATGAATTTGTTACTAAAGGATAGAGAATATAAAACATTAGTTATTCATAAATGACGTAAGTAAATCGAAGGTTGTAAATAATTCTTTAAGATATCTTAACTCGCCAGCACCTTTCCCTGGCAAAACAAAATTGTCTGCCGATTAACACGGAGGCGTGCAGGGCCCACGACCGACGTATGGGAAAGGTACTGCCGGTTTAACGTTCGCTACCACCAGATTGAGGTTGCCTCAAAACAACAACACAAAAAACATAATTGTATGCATTGCAGGTAACTCAGGCTCCTCATTATGATGTCAAGGGATATTGAACCCAATTTCTAGCAGTTTCAGCTCCCCACTAATGGAACAGACCCGTCCAAGAGCAGAAATAGTAGAGGGGTTGTCTTCTCTCTACATCCCGTCGCCGTCGATTTCGTAAAAAAAAAAAAAAAAAAAAAAAAAAAAAAAAAAAAAAAAAAAAAAAAAAAAAAAAGGTTTATTCACGAGAATGGGTAAGAAAATTACACAAGCAATCGTGAGCACGATCGCAGAAACATCTTCAGAGAAACGGCAATTAGGAAAAATTAACATTATAGTCCATCATCTTCCCACCTTCATTCCGACCAACCTAATGAACCACTATCTCTCCGAGCAATCGAAGTTGCTAGCAACAAACGACGCAGAGCGTCTGTAGTCAACAACTGTTGAAAAACACATACTGCCAAAATAGGAGGACTAATCTATATAGTAAGAATCCTATTATAAGTATTCCAGCACATCTCATTGCCACTGCCAACTTCCAATACTCATCCCGCGTCCACAAAAAATTGTGGAGGGCCCCTGCGAAAAATTCAACGGGGTACCCCTTTGCGCGATATTCTCATCAAAGCGTCAAAACCTGCTTGGGGATATTCTTCCGAAAAGTAGTCTGTCAGTCTATTCGATGGAACCAACCGCTAATCCCGACCAACTTCTGCTTACAACTGCACCAGGACAGAAAATTCTGCCCCATTCTGAAAATCACTTCGAATCCCCGGTTGTCCACATCGTGGACTCATTTTTAGTTTGTTGCACACTTCCCAAGAATGGATAGCCGGCTCGAACTCCCATCTTACAACCAAAAAAATCCCAGGTGCCAGTCGTGGCATCTGTCCTTGTCAGGGTTAGCGTCGTAGGGTAGAATTTCTCAAAATTCTAACGAATCGTATTGGCCAAAAACAATGAGACATCATCCATCAACCTAACTCCGCTAACTATCCTCCTATCTTTGCCCAAAGTCATCAGGAGCTTCTAGTCATGACCAACGCCTCCGCAACTTTCCAAAGGTCAATGAATGAACTATGAACTATTTCCCAAAAAAAAAAAAAAAAAAAAAAACTATGAACTATTCAAACGATGGTTGGATAAAATTGTCCTAGTCTACCTACCTTCGTGACATAATAACATTGAACAAAACGCTGGAGGCATTCTAGTAGCCGAATTTTTTTTTTTTAACCGGCCCCTTGTCTTGCAAAAATATCACACCATTGGAGCCCTCGGCTGAGTTTTACCCATTGTCGGCCTCTGCGCAGTTGTGCCCAGGAAACTTCACGTTGTTGCAGATACCGCCCGAAGCCATATAGCTCAGTCCAGGAGGAGTGAGATCGCAGTGGATGACAACCTTTCTTCTTTTTTTTTTTTTTTTTTTGGAAAGGGCGGTAGTCAGGTGACCGCCCCAAGACTTGGAAGCCAATGGAGCGGTCACAATAGTCCAGCTCGGATAGTAATGCGATGATGACAAGTGATTCACAACAGCAAACCATAATCTTTGATAAAAGAAAAGGAGAAATGGGAGGCAAACGGGAGAAGAGGAGAGAAGAAGAGAAGAGAATAGGAAGAGAATAGATGAAGAGAGATGGGAGACGAAGGGGAGAAGAGAAGAGAAGAAGAAATGACTGCGAATAGCGCAAAAGGAACCTCACATCATAAAATAAACACGCGAGCGCATGGAGCGAAGTTGGCCGAAATGGCCATCCTCCGGGGCTGATTGCGCTATGGGGTAAGTCCTCGTAGAGCTATTTAATAGAGTTGTTCACATCGTAACTTGCCACTTACCTTGTAGTGACAAAAAAACACGCAACTTTCCAGACGGTACTCCATCATTCTTGAGATGGAGAAAATGCGTGGGATAGAGAGGTGGCAGAAAGCCAGATCAGAGGTAGGACTATTTCAGACTCTTCAGAGATAATTAGATTCGGGAGGCGAGTCGGCAGGGAGGAGGGATCAGATGTGGCAAAAACGTGCACACACGTCGTCGAAACCAGGGGAAGAGAGACGAGAGGACAGCGATGTAGGTAGCAATAAGACGACAGGATGATGGCACAGCAAGATTTGGGGATAAGCAGAGAAGACGGGAGAGAGGTGGGTAGCGGGAAGAAAAGACCAGACGAAGAGAGTGGGGGAACTTGGGGTGAAGCCGTGCATACACCTTTTGAGGAGAAGATAGTGGGTTTGTATATGGGCTTTAAAAAAAAAAAAAAAAAAAAAAAAAGGAGAAGGCGGCTGAGAGAACTGCGATGTAGAAAGCAACAAGACAGCGAGTTGACGGATATTGCAGCGGGCCTTCATCTGCCCTGGCCCACAGCCGGGCCTATTTGGCTATTTGCCAGTCCGGCCTGTGGGACCAGGCCGTGGCCTGACCCCATAGGCCGTGCGGTTATTCAGTCCAGTCCAGTCCTGCCCGGTACCACTGTCGGTACCAGGCCAGTTCAGTCCAGTCCAGTCAGTCTGCTGGGGGTATACCCCAACTGCAGTCTGTTTTGTGGCTCATTCTTCATTTGCACAGATTGGAGTACGTGCGTGTTGAGTCTGCGTTGGAGCTGCGTTGTCCCTTCCAGCTCCANTTTTTTTTTTTTTTTTTTTTTTTTTTTTTTTAACTCCTCTTCCACTGCTAGTGGTGCTGGTAAGAGCAGACACCACTAGCACCTGAGGAGAGGCTCCATCTATTGGTGGGGAGCATCACCTGCTGGAAAATGGGTCCAGTGTCCCTGATACAGAGAAGATTTGGGGTATATCCAGAAAAAAGGAGTGGGAGTCTCCTGCCGGCATTGATTACTCTGGAATCCAGAGGATTGACTATGCAGGAGTCTTGGAAAAAGGAAAAGAACCTCTTCGCCTTGAACCAGGCGCCAGATGTCTGCTGCTAAAGAACTAGCTCTTCCCCTTCTGCCGATCTCCAACTGCTATCTCGAACAATCAAGGGACCGGCGTCCTTTGCTGGAAAGTGGGTCCAGTGTCCCCTATACACAGTTGCTTAAGAGGGCATTTAAGAGGTGTCAGGAGGGGGGGGGGGGGCAAGCTAATTTTCTTTGTTTGCAAGTCTCTAAATATTCCAACCGGAGAAAACTGCAAAGAAAGAGGCCTCGCCTAGCAGCCTCAACCACATGCCAACTTTGAGGATCGGCTTTGGCTACTGCATCCCTCCGTTCAACCTCTTGTGTTTTTTGTTTTTTTGTTCGTTTGTTTGTTTGTTTGTTTGTTTCAAAAGAAAACATCCCGAGCGGATGCTAGGACTGCTGATATGAGCTGACACCTCTAGCACCTATTGGTGGGGAGCAGCACCTGCTGGAATCAACCTTTGTTTTTTTTTTGTAAACCAAACAGTGCCAACAGACAACTGGACTTAAGGCCAGCGTGCATTCCCGCGCTTCCCCAAATGGTGCGGGTAAGGTTCCATTTCCCACACGTGCAAGCGTGCAAGTGTGGGAAAGTATGTTTATGATGCTCAAGCCTGAGGCGGTGGACTGCTGTTGTCATAACATAACTGTTCAAAACAAAGGCGGAGAGGCTTTTGAACAAGCAAGTCGTTGTAGTATAGTGGTAAGTATCCCTGCCTGTCACGCAGGAGACCCGGGTTCGATCCCCGGCAACGGCGAGTGGAACTATTTTGGCTCGCAGTTATTGTGCAATTATTCGAAGTGCGTGCAGTTGATGTGCAATTGTTCGAAGTGTGTGCAATGAGGTTATAAGGGCACACAGTTAAGTGCTTGCACTGAGGTTTGCGGTGTGCCGCACAGGAGGACCCCGGTTCAATACCGGGCAGGGCAACACAGGTGTTTTTCAAGCAGAGATATGACACGGAGTAAAGCCGCCAGTACTTGGCCCGGCTACGGAAAGAAAAGGAAAAAAAAAACATAAGAGTAGAAACGTTTCTTGGCGGATGAATTTGGGCGCTCCTGTAGTGGCCCGTACATGTCCACAACTTGCGACTTGTATACGGGCGCGAGTTTTACTGGTGGTTTAAACCACCAGTGGCCCAGTTATCGGTCATGGGGAAAAAAAAAAAAAAACGTTTCTAGTTGGATGAATTTGGTCGCTCCTGTAGTGGCCTGCACGTGTCCTAAACTTACGGCTTGTATACGGGTGCGACTTTAGGAAGTATACTGGTGGTTCAACGTCACATACCGCCGCGTTCCCGCATGCACATAATTCATTTACGTGCATGCGACGAGGTTGTGACTATTTCTACGCCGCACAGGAGACCCTGGTTAAGGACCCGGCAATGGCAACAAAGACGTTTTTTTCAAGGAGAAAATTCCTTTGAAAACTTACCACGAGCTTGTCTTAAAAAAAAAAAATATCCGTGCAACTAAAGTGGCATCCTTCCACAAGGGCCGCTGCATAGGCATGGGTATGGAAATGCGCCCTTTGGAGCCTTTAGAGGATTTGACCAGTGTGCAATTGGGGATGTGCTAAGTGACTGACACTTCTCTGTGCCTCTTGGGAAGGGGAAAGTACCCCTTAAACCACCAGTACTTGGCCCAGCTATCGGGCGCGGAAAAAAATAGAGTAGAAACGTTTCTAGTTGGATGAATTTGGGCGCTCCTGTAGTGGCCTGTACATTTCCTAAAATCGTGGCGCGTTAACGGGCATGACTTTAGGAAGTACTTAAACCACCAGTACTTGGCCCATATGTCGGCCACAGGGCGTTATCGTTAACGCCCCGCAAGTTTTGGAGGCCCCCGGGGTACCAGCCAAAACAATTGGTGGGTTGGCGCGAAACGGCGTGCAGGGCATATTCAGGCTCGGCATCGATAGCTGGGCCAAGTACTGGTGGTTTAATACCCTTATGAAATTTGGACACCCTCTGAACAACTTGATTCCAAGCTCGGTGTTGTTTGCTAGTGCACCTTGCACGCAAGAGAACAGGGTTCAAAACCCTTTTTTTTTCTTTTTTTTTTCTTTACCACCAGTACTTGGCCCAGCTGACAACTGAAGAAAAAAATAGAGTAGAAAGTACTAGAAACATCTCTAGTTGGATGAATTTGGGCACTCCTTTAGTGACCCGAACATTTCCAAAGATCGTGGCTTGTTAACAGGCACACAACTTTAGGAAGTACTGGTGGTTTAAATACCACATAGCCATGCTAGGACGGGTGATATGAGCGCACCCCCTCCTAGCCGGCCGCCTGGCTGCTCCAATCTATATTGGTCGGGAGCAGAGTGATGCAGCGAGACTCTCTTTGGACAATTACCTAGTGTTCAATGTGCCTTGGGGGAAGGGTAAAGTGCGCCCCTTTGGAGAAATTGGGATTCCAAGCTCAGCTTTGTTTGCTGCGGGTGCACCTTTCGAGCAAGAGACCGGGGGGGGCAGCAATGCAGAATCTTTTTGAACAATAACCTACCACAGCCGTCTTCGCCCAAAGAACGCTGTTTGCTGCGTGCGGTCATTATCGCCGTCACTGGACTGAAAGTTTGCCCTGAATTCAGCTGTACTGACCAAGCCTTGAAGACCGTCGTCGCAGGTAGTTGTCCAAAGAGATCCTACACTCTCCATGCTCCCGACATGCAGCTTTTCCAAAGCCTCTTACTTGCTTCTCCGTGCACTACGTCGATTGTTCAGTTCTCTCCTACTTCTACTGCATGCCAGAGCAGACCAAGGAGGTTCAAACCCCACCACTTTTTGCTGCAAGGTTCTTCCAACGCACAGAAAAAAAAGAAAAAAGAAAAAAAAAGGGAAAAAATAAGAAAAAAAAAGAAAAAATAAGAAAAAATAAGAAAAAGAAAAAATAAGAAAAAAGGAAAAAACAGAAAAAAAAAGAAAAAAGAAGAAGAAGATGTCAAGACCTCCAACGTTCCTCCTTATGCCTCTCAACGACCTGTCGCACGGCTGTTTCGCATCCTCATAGGGCCTCGCCACACCACTGTCGAAACAAAAAAACGTTCAAATGCATGTTCCCACAGAAAGTGCCAAGATGCATCCATTCCTGTGAATAGCAACCGATGCATCTGGCCACTTTTTCGGGAAGATGCACTAGTGCTGTTTTTCGTTTCGACAGTGGTGTGCCGAGGCCCATAGTAGTGTGAAGTTGTGATCGATAGTACTCAAATACTTTACTATCAAATACTTTTTTGCCGTGAAGTTCCACAGTTCCACTATTCGAATTTCATTATTTCAAACTATTATGTCAATTATTTTATGGCAACAAAACCGTGACATTTGGACCCTCCTCTTTTTTTAAGTAGCAGTACAAAAAACATTACATTTCCTAACGCGACGATCAGAAGCCAGGGCCCTCACACAGTACCAGGTAAAATACTCTGAACGCTCCCCCACCCCAACCCCCTCCCCCACCTCCAAAAAAAAAAAGAAAGAAAAGAAAAGACTCAAAAGAGTAGTCCAGTTTTTTTTTTTTCTTAATTTAAATTTGGACCATTTCTCGATTTATGTGTGCCATCCTTGCGCAGGGGCCATGCTAATTGCGCAAGGACACAACTCCAGTTTGAAACCCAAAAAAAAAAGCAAAAAAGCGAAAAAGCAAAAAAGCAAAAAAGCAAAAAAGCAAAAAAGCAAAAAAGCAAAAAAAGCAAAAAAAGCAAAAAGGCGTCGCAGCTTAGGTTGACTGGAATAGTCTCTTCTCTTTTATTTTTTTTTGAAGTTTTTTCTTTTTTTGTCCCGTTTTTCTTTTTTTGTCCTCTTCTTTTTTTGTCCTCTTCTCTTTTATTCTTTTGTGAAGTTTTTTCTTTTTTTGTCCCGTTTTCTTTTTTTGTCCCGTTTTCTTTTTTTGTCCTCTTCTTTTCTTGTCCTCTTCTCTTTTATTTTTTGTGAAGTTTCTATAAAGTTTAAACTAAAAGAAGAGGACAAAAAAAGAAAAAGAGAAGAAGCAAAAAAAAAAAAGAACGAATACTCGCCACCTCGGGCCGTAAACACAGAAACGGATACCCTACCCAAAGATAGAACTAGCATCTTCACCCGAAATAGAATGCCCGGTCATTATAGCCGTATTGGGTGCACTTTTCAGTCCAGATACAGCTATAATAACCGGGCGTTCTATTCGGGTGAAAACGGTAGTAGTTGCAGAACTAGCTGCCAAAGGCCCAAACCACAGGGGCTGAGTAGCACGGGTTAAAAGTTCCTTCCTAAGTATTTTTCAGCGCGGCCACAGTGCAGCCATGAGATGTTCGGATCCGACGGCAAGAGGAGGCGCATACTCTGTTTTTTTTTGTTTTTTTTTTTTGTTTTTTTTTTTGCGCACAGGACGCCCAGTTTTGCAACATAGGCAGTTGATTGCACCTACATCTAAGTTGGACGGGACCACATTTGCGAGATTAGCATTTGATCAGCGGATCCATTCCACGTGTGAATGAAGGGCATTTGATCTACAACCAGACGGCCACATTTCCATGGTCAGCATCTGATCAAACGGCAGACTTCTGCGATCAGCATCTGATTTGCAATCAGATCGGCATTTGATAGGACGACCCGATGTCCAAGAGCGGCGTTTCTCGTCAGCATCGCGAGGACGATGTGTCCCATTGGAACTGGGCAAATTTCTGACATTGGCATCGATTGCGGGTGTTATATCCTAGGAGACTACCGCCTTCACCCGAATAGAACGTACTCGTCGTACTGCCATTTTTGCTGCATCTGGACTGCCAGTTGGGCCAATGACATTCATAATGGCCGTACGTTCTATTCAGGGGAAGACAGTATATATGCCAGTACGAACCTGGATGTGCACACCCTTCCACCTCCACTGGCAAAGCGGACAGGGGCCCCGGAAGCGCACACACTTGCTGCCGCCTCAGGGAAAGTGCACAGATGAAGCGGGGCAAACTTTGGAGCTAGTTCAATGACAATCGGTAGGAAAACCTCTCATAGCCCCTCGCTCCACTACAGAACACTCTACATGCATTTGGACGCTTTTCTTGACCTGATACGTTCAAAAGGTTGACCTCGTCCGGATGCACATGGTCAAGAACGGGTCCAAATTCATCTAGAGGGTTGCATAGTGGAGTGAGGCCCACACTTCTGCTTGTGACAAGCTACCTAAGGCTACGAGAGTGGCCTAGGGCAAGCTGCCCGGGTGATCAAAACAAATAAACAAATACATAAATGACTATAAATCAAAAACAAATATTTTTTTTTTTTTTAATTTACATTTCTTTTTTCAAAGTTGGTACAGAATTTTGATGTGACCCTGGGGCAAAATTTGTTCAGTTGTGCATCACTTTTTTTTTTTTTTTATAGATTTTTTGAATTCTTTTTTTTCTTTTTTTTTCCCTGGGCCTTTGCTGGTCCTCGCACAGGCTGGCCACCTGGTCAAATAAGGTGACCCGGGCGTTCTGGCTGGTAGCCCAGCGAGCTACAGTCTTCCCCCGAACAAAATGCACGTGCATTTTTTACGAGTAGAACGCGCAGGGTGCGTCGTATTCGTATACAATGCACGTGCATTATGCTACGAATATAGGGTATCAACTTTGAAAAATGCTCCCCCTCCCCCCCCC
>BFEA01000561.1:22184-35018 GCA_003427395.1 Chara braunii | reverse complement strand
TCATTTGTACTTTGTAACACCATTGTATCGTCCCCCCCTCCTCTCTTTCCTTCCTCTCCTTGCCCTTCCCCCCTTTAAGAGTTGTTTAAATACAAGTATACATTTCAAGATAAACAACGCATTTGTAATTGTTAAAAAACAGGCCATGATAAACCATAAGGTTGAATTGTTGATGGAAACAAATGGATATATGCACTTTGTCGTTTTATATACTTTCTTCTTGTTTTTTCGGATCCAAAGTGAGTTCAAATTGAGGGACCAAGGATCGTTCGAATACGAGCACACATGTGGCTTATATGAATAAACAATGCACACATAACTGTTAGTAAAAAGGTCATGCGCTTAAGTTGTAATGGAATATAAAGTTACTGACTACTTGTTCTTTCAATTAAAAAAGATGACAGGGAAAATGACTCCTGACACATTGACTCCATTGTTTTCCCATCTCTCTGAACAAGTTATATTTGGTTCTCCCCTTTCAAGAGAGAGAGGAGAGGAGAGGTTCCTGCAGCCCATCATATACATCATCACCCACATACATGACATCGTACCTCCTAGCTCACATAGAATCATCCACCTATCCTACGTTCTACTGCCAAATCCACATAATACCTTCCAATCCATATAGTACAACCCATCCTCGGTACCACCTTTCATCCACACCACCCAATTTACTTCGTACCACCCAACTGACATAATATCACTCTAGCCACACAATACCAATAAGCCAACATAGCACCACCTAATGGTGACGTGGTTTGCTACATTTTGTTGCTCTGTGTTTTTTTTGCAAGTACATATTACATAGTAATGTTTTTATGGGGGGTTGCTCTTCTTAGTTTTTTTTTTAATGGGTTCAAGAAACGGGGTCGCACAACATATAATGTATGACAACCCGTGCGACCTCGCGCCGCTCACTCGTTGCAAAGTGGGTACAACCCTACATGGTACCATGTCATTATTACAAAGTTGAGATACAACATAAAAACCTAAGTAGCATGGGTTATCTGGCCGGATAATCTGGTCGGATTATATGGCCGGATGATCGGGGGGTAGGATCATCCGAAAATCCGGATGATTAAAAAAAAGGCAAAAAAAAAGCAAAAAAAAAAAAAAAAAAAAAAGTGATATTGCGCATGCAAAATACAATAGAGCTACATTCCTATTTCATGAAAAGCTTGATAGGGCATTGAAGGGTTCAAAAGGGATAAGATAGGGAATAAAGGGGTTTAGAAGGGGGATGCTTAATTCATTCTATAATGTTTTACATAAATATTATTTTTTTCTTCTCTTTTATTTTTTATCTTTATATCTGTTGAGATATCAAAGATGACCTTAGGCCAAACATTGCTCGTATCATTCATATGAACAACATACTTTTTTTTCCATACTTTTTTGATTTTTTTTTTTTTTTTTTTTTGATTTTATTTGATTTTTTTTGATTTTATTTTTGCACAGGGCTGGATTTTCCATATCCGAAATTAATCCGAAATATTCATCCGGATTGAAAATTCCGGATAAAATTGATCTGCCAGATATCCAGATTTTCTACCTAGATAAAAACATCAACACAAACTCTTACATCACCAGTACAAGGCCCCAACCAACCTAAAAAAATTCATGGCTTACTCCTAAATTTTTGTAGGCTCGAAACTACCGGATTACAATGGCTGGCAGCGCCAACCCAAAATGAAAAAAGTGTGCGGCTGACTGTTCGGCAAACTTTAGCAAGCAATTCAAGGTAATCGGGCTTTGTGTGTACCGATGGTTAATTCGACGTGGCAATAACAACTAATCAAAACGAGTGTGCGGTTAAAGAAAATTGTTTCTCCAGATATCCACTCATCTTTTCTAGATTGCTTGTCTATATAAGTTCATGCCAACAAAGGGCGTACCGACACTAACTCTAGATTAAATGTGTCGGATCGTAATACGGTTGGACCTGGATGCATCTGATTGAAATCATATAAAAAAAAAATAAAGTTGTTATAGTTTTAGTGTGTCAGCTAAAACAAATGGTCACATCCCTCGGGACGATCACTTTATGAGGACAAATGCAAAAAAGGTGAAAAAACAAAGTTGAAGGGGATTGCAATAAAAACAAAGTTTTTAGCTGAGGGTGAAAAAAAAAAAAAAAAAGACAAAAAAATTGTGGATAAATATTGTTATGGACTGCAATGCAAACGACCTTTATTTTATTTTTAAAATTTTTCACGGCGTACAACTTCAAATTGAGGATCGCCTCTAAAGTTTTATGAAGATGATCACTTTGAAAATAGTTGTAGTCCGGGGCCAGAGGAATGATCTTCGATATAAAAAAGGTTTCGGTTAGTTTAGTCACTTTAGTGTGACAAAAAAACAACATCATAATTATGTAAGAATTCAGTAATATCAAGCATGATATCGACCATGATGCCATTGTCCAACAACGCCCAGTGGTCAAAGGTATATATAAGAATCATGTAATGGTCAGGTCCGTGCACAATGCAGGTCAGGTCCGTGCACAATGCAGGCAAAGATGTGGGATGAAGGATTAAACCACTCGCCTGCTTGAGCATTGCGTAGTTCAAGTTGGCAGTCCCTCTTTGTTACTTGTAGGACTGCAATGGTAAAACCTCTTTCCCTGATATAATTACAATCCTCTGGTTGTCGGCGGGGGAGATCAACATCAAGCAGCACGACAATTGGAAGGAAGTCTGATGATGTATAAAACAGACGATGGAAAATATGAAGACATGTATAAATTACAATTAGACCACAAAGATTGGTGATGATCTCAAACTGGGTATCGAAGGCTGGCCAACAATTTGCAAATCACTCAGTTGGTATTGCAATCCCAAAATGTATTGGGTTGTTTGGCACTCAATTACTTGCGGCTCACCCACGTAGTCTGCGCATGGAGGAGCATAAAATCAAAAAAATATCAGTCACGCATTTGCAAATGCCCAATGTGGTCTACACCTTGTGGGATTAATTGCAATCCGAAAAGATCATGTCTCAATCCCTCAACATTTGGAGCCACATCCTAAATAGGAGCTTTCTCTGGAATCGATAGTTTACTCTTGACAGAAACCACATCCTATTGTAGAAATAAGTCGTGAATATATAATACTCAAGGCCCAATGAAAGGTATAAAACATGATGTTCGGTGGACTATCTACAGGCGGCATAGGAGCAGATAATGTCGCTTGGAACAAAGTAACTGCAACAACCTATGGAACAGGCACAAAGATAATTTTCGCAAACAAAAAAGCAAACTGTTAACCCTCAAACGAGTGATGATGTCGCGCATGTCATCAACGATACACAGTAAGACAAAAAATGATGTTGCAAACAAAAGATTAACATATCCTTAGCAACGAAGGTGAAACAATGGGGACAATGAAAACTCAAGAGTCTGTTCGCAAGCGAGATAAAGGAGGAGATGGGGGTGGCAAGGAGGAATGTGACCGTCTGCGACCAAGTACAAAAAAATATAAAAAGGTGGTGATTTGAGCAAAGATTATGAAACAAAGAACGTGAGTGTCGAAGAGACTATGATGTCCTTTGTGTTGGAGATGCGACATAAAAAGTTGTAGGAACAACAAACATATTACAGAGAATTTTATAGACACTGTTGTTTTGAAGACTGGAGTAGAGAAAGCCTTAAAAGGAACTGCAGCAGTGAAAACTGCAATAGCAAAAACTACCGGAGTAAAACCCAAAGTCATAAAAATTATAGCGATAAAAACTGTAGCACTGGACAATGCAATTGTGAAAATTGCAATAACAAAAACAACTACAAACGTGAAAACTACAATAGTAAAACATATTGAAGTGAAAACCAAGGTTGTAGAAGCTGCAATAGTGAAAACTACAGCAGTAACAACTTCATCAATGAAAACCACAACAATAAAAACTGCAACATGAAAAACTGCAATACCAACAGATGAGCAAGCACGAGTAGAAAAAAAATGGCGTGGGGATAGAAAAAAGTGGATGATGCTTGGGTCATCGTAACATGCGGCGAAATCACTCAGCGAGACGCTTCACATGTGTAGGATAGCGATGTTGGTGAGAAATTGAGAATACAGATAGCAGGTCCATCCCTTAGCAAGGGTTGGTAGGGAATACCCACGAGAACGCATGTGACGACTAAATATTACTGTCGAAGTTCAAAACTCATAATTATCACAAATTTGTTCTAATCTGGCCAATTGACTAGTGAACACACCTGTCGGTTGATGGGGAGGGGTGTTGGAGATTGCACTTGGATAACGAATGATTGAGAAATCCTAAGTAACAACTTTATCAAACACACTCATACGAAGCGAACCATCAAAACAGACTCGTAAATGCATACCTAAAAAAGTACAAGA
Organism: Chara braunii; assembly: GCA_003427395.1. Lineage (NCBI taxonomy): Eukaryota > Viridiplantae > Streptophyta > Charophyceae > Charales > Characeae > Chara > Chara braunii. The sequence continues at coordinate 30,660 of BFEA01000561.1, read as the reverse complement.
GTCATCCGTCGTTGTACTTTCATTCCACTCAAACCCATTGTGTGTTTGAAGGCGGAGGTAATTGCCCCCAGGCAAAAATATTATCAATAAGGCGATAAGTGAAGGCATATCGCTGAGCGACTTGAAGATCATGTTGACGAATGTCATCAACAAAGCTTGCTTCATCCCAATACAAGGCTATATTACAAATTTATGGGCCAACATTTGTTCCCATTGGAATAACGATAATTTGCTTCCAAAGTGTGTAATCTCTTAGTATAAAAACAAAGCGAAAATGTTGGAGAGTGAGGGTATTCAAGCCTGAATCCGTTGTCGATTGGTGACAACTAGGTCCTCAAATACCTAAGTGTCACTGCACTCCAGTGCAAATGCGTACGAGTGCGCCGAATATGATAAGCATAAGCTTCATCAATGACTTTTCTCACGTTATTCAAAATGAAATGATAAGAAAAGTTAATGTATATTGTAGTAAAGTCAACAGTGCAAGGAGAGAAGGCACACGAGATCAACCGCCACTTCATCGACGCTTTGAACGATACAACACCATTGAACACCAACCTATTGATAGAGCTCAATATCTTGCTCGCAAAGTGTCACTCCTTGCAAAGCAGTGCCGAGCGATGACGAGGTAATCGTTATGCTTATCAATGGTTTTTCAAGCGGCTGTTCATGAATAGTGCGAACTATTGAACAAGGGCAAGCGCACAAGGGAACAACACATTTTTGTGTTCTGGCTTCAAGAGTGATGTGAAGAGCTGAAAAATGTTCATAAGCTTTGGGCACATAATAAAGTTGAGGTAGGGTATCAATGTGGGTGTAGCCACAATTATGATTTTATATTGCATAGCGATCAAGGATATCAACAACCGATCCATGAGGACAAGTACAAGTTTTTGTCCATAGGGACAATGATAAACTGTTGTTGAAGATGGCGCAAGGAGGCATGTGTAAAATGATGTGAACGTGGCCGACTCATATAATTCGAGGGCGGGGCTGTAATGGATTGCAGAATGTCAATTGTTCAAAAAAGGAGATGAGGAAGAAGTAGAACTAGAATGCCCACCAACCATTTTTTTTTAATTGGCAATCTAAAGTCCAATTGCCAATGTCTAGAGCACATTGGCAGTTTCCCCATTCAGGTGATACTTCGAGCCTTTTTGGAAAAGGTTGTGAAGCCTATCATCAAAAATGACATCGTAGTCAACAAACACGATATGATCATCCCCAACGTCAGAACAATGTGGAAAGACTCTGCAGCTTCAGCAAATCGAGTTGTCAAGTAACGTCATGCCAAGAGTAACACTCAAGGCCACATCAGTGAAGTTACAAAGCAGGGCATGCGTGGGTGGCATCAGTTTGTCACATACACAAACATGTGTGGCTGCTTGAGGGTCGGGGTGCAATGCAACTACTTGCAGCAATTGCAACACTCGGTGCAAGTTAGTAGCACGAACTACCTCGTGCACATGTACGACCTTGATGTGATCAGTAAATGGGTCACGAGGTTGTGTTGTGTGACGTTGGCAAGTATGCCGCAATTTTGGATGAGGCATTCGAGCTTTGTTGTCATGTCCAAATTAGAAACACTGTTGTAAAGCCATTGCAAAAGCTGTACATGACATGCTGGTGTCACTTGCTCAATATCAACCTTGATGCGACACCAGTCAGAAGGTGATGGAGTGAGGTACGAATTATAAGTCCGGGACCCGGACGAAGGTCAACGGCAAACGACCTAACCGAAGGTGTTAGCAAGAGAGGAAAACAGTGAGGGGGTGTCAGTATAAGGGGTGCAGCATGAGAGCCGGCCGGTGTTGGTAAGAGGGGTGCTGTGTGAGAAGGATCAGCTGATGCAGGAACAGATGGAGCAGCAATAGACGGTCAGAGACGTAAAAAAAAGGTGTGAATGAATGAAAGCTAATAGAGAAAGACTGACACATTGGCTTCTTCAACGGATTACTGCTGCTTTTTTAATTCCAACTATACTTTTAGCAAATGTTTCCACTTTGTTCTTGTTAAATATCCTACTCTTTTGGCATATGCATGTAGGAATAGAGGAAAACAGTGAGATGGTGTCAGTATAAGGGGTGCAATGTAAGACTTAGGCCCAACAATGAAGCTAAGTGGATAGGATTCAGATGTCAAAAATAAGGTAATCCAAAGCCTTGTAACACCATTCAGCCCACCTATCCAACTGATAACGCGGTCAACGATTATAAAACACCTTGGCACCTGCTTCTCCCCCCCCCACCCTCCCCTTTTTATTTTTCCCTTGCGGTCTCCACTCATTCTAATCATCTGATGTTTGGATCCATAGAAAGACTCATGTGCCCTCTGTTAACGTAGGGTGAGCAAGCCCAGTCATTTTAAATTCTGAATTCATAATCCATAAATTAACAGCATCCAGTCATTTACAGGCCGCTCTCCCTTCATTTCAATTATTTTAATTATTTATTCATTCCAAAACGTACGAGCTTATAGCCAAGCACTAATATTCCAGAAGCACTCTTGGCAACCTTTGTTTGTTTTTTGAACTTTTTCCATTACCCCACAGATTTTCTTCTCCCAGCACAGATTTCCAGACTCAGTTGGGCTGCCAGCCTGCCACGCACATGGCCTCAAAAATATTCGGAAATTTTTCAATTCGCGAATGTCATCCTTGCACAGGGGCCATGCTAATCTTCTCTGCATCATTCCACAATCTGAAGAGATCTCTTGGCGCTCAAAAGCATACCACACACACACACAACCAGGGAGAGAGAGAGAGAGAGAGAGAGAGAGAGAGAGAGAGAGAGAGAGAGAGAGAGAGAGAGAGAGAGAGAGNGAGAGAGAGAGAGAGAGAGAGAGAGAGAGAGAGAGAGAGAGAGAGAGAGAGAGAGAGAGAGAGAGATCACCGAATGAATGGATGAGGGCCTCCAGCGAGGACAAATTCTTGAGAGAGAGATCACCGAATGAATGGATGAGGGCCTCCAGCGAGGACAAATTCTTGCATGGCCTCTCCCCGGATTTGCCAGTCCTGGAAGCAGCAGCAAGGAATCACGCGACGTGAGCCACTCTGTGCATATATGTTCTAACGTGCAGCTCATGTCCGGACCGTACCGAGAATGCAAAATCCCACAGAACCGGTGTAGACAGAACTCAGTTATGTGGACCCGTTTTGAGCCTTGACCAGAGGAACCTGCCTGGTAAAGGTAGACCCGATTCGGAGAAAGCTTACACCGAGCTCAGTTCCAACGAAAACAACGACAGCGTCGACAGGAGGTTCACGATGGGCTAAATACTGAGCTTTTACGGCTCAGAAAAAGCGCAAAGAATGACGGTTCTCGACACAGGTTCCTACTGAAATGCGCTTTAAGAACCTAGGCACCTGTGTCAAAGAACCGTCATTCTTTTCGAAAAGAATGACGGTTCTTCGCAATGCGTTTCTCGAAGAGCCTGGCACGTTAGATTATCGACGATGAAACACAACAAGTTCGTTGACAACGTACCGTAGATGAACAGTTTGACGAGGGACAGAGGCAACGTGTGTTCGTTTTCAAACGTCTTTTTTTTTTTTTTTTTTTTTTTTTTTTTTTTTCTGGCCTCGTAGTGCGACATAAAGTCAATGAAGGGCATTGTTAACGCACTCCTGATCCAGTATGCCAACCCAAGTTTCTCATTCGGTTGTTTGTCATTCGATTGTTCTTTTTGTATCCTTTGTTTGGACGGGCCGCAAACAGGCCTTTCACATGGATTTGAACTCATGACTGTCTGGCCTCCGTGTGTGACACAAAGTTGTCGAAGAATTGCGTTGCACTGCTGATCCAGTATGGCGACCCAAGTTTCTCATTAAATTTTGCGTATTTGTCTCCTTTGTTAAGATGGGCAGCAAACCAATCCTTTGTTGTATAACAATGGCAAGAACATTCATCTACGACCCCAAGTATAGACGGCAACCAAGTGGCAAGTACTCGTGCAATCCTAGGCTTTCAACAAAAAAAATTTGGCTCAGGTGCGTTTCCCCTGCAAGCTCCGATCACACACCTTCGCAGGAAACTGAGAAAAGACTAAAGCCATACTCACAACTGGCTTTTTTCTTGACTGAATCTGGCCACAGCAGCAGTCAGGCACATCCTCGATAACCCTAGTGGCACGAAGCAGCAGGCCCTTCCCCTCCCCCTCCCGCCCCACTCGCCATTCCTCCCGGAAGTTCCCGTCCAATTCCTATACACAGAAAACTGACAAAACAATTAAATCATACGCTTACACGTGGCTTTCCTCGACCCCCAAATCAAGCCACAGTGCAGTCCGGCACATCCTAAATAACCCTACGGTAGTGTCAGGATGCAACGCACCCCCCCCCCCCCCCCCCCCCCCCCCCCCCCCCCCTCCAAGCCCCAGAGATCATATAGCTTCGAGGGCAACCAAACCTTCTGACAGCGCACTTCATTCATTGCCCAGTCCAACCGTGCTCCTCGGTCCTCCTCCCTCACCCTTCTCCCCAGACCTCTCCTTGCCCTCTCCGCCTTCCTCGCAATTTTCAATTTTGAACATTAACTGATGGAGGGCACTGTCAAATTGTGTCAATTATATTTTACATTTTCTGCCCCCCAAACGACACCCCCAACAAACATGAACTGCAAGGATTTTTGAAGCCGCCCAAAGAACCCAAGCATTTCACATCCTAAATAACCTTACACATGAACTGCAAGGATTTTTGAGGCCGCCCAAGGATTTTTGATATCTTGTTTGCGAGCAATGTGAAGTCATCACATCCTCAGAGTGACAAGACATAGCGTCTCTGGTAAAGGGACGAGGGAGAGGCAGCGGCAGGGGAGAAGCAAAATAGTCCATACAGCGTCATTCATACTAGTTGCAGACAGCAACGACTAGAAGACAGTTTGGTGGGAAAAAGGAGGAGGAGGGAGGCAGAGGAACGCTCGTCCAGCTCCGGAGGGAGAACACAATATCGAAGAATGGAAAATACTTCTTTCCTCTTCTTGAAAAGTTCACGGGGATTTCCCCCCCAAAGAAAAGACACTTCTGCTTTAAAAAAAGAAAAAAAAAGGGAAAAGACAACTCCATTTTGGGGAAAATCTTCCCCCACTTACCCTACTAGGAGAGAACGCATGGATGCTGCTGCTACGAAACCATCTCTGCGGATACTATTGCCCGTATCCGCCGTTGTGTGGCCGGCATGAGGTGCAGAAGGAACTTAGAAGGCAGTAGTACCTGGCATTCTAGGCTGCAACACATCTCTCACTTCTGCTCCAAATCTGTGTGTGACATTTCAGTCCCATTTTTGGGGCGACTCCTGGCCACATCTGCACGAAAGAAGAGCATATATAATCTCAACTACAATGTTCTAAGGGCTTATTCTCGGTACATACATCTCGAGTACCATATCGAGAGGTAACTATGAATGAACTGGAGACGGTGCTGCTGCCTTGTTTCCGAAGGCAGGAATCGGCGGCATAAATAAAGTCAACACGGAGAAGAAGAAGAACTATACAACAGCTTTTCACCATGAATTAACAAAAAAAAAAAGACGGAAAAGAAAACAAAAAAATTCTGCAATACTAAGCTGAAAAGCGAAAGGGGCAAAAAAAAGAACTCTCTCTCTCTCTCTCTCTCTCTCTCTCTCTCTCTCTCTCTCTCTCTCTCTCTCTCTCTCTCTCTCTCTCTCTCTCTCTGTGTCTCTGTGATATCAGTCTAAGAGGTCTTTATCCCTTTGTCTCTGTGAGATTGGGGACGCCATACATTACAACCTAAGTGCACACACATAGTGCATTCAAGGAGAAGCAGGTGGACATGGCAATTGAGGAGAGGAGCTTACCATGGCCAGCGACTGGCAGAGCGAAAGAGGCTGCCCCAAAAGGTGGACAACACGAGGGGCGAAACAGCGAACAATAAATGTTTCCACCGGTATTGAACAAGCTGAAAACTAAATCCGCCGATGCGCTGCAAGAGACCACGTCAGTCACCTGGACGAGCTTGCAAAAGGCCCCTGCGATGACCTGTAGAAAAAGAAAGGTATACGTCCAAAGCACCAGGCCAAAGTGAGCAAGCAAAAGGGCATCGTCTAGCAATCGATCGTTTCTATTCCACAGCGTATTTACTTCAACTACACTAAGGTGGCTGCAAACACGCCGCACGGCCACAGCGCGAGAAAGCAAAAGGGCATGATTACTGCGCATTCAATCGCATTTCTATATTCCACAACATGTTTACTTTTGCCACTCGCCGATGGCAGCAAACATGGGTGGGGCACTGGCTACTGGACTCTTCAACACCCTGCTGGCAGCAGCAGCAGAAGCAGCAGAAAAGTGGTTGAGGGGCAACCGCTTTGGCAGGAACAAGACGCGACAGCGGTCTTTCATGACAACACTCACCCCTGTCGTCTATTCGAGCACCGACCGTATTCCCGCAGTCGTCTGCATTTGCTCTCCACCTCTGCTTCTCTGCTACTCCAACAGCAGTGTCGGTCAACGAATCAACAACAGTGTCGTCCTCCTACACCACAACTTGACACACTAAACGGTGACGACTCCCCATGCATTTGCTCTCCACCTCCACGTGCCGCGTGCTCCCTTCTCCTATCCACTGCATGGCCAGAGGCCAGCGTCAGCAGAAGAGCGGAAAATATCAATCAAGAACTATACTCTAGCATACAATCACAACTGAGCAGTGGCTGTCAAATTCAGTTGCATCATCTTATCGTTGTTGGTTGACATGCCACTTCTGAGGGCTACGATCCCTCTCCCTCCCCCTCCTAATCCCAGCCCAACAACAATACCTGGCATCTGCATTTGACTGCTGATAGGCGCCATTGCGAGGTGATTCTGGCCAGTCACAGCCCCTGGCACTCCTACCATTCCTCCCGGCGCTGTAGCTGATGCACCACCCGCTCCTGCTGGTGGATAAGGCTGAAGCGCCGACCCGGGCATCGGCACAGGAACATGGCCTGCACTGGCTATGGGAACCATAAATGGCGATTGCAAGCTCAATGCCATAGCCGGCGCGTGGTTCTGCATGTGGAAACCTCCATTCCCTTGGACATCTGCCGAGGCCATCACCCCCAAACTCCCTGACGCGTGTCCACCACATAATACTGCCGCGTTTGCGTAGTCCATCTTTGAATGATCCAACGGAAGCTTAGCAGCTGCAACAAGGAAAATGAAACAGAAAATGATTGTTCATTGGCCACGAGCACAACAGAATCCGCTGAAGTCAGTGCCGAACTCACATCAGAATACCCAGAAACCATCCTTCTCCCCCCCCCCCCCCCCCCCCCTTTATCTTTTTAATTGCAGCTTAAACTGGTAATCTGTGTCAGATACCAACTGGTGCAGCTCAGTTGGTACCCGCACCCCGCCACCCCCCTAAGTGGCCTTGAGCTCTAAGTGCAGCAGTAGGACCGATTTCGTGGAGGCCGAGCAGGCCCTAAGTGAAACGGTACCGGTAGGTCCTAGGCTAGGGTAGTGTAGAATCTACAAGTAGGTTGAGGTACGACTGTTCAGGACTTTTGGCTGTTCATTCTCGCGAAGCAGTGTTTGGAGAAGCCAAGCAAGTTGGCGGTGGTAATTGTCTACAGGCGACATCCTGAGACCTTTGCCATGGACGGCAGCCATAGCCGGCCCTCCTGAAGGTTCCCGGAGCTGGGGCAATCTCAGCGCATCTACCCCTGAGGGTATCTGCGTCTGGCCAGGCTATATCGAGGCTCTTCACTGAGTGTTTGTGGGTGGCGGCAGCCATAGCTGCCTGTTTCTTCGTCAGAGTTGTCCATCGGCACTGAAGATTCCATCGCAGGATCTGTTCTTCATCTGTGTGGTTGGCGCTGGCCTCTGGGAGGCTGTTTCGGTTGTGCGCTACTAACTGGGTGTAGGGTAGAGAGTGGAGTGTGAGGTTCTGAGCGTGGCGACATACTGGAACAAACTCTGTAACGATATCTGGTTTTAATTGGCTCATCATCAGTGTGAATTCCAATTGTTATCCTCGCAGGTTTCTTCTTGTGATTGGTTGTTGGGAGTACTGTCAGAGAGCGAGGAACACTGTGTGTCTTCTCCCCACCTGTGCATAGCTGTATTCCGCTGCCTACTTTGATCTGTGTACAGTCTGGACTCCTCTCCCCCTTCTCTTATGCATGTATGGGCGTGTATGAGACTGTCTGTGTATGAGTGGCGGTAAAAAACGTCAGACAACCAAGTTCATAACACAGGTCTGTATTTCAACAGTTCAGGAGTGTACCAACTGAGCTATGCCAGTTGGTAGCTCTCAATAATTCCTATATCTACAAAATGTTGGACTCGTCCAAATGCACCTGGTCCAGAAAGCATCCAAATGCGTTTAGAATGTTCAGTAGTGGAGCGAGCCCCCTTGTCATGGAGTTCGCAAACTCTCTTGAGCACGAGATTAACGTTTAAGTTGTAGGAACTCTCTCTCTCTCTCTCTCTCTCTCTCTCTCTCTCTCTCTCTCTCTCTCTCTCTCTCTCTCTCTCTC
>BFEA01000560.1:999769-1011659 GCA_003427395.1 Chara braunii | reverse complement strand
TTTGCATCACCTACACTAGGGGAAACATCACCGAACTATCACTAGATGAAGCGCATCACCCACAAGCACCTTAATCAGCAAAATGACAAGGTTTTTATCACCTACACTAGGGGAAACATCACCGAAGTATTTCGGAAAGATTCGCACCACCTATATGCACCCAGATCAATGAAGATCGCAGTTTTGGCAAGAGGGGAGGACGAAGAAGGAGGGGGAGGAGAGGGGGAAGAAGGAGAGAGAGAAAGAAGAGGGAAGAAAGGGGGAAGAAGAATAAGAAGAAGAAAAAAAAGGAGAAGGAGAAGAAGAAGAAGAAGAGGAAGAAGAAGAAGGATGAAGAAGAAGAGGGAGGACTCCCTCCCATTCCACTCACCTCTCACTGGTCTCTTAAGCAATGGAGTCTGAAGCTTGGCTCTAGCTCCTTGGGTCTGGCTTCCCCTCCTCCCTGATCTTCCCCTCCTCCTCTCACCTCTCCTTTAGCTATGGCAGGTCCTAACTTCTAAGGCTGCGGGGTCCTTCCCTCTAGAAGGGCTATGGGGACCCCCTTTTCAGCCTCTCCTCCTACTTCATAGCTTGGGGGCTATGGCGGACCACTCTCCTTTCCTAGCCTCTAGGTCACCTTCCTCAGCCCTACCACCATAGCCAGGCTACAGGCTAGCTCCGGCCCTCACTCCCTTGCTTCTCTCCCACTCGGACTCTCTCCTGGACTCATTTGGGCAGCATTGGCACCTCTCATGCTCAAATGAGAGTTGCGGCCTGCTCCTCCAGCTTATGTAGGCCGGAACTGGTGCTCCGCCGCACCCCTAGGCCTCCCGAAGTGCCTCTAGGTGGAGCGAGGTACCCCCAAGGCCAAATTTTCGGTTTTGGCCTACCTGGAGGTACCTGGGCCTCATTTTGGCCAGGTACATGAAGTCCGAGAGGGTGGTACCCTCTCGGACTACCCCTTGGCCTACCCCGGCCTCTTTTTAATTCAAAAAGTGTTGTCTTTTGGGTACCACTACCCCAAAATGCAGCCTTTCTCCAAAATTTGAGGGCCTAGAGGCCCAATTTTCGTTTTTTTCTGTCTAGGCCTCTTGTGAGTAGGCCGTTACATTTTCCCAAGTGGCGGCACAACTCTCAGCCTTGGATCTGGCTGAGATCCACGGTTTTCATCATTCCGAGCTACCCCCAAGCTCCCTCTGCCCTAAATTTGAGTCCTTTACTCAAGCTTTCAGTTTTTCTGGTGTATCTGGTCCGAACCTTGGGCCAAATACACAGTTTTGTCTTGTTCCTCTAGTTGTTTTCCCTCCTTTTCGCTGCCAACTCATCCCGGAGCTAGCCGTTTTGTGTCAGCCCACAAAAAACGGCTAGATCTCCTCCTCCGTAAGATCAGAATTCAGATCTAAGGCCCAAAAATGAGCCGGCTAACTCACATCAACATTTTTCCTTATTTTTGTTGCTTTAATTCAGATATTGCAGAGATAATGCCCCAAGGAACTTATCTCTGCAATCCGGACTGCCCTCCTAGGATCTAGGAGGGATGAGGTGATCATTGAGACCTGCCAGTCCCTACCGCTGCAGTCCCAACCTGGCGACACTTTTTCCTCCACTCCTCCCTCCTCCTTTGTCCTACTCTTCCCCTATTTTCTCCCCGTTTCCCTCCTTTCTCCTTTATTGTTGTTGGGGACAAGTGTCCAACAGCTATTCCTCCTCTTTCTAGCTGTTGGACCCTTCCCAAGGTCTGATTTTTCAGCCGGCACATGGCCGTTGCACCTCGGACTGCAGTGATGGCACCCCCAAGGCCCTAGGGGGCTCCTTTTGGCTGCCGCCACTCCCAGTTCGAGCCCCCCCTCGCTCTGATTTTCCCTGGCCAGCCTTTTCTCCACGTGGCGCCTTCAGAACTCCGTTCTTCGTGGCCTGGCCGGTCTGGGGAATATCCCGGACTGCCGGCCGACCCTCTTTACCGCCGCTACTCTTCCCTTTCTTTCCCTTCGACACCCCCCCTGCCGGCGCCTAACGAGGCGATGTCTAGTATTTTCGTCCGCGTCCCTAGTTCCGACGGCACCGTCCATCTGACGTTATTATTTTTATCGCCGTCGTACTTGGTGCAAGGTCCCCTTGGGGCATCCTAAGTCTCCTCCGCCTTCCCCGCGCCGCGTCCGCATCCTCCGTCCCGTCAACAACTCTTACCGACTCCCGACTCCTTCTCATTTTCTTATTATTCCTAATCCGTCCCCTTTTCCCGGTGTCACCCCGGTCGACGACCCGCTTTCACGCGCCCTTTTCCTTGAGTCGATTGCCAGTTGTTCCGTTGGCAGCTCCGACCTCCATCCCCGTCAGCTGCTCCGGACATTCTTATTTCGTCGATGCCCAATCTGCTAGTGGTTCCGCTGGTGCCGCCATTTTGTCTGGCCCCATGCGGTCCCTGACACTTCGGCCCGTCTGCGCTACGTCTATCCCTTGGTCTCACGCGGCTCTTGGCACTCCGTCCCGCCGATCCCCCGTCGTCCCTTGGCCCCGTGCGGTCCCCGGCACCTGGTTCCGTCGGCACTGCACCTTTTCCTAGCCCCCTGTGGTCCTCGGCACTTCGTCCCGCCGGCACCACGGTTCTCTCCTTCCCTTGCCGCGCGCCTCCTATACTACTACCGACTTCCCGGTGGTCCTCCTCCATCCTTGGGGAAGGAGTTGCTTCTGCTATTCTTTCACGGTCCTTTGCCGCTTCCCGCTTAGACAGTCCTTTTCTGGTTCCGGCGGTCCCGATGACTCCGGGCAGCCTCTAGCTTCCTACCGTCTGCGCCCACGCTTTCGATCTTTCCAACATCCCTGCCTCCGGTTTTCTCTGCCGTGCACAAATCCGCCATATACAGTCTCTCGAGTGATGGGAAATCCTTCGGGACTCACCAGTCCCGACAGCGGGCCCTAGGTCAACTTCATATTGGAAGGCAATGGGCAGGATAGGGTAAATATCACTACCCGGCGGGGTGGTGCGGAAAAGAAACTCATCCGGGATACAGTAATGGAAGAAGCCGCGGAGACTAACGCACAACAGGAAGAAGCCGAGCCCGGGGAGCAGGAGAAAGCCTACGGAAAGGTACGGGAAGAAGAACCGGTAGATAAGGTCACGACAGCAAAGAAGAAATTTAGATATCAAATCCCGATCCTGGCCGGAGCGGAAGTCGATAGCTCCTTGAGCGAGCTCCTAGGCACCATGGTGTCGGTGTCTTTCCAAACTATGTTGCAAGCAAGCCCGAGACTGCTTAAGGGGCTCAGGCACTTGTTGATGCGCAGACACGTAGAAGTAGACGAGACCCCAGAACCCCAGGAACAGGAAGTCGAGGAGGCTGAGGCGTCGCAAGAGGTCTTTAACCTCCAAAGCATTCCTGAAGGTCTGGAAGATCTGGAAAAAGCCTTTGCTGATATCCGTCTGAGCCTGCTGGACCGAGAAAGGGGCGAAGTCATGAGAGCACCGCCCGACACTAAACTTAGCTTCCACGCGCTGCCTGTAGGAAAACTTAAAGTCCAGATCGGAGCTCATCACACCGACGCACTAGTGGACGGCGGAGCAGAAATCACCCTCATACGACGGGACTTCGCAACTATCACAGGATGCACAGTAAACAAGGAAGTAGCACGGAGTATCAGGGGAGCCGGCGGAGAAATTCTCTTCACTGGGTATGTCACCAAATGTGCGGTCAGGGCAGGAATCCGGGAATCCATCTGGTCTTTCCAACGGATGACCGTCATGGAAGAAATGGACCATGACATAATCCTTGGGAGACCATGGTGCGCAAATGTAGAAATGATTGGCATGCACCTGCATGACGGCACGTACATGGTAGATATAGAGGACCAAGTGACCGGCCGCGGAGAACTCCTCCGGCTCCTCGAGACTGGAGGGGATCCTCCAAAGAGCGAATTGGCCACCTGGTCACCCACGTTTGAAGAAAGTGCGCGAAAAGGGGCATTCGCACGTTTGGAAGGCATGAGGGAAAGAGTAGAATCATGATCGAGGAGGCCTTTAGCAAGAAAGAGTGGATTAAAATGGGCCTGCCTCTGAAGAAAAGGAGACAGGAAGACGGGGCCCTAGGGGTTATGGTCGCAGAAAAAGAGTCCGAAGTTGAACTCGGGGCCAGCCTGCCCAAGCCGAAGGAAGGCTGGAAGGAAACGACCGAAGTAGTCCTTGAAATCCCAGATTTGCTGCAACTGGTCAAGGCCATTAGGTATCACAAGGTTGGGGTAGACCCGACAACACTTGCAAAATTCGAAGAGGAAATCCAGAAAGGCTACTGCCTCAATGGCAAGGTTGTCAGTCTTCAACCCCGTGCCATGGAGGTGGCAAAGCCAATTCCGACCGTTCATTTTTTAGGAGAACGATCCCAGAGGGGAGTGTGCGAAAGTAGAAACCCGTAGGCAAGAAGGCCAAGCCGGTCTTGATCCTGGTAGAAACATCAAAGGAAGAGGCCATGGAAAAAGAAGAGGAAATCCTACGGGTTATAAGGGAGAGGCGAGCAACGGAAGGGCATCGGATACCTGATGAGGTACCAGATACTATGAAAATAGGAGTGGAAGGGTTCTTAACAACGAAGGAAACTCAGTTGATAAGAAAGGCGTGCCAGGAGTTCCACTTAGCCTTTGCTTTCAATGATCACCAGAAAGGGCGATTGGACGCAAAGCTAGTTCCTCCGGTTAGGATCCACACGGTAGAGCACGAATGCTGGAATGATAAAGGGTCTGCCTACGAGTTTGGGATAGCAGCGGAAGTCACTGATTTGCTTAGGGCCAAGATAGACTCATTCGTGGCTGAGCCCACCGCATCCCCTTATGCGAACAAGTGGTTCGTTTTCCGGAAGCCCAACAAGACGCTTAGGTGGATTCAGGACTTGCAGAAGCTCAATGCGGTAACAATGAGGGATGCAGGCTCGCTCCCACAGGCAGACTTGCTTGCCGAATCTCACGTTGGCCAAAGCATTTACTTCCTGGTAGACCTGTACTCGGGATATCACCAGTTGTCGCTCGATGCAAGGGACAGACTGTATACCGCAACGCACACCCCCGTAGGACAGTTGCAGATGCAGGTGACTCCTATGGGCTTCACAAATGCAGTAGCAGAAGCGCAGAGGAGGATGCTTGCCGTCGCAGGGGATATGTTTCCAGAAAAGTGCGAACCCTATATAGATGATAACCCTATAAAAGGCGCGCGGTACAAGGATGAGGCAGAGGTACAACCGGGCGTACGAAAGTTTGTTTGGGATCATTTGCAGGATATTAAGGACTTACTCCAGCGATTCCTAGTTTATAACATTACCGCAAGTGGACCAAAGAGCATCCTGGCCATCCCGGAAGTGACCATATTGGGATTTCAATGTGGGGCCTATGGGAGGAAACCCGATCCCGCAAAGACTGATAAGATCTCCCAATGGCCAACACCCTTGTGCACCACGACGGAAGTATGAGCCTTCCTAGGGGTGGTCGGGTTTTGGAGGATCTTCATCAAAGGATTTGCAAGGATAACCGAGCCTATCCGCGCAATGATTAGGGAAGGAGGTACTATGGAGTGGACCGAGGATAGGGAAGCGGCAGCCCAAACACTAAAAGATGTCATGTCTTTCGATCAGGTTACCTTAGCAGCACCCTGCTTTAATGACAAAGTAGGACGGCCCTTCATCCTAGAGACAGATGGCGGTCCAATGGCAGTAGGAGGCGTATTAATACAGAAAAGTGCGGAAGGCAAGGAGAGGCCGATCAGGTTTGAAAATAGGATCTTGAATTCGGCAGAACGGCGGTACTCACAGTTCAAGAAGGAGGTCCTAGCGATCCTGCATTGCCTGAAGACCTTCCAGGCATATCTGTTCGGAAGGCGATTCATCTTAAGAATCGATCCCACCAACGTCATCGGGGCTCTAAAGAATTACAAACCTATAGACCCGACCGTTGGCAGATGGATAGGCTTCATATGGCAATTCGACTATAAGGTTGAACGAATTGCGGGGCTTCGAAACAGGGCAGATGGGCTGAGCAGGGTATGTATCACGCCAGAGGGAGTGGAGGACGCAGAACCAATTGACGCCTTCCTAGAATTCGAGGGAGGGACCCTGGTTGTGGATAATGAAATGGCAGACTCAACGCTTACAACAGGTCAGTTGTTGATTCAGACCTTGGAAAAGGGCGCGCCTGCAGTAGTCGCAGAACTCAGGGAAGGACCAGTCACCACGATTAGGCGCAAAGAGGAAAAGGACTCGTGGGGAGCAGAAGTAGGACCCAGAGAGGAACTAATGGCAATGGACGTGGAAGGGGGAAGGGACGCTGTGATGACGCTAGCAAAAACCTGGGTACAAAAGGAGTGTCGGTACCTAGTCAAACCAGACTCGGGAGAAGCAGGATACTGATCAAAACGAACGAGAGTTCTTCCTCATACAGATGTATGAGGGTGTCTTTAGAGAAATCGGTTTGCTGCTCATAGGAAACAAGCAGTCAAAGGAAGTCAGTCTTAAGGCAAGGGAGGAAGCTGAGAAGTATGTCGTAAGGAATGGCCATCTCTTCAAGAAAGAGAAAGGGATGAAGCCTAGACGGGTCGTGTGCGGAAGATCTAGGCAATTAGACGTAATTCAGGCAATGCATGATGGGCTAGCTGGAGGTCACCGGTCGTCAAAAGGGACGCTTGCAAAAATCGTAGCCCTATACTTCTGGCCAGGGATGGCAAGCATGGTCGCAACATATTGTCAAACGTGTCTCATATGTCAAGAGAGGAGCTCTGCGCGGGTATTCGAGCCCCTTAGACCGACTAGGGTACTGGGACCAGGGCACCTTGTTCATCTCGATCTCGCGGTCATGCCCGTATCAACGAATGGGTATAGGTACATCCTAGATGCAAGGGATAATCTCAGTGGCTATGTAGAGGCCGTAGCTCTCAAAAGGAAGACAGGGAAAGGAGTGGCCGATTGGGTAGAAGACTTCTACCTAAGACACCCCTTTGTGCACAGGTTCATAACAGACAACGGGACAGAGTTTGTCAACCAGGAAGTGTTGAGCAGGCTTAAGGCCTTGTGCGTACCTATTAAGATCACGGAACCTTACCACCTTGAGGCGAATGCACCAGTAGAAAGGGGCCACCGGACACTGAAGAACACAATCGCAAAGCTGGCCGCAGATGACTTGGGAAATTGGCCGCGGTACCTTAGGCAGGCAGTCTTCTCTGAGAATGTGACACCAAAAAGAACGACGGGCTGTATTCCGGCAGAACTCTGGTATGGAAGGGAGATTGATTTCCCGGTAGAAGCTCTGGTCCCTACTTGGAACAGGCTAGATGACCACCCGCACTTGACTACAGAAGAGTTAATCGCCGCACGTTGCCAGCAGGTCGCCAGAAATGAGGAGGCACTGGACGAAGTAGCTAATCGAGTAATGGATAGTCGAATGAGGGACAAAGCAAGGTGGGATCAGGTGAAGAACATCCGGAAGGAGCCGCTCCAGGTAGGGAAAAAGTGCTAGTTCGGAACTCGGCACTTGAAAGCATATGGTCTGGGCAGCTGGGAAGGAGATTCAAAGGGCCTTACAAGATTGCTAAGCGGGTGGGACTGAATACGTTCGAGCTCGAGGACCTTGATGGTACTAGCATAAGGGGGGCATTTCAGGGACAGAGGCTGGTCAGGTTTTTGAGTAGGGATCCGGTGGAACAATGGTTACAAGAGGCTCAAGATGGGGAAACAGGAGAATTGACAGCTTGACATGGATCTGGACCGTCTCCTTGTGGGAGTGATTATGACCACAGGGGTTGCTCGTTTTTGTGTGTCTTATCTCTTGGGGAACATGGGGTGACTGCCTGGGCTGAGCGTGAATGAGGCTGAAAGCCTGGGGCAATGTACCATAGTATGATGGGGCAATTTTGGGGACTGCTTACATGAGGTGCCTACGGGGGGAACAATATGCCTAAGGGATGGTGGGATCGTCAACTACATGGGGGAAATCAAAGGGTCCTAGGAAGACCTACAAACCTGCAAATGGGAATGGGAGGGAGTATGTGTGTATGAGGGGTACGCTGACTGTTATGCATGAACAGGGCCAGGCAAGAAGAAGACAGCAAGAAAAAAACAAAAATGGAGTTTGGGAATGAGAATGACAGCAATGCAATTAACAGACCTGAAGGGGGACAGCCGTCAAGACAAGCTGGAGAGTCTAGCTCCAGGAAAAGGAAATTGTATGTGGGGTTCGATCACAACCTAGTTGTGAACAGGGGGGGCAGAAAGCAAGGAACCAGGGGGCCATCACCGCTAAGGGAAGGGGAGCCAATAGAGCTGCCATCAGATAGTGACCCCAGCAGCAAGGAAGAGGGGAACCCGGGAAAAAGACAAAGGTTGGAAGAAGAGGGGGAACCCATTGAGGTCATAGACCTCAGCAGCGAGGAAGAAGAAGATGAGGTGACGACGCCCACGAGGGAAGAACGGGGAAGAGAGGAGGAACCGGAGTGAGAAAATGACAAATGGATAGAAGAATTCGGGCCTACCTTCAGCGACTGGTTTGATCAATGGGGCACTATCTTGCGGTTTCAGTGGATAACGAAGGCAAGGGCAAAACTGGGCAGGGGAGAGGATCTATCCCCAACAACTTTTTTCACAGAGCAGACACTCCTTCGGTTGCAAGGAATAAAGAGGCAAATGCAGCAGGAAATGGAGGACCGTGCAAGGAGGGAGGCTCGACGCAGGCCACCTGGACAATAGAGGAATAGCAGGCGCAATGGGGAATAGCTAGAAATTGGGAGGTTGGTGTCTGGGCAGTCGAAACTGCCATTTTGGACTTCGCATTTGAACTCCTTTTTGAATGAACTTTCTAAGCTCGAAATGACTAAGGACTGGATAGTCAGTGCTACTTTGTAGGAGTGGTTGCTTCTTCAGGGAAAGGCATGAGGGTTTTTGCACTTAGAGTAGAACTCTGGATGGCTAGGTGCGCTAAGGGAAAGGCAAAGGGGAAACATAGGGAGCTAGGTGAGACAAGTCTGTGATGTTGCCCTTGCATCCGAACTTTGTTTCTTCGTTCCTTTTTGAAAAAGACTGTGGCATAACTACCTTTAGACCAAGGATGCTAGTAAGGGGTTGGGACACCTTTGCTACTTTGTACGAGTATTCGCTTCTTTGGGGAAATGTGAGCCTTTGGTAGTAAGAAAGGGGATCAGGGATGATTGACTCTGAAGGCGGACAAGAGTTTGAGAACTATTGAGTTCGAGAAAAACAGTTGATGACGAAAGTTTTCCTTCTGAACCATGTATCCATGATTGAGTGAGTCGTTGCATGAGTCTCTGTGAGAGGTTAGGGGACCTATGGGTAAAGAGGCACCCTCTTCCCTAGGAGCCTAATCCAACCTATCCCAGAGACACAAGATTGGCAGATGATAAAAGAAAGAGGAAGAGTCATGCGTAAAAACCCGAAAGGATGGCCACCTTCTAACCCCTGAGACGAGAATAGGATCCGTGTCCTCGAGGCCCACCCCCTCGGGCGCTAACATCGCAATGGATAAGGGTGGCCCTAACCAGCCTGTCCGCTTGAAATGGACAAGGATGGCCCTAACCAGGCTGTCTCATTGCAATGGATAAGAATGGCCCTAACCAGGCCGTTCGACTTGGAATTGGAAAGAACGACCCTAACCAGGTTGTTCGGAATGGCCCCTGACAAGGGTCATTCTTTGGAATTGCCACTGGGGTCCCCTTGCATGACTGCTTGAGAAGCATGAGATTGGAAAAAGCTGAGCCTTGGAAAAGAGATTGGAAAGAGCTGGGTCTTGGAAAAAGACACTTGAAAGGGCTAAGCCTTGGAAAAGATATTGGAGTCAGCCTGGGAATTGGACTCAGCCTTGGAAGAGACATCGCATTGAGCATTGGAATGAGATTGAGCATTGGAATTGGATTCAGTATTGGAAATTGCACTGCATAAACAGGGGACCCTAGGCAACTTGGATGAAAGGTCGTCAGGCCGACCATGGAATTGGCAAGGAAATGGATTTCCCTTCTCTTCTAGTCTTTGGCCTCAACAAGAGGGGGACACCGGTGCATGCACCGCGACCTCAAAAGACCTCTATCCCTTTGAGGGAAAAAGTCTCAGCGTGACCTGTTCCTCCTTTTAAGAGGGTAAGGGTTAAAGGATCAAGGCACCTACCACTTGGATCGGTGCCGGCCGTCCGGAACCACCTCCGACAATAAGCTCTAGTCGGGGAGTTCAAACTGCGTCTCCTGTTGAATGCCTAAACGTCAAAGGGCGAGAGAGTCAAATGGGCGAGAGAGCCATTCTCATCTAGTCTCTTTTGCTACTCTCCAACCACACGCCATGGCATAGAGGGGTGTCATGGCCGTTTGGGTCGGACCTCCGCCGCCCGCATTAAGTTGGGTGGCACTGTCCAAGGGGAGAGGCTGGGCGAGGTACCGGGTGGAGTCCGCCACCACCACGGGGCACTGACAATGCCCTGCCAGAACATTACAACAGTTTCGGGACTAATTGCAAGGTCTTCGTAACTGCACTCGCGGACTGATTGAGAGCCCCAACTCTCTTGAAAGAAAGAGGCCGGAATCCAGAAAACCACCACTCGGGAGGAATGATTCGCGAGGAACGCTCTTACGACTAGACGAGGCCCTGGAAGGCTTGGATTGGACTCGCCTGACAGACGTGAGGAGGAACCTTGGTATCGGTGCTCGCCACGTAAGAGAAGAAAGGTCGGACAGGTGTAGGGGCCGTACCCTGAAGGACTTTCGAGCCTTGGTCGACCCCACTGTGGGTCCCACGTGGCTCGACCCGCCCACGCTCACGCTCAGGGTGCCGGTCGTTCGTCCCAGGGGCACCCCCACCTAGTGCTATGAGATGGATGGGGATGGGCCTTGTGTGAGAGGGCTTTACATTGGGGGATGTAGCTCCGCTCTCGCGTCAAGATGGTAGCTCTTTAGGCACTCGTGGCGTTTTCTTGATTCAATTAAGTCTGACCAGGCAATTGCTCTTTCCAATACGCAGGCAGTCCAGGGAGTTCTTTGAGGTCTCATCTTCTTACCGTGCGCAGGCCAAGCGTCATCCATTGGGCCACGCACCTTTTCACTAAGTCTAGTGGCTCAGGGCAGCCCCGACGGCATCCTCGGGGTGAGGCGGCGTCGCCCGGACCCCTAGCTGCTATATTTTTTTGCGAGAGCCACTTGCATCACACCCACCTATCCAAGCCCGCCCTTAGTCTTTTCAGACTTGCATTGCATTCACGAGAGAGCCATTGCATTCAACCATCACACCAGCCACATCCAGGCGTCTACCATTCGTCCAAGCATCCGACCATCCAACCCATCCTGCATCCACAGCTTATGCGAGGTCCAAGTTCTTCCCTTAACCATTTTCCCACCCTTGCCCTCGTCTGCGGGTCCACTCCCGTTCAGATCGTCCCAAGCTACTCACCTGCGCAGACCACACAAGACAAATGACCAAGTACAATCCCCATTGGGGTCAACACATCGCCCCCTCCCACAAGCCTAAGTTCTCTCTTTCCATCCCGGCCCCCTTGTGAGTTCCCTTTTCCTTTCCCGCAAGCAGGCCACGCAGTCACCTTAGTCATGCAGTCGGGGAAGATGGTTGAGTCAAACTGACCTCGTTGCAAAAGTGATACTCCTTCCTTCTTGCTTCCACAGCCGTTTCCCAATAGTCTCGTATCCTTCCCTTCTTGGTGGCACAAGGGACCGACAACCCTTCCCTTGCCCTCGCTTTCCACCAAGTGAGGACCAATGTTCCTTTCCGTTCGTTCCCTGGCAATGTAACAGGTGAGGGTAGAGGTTAGTCACATGCCATAGAGAAGGGGGAGCGACGGATGGATTAGGGGTTAAAGGATTTTTGGAGGAATAGAGGAAGACGGAGGGAGAGGGGGAGGGAAAGAGAGAGAGATGAGGAGGGAGAGAGAGAGAGAG
>BFEA01000560.1:969677-988657 GCA_003427395.1 Chara braunii | reverse complement strand
GCGCCGCCCATCTGCCATTGTTATTTTACCGCTGTCGTTCTTGGTCCAAGGTCCCCTTGGGGCATCCTAAGTCTCCTCCGCCCTCCCCGTGTCGCGTCCCCATCTTCCGTTCCGTCGTCAAACTCTTGCCAACTCCCGACACCTTCTCATTTTATTATTCCTGATCCGTCCCCTTTTCCCGACGTCATCCCCGACGACGATCCGCTTTCACGTGCGTCCCCCCCTGGATTGATTGCTAGTCATTCCGCCGTTGTCTCCGACCCTTGACCCCTGTCGACTGCTCCCGACACTTTGTCCCTTCGACACTTGTCCGCCAATGGTTCCGTTGGTACCGCAATGTCTGCTCCGACCCGCTTGGTCTATGACGCTTCGTTCTGCCAGGGTTGTGTCTTTCCCCTCGGTCTTGTGCGGTCCCCGGCGTTTCGTTCTGCTGGTACTGCATCGTCCTCCGGTCCCGTGCGGTTCCCGGCGCCTTGTCCCGTCGGCACCACGCCTCTTCCTGATGTTTCTAGCGCTTCTCCGCCTCGCGACGGCCTTCTTCCTCCGTTCCCTCCGCGTCCGCACACCATTCTTTCCCCAATGCTGGTCCCAGCCTAGCCTGTGGCCTCCCAAACTCTCTTGGCGCTACGTTCTGGTGGCCCTTCTGATCTGGCCCTCTTTTCCCTGTGCCGGCGTTTTACGTCTTATTCCCCTTCTCTGTTTCTTTTCTCTTTTTTGTTGCGCGGCTCCTACGCAGCTACTATTTCCCCGTTCTCTGGTGGTCCTCTGCCACTTCCTGTTTTCGTCGATGCTCCCACAGTTCGGTCTCGGCGGTTTCAGGCAGCCTCTAGTTCCCTAGTGCCTGCGCCTACGCCTCGATCCTTGCACCCTTCTTGCCTCCGGTTTTCTCTGTCGTGCACAATTCAGCCATATACAGTCTCTCGAGTGGTGGGAAGTCATTCGGGACTCACCGGTCCCGACACATTCCCCCCACTCATTCGCGATGTCCTCATCGCGCACCAATCCATAGTTAGTGGGGGGATTTGGAGCGATAGGCAGGCGGGGAAGGGGGGGTGAGATGGGTAGTTAGCTTGCCAAGGTACTTTGTGTCCTTTTTCCATTCCTTCCTTGGGGTTTTTCCTTAGTTTTCGCCCCTTGGGGCGGAGGGGGGTGTGGGGAGGTCAGGGTTTTGTCTTCGGGTTTCCTTTGGGTTGCGTAACGTCCCCAAGCTCAATAATGTCTTTGTATCGAGCGCGTAACACTCTCTGTGCGTCAACATCCGTCTCACAGCTGTATCTATTTCTCACTGGAACTCCCAGTTACTCGAGCGCCTCCCCACAATCTTCAGTATCGCTTCACAAAAGAGAGGACGACACGCCCATCACCCTCCCAGGGACCGAGGTTAGGGGGGTTTTGGCGACGAATGTCACGAGGATCATCCGTCATGGCTTCCTTCGAGGCGGGAGCTAGCAATGTGTCAAGGATTTTCTGCAGCTCGATGTCTCTTTCTCTCTTTCTTTCCGCATCGAGTTACCTGGCATCACCCTTTGGAGAGGTCGGACAGCGGACACATTGTGCAGCTAGTTTTTCATTGTACGTTATTTCTTGCTCTCGACAATGTCTTGAAGGTTGCATTCGTAATCTCAAGTCTATCTTCCCTTTTTATTGAGAAAACATTCTCCAGCAGACACCATCCTGGTTGTGCCCCATTCAACATTCTTAGGACTTCTGCGCATTTTCAGTACAAGTTTCCTCTCCCCAAAGCTCAGTCATAACCAAATCCACATACATTTCCCCAGGTCGCTTTCCCCGACTTTTGTCCGGTCCTGCCAATTCCGCATGCGTATCACCTTCTTTTCCTTTCTTGCTTCTTTACTTGGTTGACTTCCCACATATGCCAGCTGGCTTATTCCTCATGCCTTTCTCTTTTTTAGCCCCTTATCAAGCCTTATCCTCAAGTCCATGCAATACCAATTACTTGTCCACTTCCCATCCTGCCTGGCCCATACAAAGTCAGTCATGTCAATCTTTTCTTTTCCGATCGTCTGCCAGGCTTTTCTCTTAAGCTCCTACCAATCACTTGCTCCGATCTTTTCTGTTCTGGGCACCCTGCCAGTCCCCCTTTTTCTCAAGCCCATGCAAAACCCAAATACAGGTATTTTTCCATGCGTATTTATTGGTAGATGGCACGCCTTCCCCCCACTCAAAACGCGATGTCCCCATCGCGCGACTGGTCCTCACTCGGAGGCACGAGACCTTTCGCCCACCAACCGCCAATCAAGGACACAAGCCCGTCCGCTTCACAAAGGGAGGAGTGATCAGTTCCTCCCCAGCGGACGGCGCCTCATCCTTCTACTCGGTCCGGCCTTTCTTCTCTTACGTGGCGAGCACCAATACCAAGGTTCCTCCTCACGTCTGTCAGGCAGGTCCAATCCAAGCCTGCCAGGGCCTCGTCTAGCCGTAAGAGCGTTCCTCGCGAATCGTTCCTCCCGAGTGGTGGTTTTCTGGATTCCGGCCTCTTCCTTTCAAGAGAGTTGAGGCTCTCGATCAGTTCGCGGGTGCAGTTACTAAGACCTCGCAATTAGTCCCGAAACGGTTGTAATGTTTCGGCAGGGCAGTGTCAATGCCCTGTGGTGAACGCGGATTCCACCCGGTACTCCGCCAAGCTTTTCCCCTTGGACAGTGCGGCCCAACTTAGCGCGGACTGCCGTGGTCCGACCCAAACGGCCATGCCACCCCTCTATGACATGGCGTGTGGTTGGAGAATAGCAAAATAGACTAGATGAGAATAACTTTCCTGCCCATTTGGCTCTCTCGCCCTTTGACGTTTAGGCATTCAACAGGAGGCGCAGTTGGAACTCCCCGATTAGAGCTCATTGTCGGAGGTGGTTCCGGACGTCCCGCACCGGTCCAAGTGGTAGGTGCCTCAGTCCTTTAACCCTCATCCTCTTGCAAGAGGAATAGGTCGCGCTGAGACTTTTTCCCTCAAGGAGATAGAGGTCTTTGGGGTCGCGGTGCGTGCACCGGTATCCCCCTTTTGCTGAGGCCAAAGATTAGAAAAAAGAAATTCATTTCATTGCCATTTCCAAGTCCATTTCAAGTTGTCTGGGGTCCCCTGTTTATGCAATGTAATTTCCAATTCTCAATCCAATTCCAATGCTCCATGTCATTCCCATACTCAATCTCGTTCCAATGCTCAACCCAATTCCAAGGCTCAATCCAGTTCCAATACCTCTTCCAAGGCTGAGTCCAATATCCTTTCCAAGACTGAGTTCTTCCAATCTCTTTTCCACGGCTCAGCTCTTCCAATTCCATGCATCACAAGCAGCCATGCAAGGGGACCCCAATGCCAATTCCGAAGAGTGGCCCTTGTCAGAGGCCACTCCGAACAACCTGGTTAGGGTCGTTCTTTTCTATTTCCAAGTCGAACAGCCTGGTTAGGGCCATTCTTATCCATTGCAATCGGACAGCCTGGTTAGGACCATCCTTATCTCTCACAATTGGGCAGCCTGATTAGGGTCATCCTTGTCCATTTCAATGTTAGCGCCCGAGGGGGTGGGCCTCGAGGACACGGATCCTATCTCGTCTCGGGGTTTAGAAGGCGGCCATCGTCTTGGGTTTTTACGCATACTTCTTCCTTTCCTCCTGCCTTTTGTCATTCTTACATCCTTTCATACATCCGACTCAGCTTCTAGTACTCAAGTTGAGACTTGCGGCCCCAAGCAGCACTAGCCCGCCCGGCCGTTCAACCATTACAAGGGGTGCTGGATCCAATGTTTTCTTGCCACTTTTCTGACTTTTCATATGTTTGTCAAAGCTCTGGACTTGTCTGCGGTAGGTTGGATTAGGCTCCTAGGGAAGAGGATATCTCTTTTACCCATAGGTCCCCTAACCTCTCACAAAGGCTCATGCAATGACTCATTCAGTCCTAGATACACAATTTCAAGGGAAAAACTCTCGCCGTGACTGCATCTTCCATTGTTCCAAGAGTTCACATGCCCCTGCCTATTTCCTCGAGACAAAGTTAATCATCCCCAAAGTCTGTTTGTTACTGCCAGGAAGAGCTCACATTTTTCCCCCCGAAGAGGCGAATACTTATACAAAGTAGCACAAGCCTCCCAACCCCCACTAAGTTCTTGGATCCGAAGAAAGTAGTTCCATTACAGTCCTTCAAAAGGTAGGAGACAAAATTCGAATGCAACGACAACATTACAGACTTGTCTCATCAAGGTGCCCCTTGCTTTCCCCTTGCTCACTCTTAGCCAACGCCACCCATTACAATTCTATATCTAAGTGCACTGATTCTCATGTGTTTTTCCCGAAGGAGCGAGCACATATACGAAGTAGCACCCATTGCCCAGTCCTTAGTCAAAAGTTGCCTCATTTCAATCCATTCAGCAGAGTTCAAATGCGGAATTCAAAACGGCAGTTGTCCCTGCCCATGTACCAACCCTTCCCAATTTCCAGCTACCCCCCCCCCCCCATTGCTTCTGCTATTCCTTTAATGTCCAGGTGGCCTGCGTCGGGCCTCCTCCCTTGCACGGTCCTCCGACTCCTGCTGCTTTAGTCTCTTTATCGCCTGCAAGTGGAGGAGAGTCTCTTCTGAGAAGAATGTTGTTGGGGATATATCCTGTCCCCTGCGCAGCTTTTCCCTTGCCTTCATTATCCATTGGTATCGCAAGATAGCGCCCCATTGGTCAAACCAATCGCTGAACTCATCCCCGAACTCCTCTATCCATTTATCCTCCTTTTCACCCGGTTCCTCCCCTCTTCCCCATTCCTCTCTGGTGGGCGTTGTTACTTCGTCTTCTTCTTCATCACTGGTAAGGTCGATGAACTCAACGGGGTCATTCTCCCCCGGCCACTGTCCCTGCTCTGGGTTCTCCTCCTCCAACCTTGGTCTTTTCCCCGGGTTCCTCTCTTCCTCGCTGTTGGTATCGCTTTCGGAGGGGGGGAGTATTGGCTCCCCCTCCCTTGGTGGTGAAGGTCCCCTAGTCCCTTGCTTTCTTCCTCCCCTGTTCACAACCAGGTTGTGATCGAACCCCACATATAACTTTCTCTTCCTGGAGCTTGATTCCCCAGCCTGCCTCGATGACTTTCCCTCATTAGGCCTATTAATAGCGTTGCTGTCATTTTCATTTCCAAACTCCATTTTGCCGTTTGCTGCTTGCTCCTTGCGCGGTCCTGTTCATGCATATCAGTTGTCGTAACCCCTCATACACACGCATTCCCTTCCACTCCCATTCGCAGCTTTGGAGGCTTCCCTAGAACCCTTGTTTGCCCCCATGTAGTTGGTAGTCCCATTGTCCCTTAGAACTCTCAGCACAATGTCCCAACACATAAGTACCCCATGTAGGTAGTCCACATCATCACCCCACAAAAACTATGGTACATTGTCCCAACATATCGGTGCCCCATGTAGGCAGTCCACAGCATCACCCTACAAAAACTATAGTACATTGTCCCGTGTTCCCGAGCCCAGTCACAGTCAGCCCAGGCAGTCTCCCCACGTTCCACAAAAAACAAGACACACAAAAGAAACAATCCCTGTGGTCACGATCACTCCACAGAGAGGCGGTCCAGAACTTATAGCCAGCTGCCTGCCTTTGTGATTGTCAATTCCCCACTTTCCCTGTCCTGAGCTTCTTGTAACCATTGTTCCACCGGATCCCTGCTAAAAAATCTGGTCAACCTCTGCCCCGGAAATGGTCCTCTTATGCTAGTACCATCAAGATCCTCAAGTTCGAACGTATTCAGTCCCACCTGTTTAGCAATCCTGTAAGGCCCTTTGAATCTCTTCCCCAGCTACCCAGACCATATGCTTTCGAGGGCCAAGTTTCTAATTAGCACTTTCTCCCCCACCTGGAGTGGCTCCTTCCGAATGTTCTTGACCTGGTCCCACCTTGCTTTGTCCTTCATTCGGCTATCCGTTACACGGTTAATTACTTCCTCCAGTGCCTCCTCATTCCTGGCGACCTGCTGGCAACGTGCAGTGATTAACTCTTCCGTGGTCAGGTGCGGATTATCGTCTAATCTGTTCCAGGTAGGGATGAGGGCCTCCACTTGAAAGTCAATCTCCCTTCCGTACCATAGCTCTACTAGAATGCATCCCGTCATTCTCTTTGGTATCATGTTCTCAGCGAAGACTGCCTGCTTAAGGTACCGTGGCCAGCTTCCCAAGTTGTCTGCTACAAGTTTAGCGATTGTGTTTTTTAAGGTCCGGTGCCCCCTTTCTACTGGTGCATTTGCCTCGGGGTGGTAGGGCTGAGTGATCTTGATTGGTACGCAAAGTGTTTTAAGCCTATTCAACACCTCCTGGTTAATGAATTTTGTCCCATTGTCTGCTATAAACCTGCGCACGAAGGGGTGTCTTAAGTAAAAACCTTCCACCCAATCAGCCACTGCTTTCCCTGTCTTCCTTTTGAGAGCTACGGCCTCTACGTAACCACTGAGATTGTCCCTCGCATCCAGGATGTACCTAAACCCATCCGTTGATACGGGCATGACCGCAAGATCAAGGTGAACAAGGTGCCCGGGTCCCAATACCCGTGTGGGTCTGAGTGGCTCGTAAATTCGCACGGAGCTCCTTTCTTGGCATATCAAACATGTCTGACAGTACGGTGCGACCATGCCTGCCATTCCTGGCCAGAATTACAAGGGCAAAATCTTTGCAAGTGTCCCCTTAGACGACCGGTGACCTCCAGCTAGCCCATCATGCATTGCCTGAATTACGTCCAGCTGCCTGGACCTTCCACAAACGACACGCCTAGGCATCATCCCTTCCTCTTTCTTGAACAGGTGGCCGTTTCTTAAGACATACTTTTCGACTTCCTCCCTTGCCTTGGGACTGACTTCCGTGGGCTGTTTGTTCCCTGCAAGCAGCAAGCCGATTTCTCTAAAGATGCCCTCATACATGTGTATGAGGAAGAATTCTTGTTTCTTCTGATCCGTACCCTGCTCCTCCCGGGTCTGGTTGACTAGGTACTGGCACTCCTTCTGCACCCAAGTTTCGGCCAACGTCATCACGGCGTCCCGTCCCCCTTCCATGGCCATTGCCATCAGCTCCTCTCTGGTCCCTACTTCTGCTCCCCACGAGTCCTTTTCCTCTTTGCGTCTGACTGTGGTGACTGGTCCTTCCCTGAGTTCTGCAACTACCGCAGGTGTGCCTTTTTCCAAAGTCTGGATCAGCAGCTGGCCCGTTGTAAGTGTTGTGTCAGCCATTTCGTTATCCACAACAAGAGTCTCCCCTTCGTAATCTAGGAAGGCGTCAATTGGTTCCGCGTCCTCTATTCCCTCTGGCGTGATGCATACCCTACTCAGCCCGTCTGCCCTGTTTCGAAGCCCCGTGATCCGCTCGACCTTGTAGTCAAACTGCCATATGAAGCCTATCCATCTGCCGACGGTCGGGTCTATAGGCTTGTAATTCTTCAGTGCCCCGGCAACATTGGTGGGATCAATCCTTAAGATGAATCGCCTCCCAAACAGATATGCCTGGAAGGTCTTTAGGCAATGTAGGATGGCTAAGACCTCCTTCTTGAACTGCGAGTACCGCCGTTCTGCTGAATTCAAGGTCCTACTCTCAAATCTGATTGGTCTTTCCTTGCCCTCCTCGCTTTTCTGTATCAATACGCCTCCTACTGCCATTGGGCCGCCATCTGTCTCTAGGATGAAGGGCCGTCCTACCTCGTCACTGAAGAAGGGTGCTGCTAAGATAACTTGATCGGACGACAGGATGTCTTTCAGGGTCTGTGCTGCCTCTTCCCTATCCTCGATCCAATCCATGGTGCCTCCCTCCCTAATCATCGCGCGGATAGGTTCTTCTATCTTTGCGAAACCTTTGATGAAGATCCTCCAGAATCCAACCACCCCTAGGAAGGCTCGCACTTTCGTCGTGGTACGCAGGGGTGTCGGCTTATCTGTCTTTGCTGGGTCGGGTCTCCTCCCATAGGCCCCACAGCGGAATCCCAGTATAGTTACCTCCGGGACAGCCAAGATGCTTTTCGGCCCACTTGCGGTAATATTATAGAGCAAGAACCGCTGTAGGAGATCCTTGATATCCTGCAGGTGATCCCAGATAAATTTTCGCACACCCGGCTCGACCTCCGTCTCGTCCTTGTACCTTGCGCCTTTTACGGGATTATCATCTATATATGGTTCACACTTTTCCGGAAACATATCTCCTGTGACGGCGAGCATCCTCCTCTGCGCCTCTGCAACCGCATTTGCGAAACCCATAGGGGTCACTTGCATCTGCAACTGTCCTACGGGGGTGTGCATTGCGGTGTACGGTCTATCCCTCGCATCGAGTGGCAGCTGATCATATCCTGAGTACAAGTCTACTAGGGAGTAAATGCTCCGCCCCGCATGAGATTCTGCCAGCAAGTCGGCCTGTGGAAGCGAGCCTGCGTCCCTAATTGTTACCGCATTGAGCTTTTGCAGGTCCTGGATCCACCTGAGCGTCTTATTGGGCTTCCTGAACACGAACCACTTGTTCGCGTAGGGGGATGCGGTGGGTTCAGCCACGAAAGAATCTATCTTGGCTCTAAGTAGGTCGGTGACTTCCGCTGCTATCCCAAACTCATAGGCGGACCCTTTATCATTCCAACACTCGTGCTGTACGGTGTGGATCCTGACAGAGGGGACTAGCTTTGCGTCCAATCGCCCTTTCTGGTGATCGTTGAAGGCGAAGGCTAAATGAAACTCCTGACATGTCTTTCTTATCAACTGAGTTTCTTCCGGTGTTAGGGACCCTTCCACTCCTATTTTCATGACATCTGCTACGTCATCTGGTATGCGGCGACCTTCTGTTGCACGTCTCTCCCTTATAACCCGTAGGATCTCCTTTTCTTTTTCCATGGTCTCTTCCCTAGATGTTTCTATTAGGATCGAGACCGGCTTGGCCTTCTTCCCTACGGGTTTGTATTTTCGCACGCTACCCTCTGGGATCGTTCTCCTAAAAAATGAACGGTTGGGATCGGCCTTGCTTCCTCCAAGGGGCGGGGCTGGATGCTGACCAGTTTCCCATTCAGACAGTAGCCCTTTCGGACCCCATCCTCGAATTTGGCAATCGCTACGGGGTCCACCTCCACTTTGTGGTACCTGATGGGCTTAACGAGTTGTAATAGATCTGGGACTTCAAGCACCACCTCCGTCGTTTCGTTCCGACCTTCCTTTGGTTTGGGCAGGCTGGCCCCAAGTTCGACTTCCGACTCTTTTTCTGCCACTATAACTTCCAGGGCTTCGTCTTCTTGCCTCCTCTTCTTCTGGGGTAGGCCCATTTTAATCTATTCTTTTTTACTAAATGCTTCCTCAATCATAATTTCTACCCTTTCCCTCATGCCTTGCATCCGTGCAAATGCGCCCTTTCGTGCGCTTTCTTCGAAAGTCGGTGACCAGGTTGCCAACTTACCCCTGGGAGGGTCCCCTCCAGTTCCGAGGAGTCGGAGAAGTTCTCTGTGACCAGTCACCGGATCCTCTATGTCTACCATACATGTGCCATCATGCAGGTGCATGCCAATCATTTCTACGTTGGCACACCAGGGTCTCCCGAGGATTATGTCGTGGTCCATTTCTTCCATGACAGTCATCCGTTGAAAAGACCAAATGGATTCTCGAATCCCTGCCTTGACTGCGCATTTGGTGACATACCCAGTGAAGGGAATTTCTCCCCCTACTCCCCGGATACTCCCTGCTACCTCCTTGTTCACTGTGCACCCTGTGATCGTTGCGAAATCCCGCCGTATGAGGGTGATTTCCGCGCCGCCATCCACTAGTGCATCGGTGTGGTGAGTTCCGATCTGGACCTTCAGTTTTCCTACAGGGAGTGCATGAAAGCTAAGTTTAGTGCCTGGTGGTGCTCTCATAACTTCGCCACCGTCTCGGTCCAGTAAGCTCGGACGAATATTAGCGAAGGCTTTTTCCAATTCTTCCAAGCCCCCTGGAATACTTTGGAGGTTAGAGACTCCTTGTGGCGCCTCGGTCTCCTCGAGTCCTTGTTCCTGTGGTTCCGAAGCCTCCTCTACTTCTACACGTTTACGCGTCAATAGCTGCCTGAGGCCCTTGAGCAGTCTCGGGCTTGCCTGCAGCATGGTCTGGAAGGATACCGACACCATGGTGCCTAGGAGTTTGCTCAGTGTGTCATCTAATTCGGGCAACGGCAGGATCGGGATCTGGTATCTGAACTTCTTTTTTGCCGTCGTGACTTTATCTACCGGTTTTTCTTCCCTCGTTTTTCCGTAGACCTTCTTCTATTCCCCGGCCTCAGCTTCCTCCTGATCTGCACTAGCCCTCGCGGCTTCTTCCATTACAGTGTCTCGGATGAGCTTCTTTTCCGCGCCAACCTGTCGAGTAGTGATGTTTACTCTATCCTGCCCATTGCTTTCTAGGATAAAATTGGCCTGTGGTCCCCGTCCCTTTTGCTGGTCCCAGACAATCTCGGCTATCGGCTCTGCTTCGACGGCGGCTATCTCTAAGTTACTTAGGAGGATGACGGTTCGCCGCATTCCTCCTGGCGAGTTCCAATTGACACGCTCCCCCTTGGGTCCGAGGATCTCGCCTTTGAGGGACCTACTGCACCTCTGCCGCTCGATATCGTGATTGAGTCTCGGACAAGCCCGTACGAAATGCCCGATCAGGGTGCAATACTTGCATTGTTCGTTGGCCGGGTCTCTCCTGCCAAATCCCCGGTTTGCTACAGCTGCCGGGACCACGGCTTCTTGGGGCGGGAGGGCGGGTTGGGCTACTTGCGCCTGCATCACTAATAGCGCACTTTCCATTCTTTCTATCTTGTTATCAAACCCGTGCACCCTTTCATGCAGGCTCTCTATTCCCTTTTTGACCTTATTCCCCGTTTTCCCGGTCAGGTCTATAACCCCCCTTCCTTGAGCAGGGCCAGGGTCTCAGTTACCACTATTTTTTCTGCAAGGTTTGTTACCGTACTGAAATCCACATCCCTTGTGTATTCAAACTTGCTGGTCTGCTGGTACGCTGACAGAATCTTATCCTCGTCAAACTCGGAGAACTGCCTGAGGAAGTATTTACTCATTATGCGGTCCGTTACCCCAGGGATTCGTAGCGCCACTAACGTAAACGCCCTTAGGAAATCGTTGTAAGTCGCATAGTTTTTCCTCTGGACTGCTGCTAATTCGGCCTCTGTTGCCATTTTCTCTGCCTTCAGATATTTCCTCATCATCTCGTTCCTGGTTTCTTTTCAGGATCCACTGGACGCGACGATGGCCATAATGTCCCTTCCCAAGCTTAGCGACATGTGTTGCCCTAGGTGCTCCATCTTTTCTTCTTCTGTCCATTTTAGTAAGGCTGCTAGGTTCTCATAATCTATCAGGAACTTTGTAATGTTTGCCCCATCGAACGTGAGTTTCTTCTTTGCATCTGCGAGATATCCCTGGTTCTTATTTAACGCCCGGGTGAGGGTGGTGACTATCCTCTTGAGACCACCCTCGGAGCTACCTGCTTCTCCAGCTGCGCTGGTCCCTTCCCTTTCCTTGCTTTCCCTCTGTTTTTTCCCTGGTTTTCGGCATTCCTTCTGGGTCAAACCATCCTAGCACCCTTTCCCTAAGGCTCCAAAGTCCGTCGCATGCCCCTGTTACTTTTGGAGTGGCTGGCAGTCGGCTAGTGCCGCTGTCAATGGCGGGCGGGGTCATAGCGTTTTCCGCACCCTCCACCGGGGGGTCGTTCTTGTCCCTCCCCTTCTTGCTAGGCGTTTCTTTGCGACTATTATCCTTCCCCTCGTACCTAACCTCGTCCTGACCGGCCCTGCGTCCCTCATGTGATCCTGCGCCCTGGGGGTCCTCCTCGTCCTCGACCATCATCTGCTCGATGAGTCTTGCCTTAAACTCTGCAGTCCGCTTTTCTATGTCTGCCAATTTACGACTGGTATCCGAAACTTTTGTCTTTTTAGGAGTGGTTCCTGCTGAGTTCCGCAATCTTGTTCTCATATCGTTTCCCCCTTCCTTGTTTTCCTGAGGACCTCTTTTGTTACCTCCGGCTTTCCCCAAGCTTTCTCCAACTGAGAAGTCCTTTCCGTCTTCTTGGGTTCCCTCCAGTTTGACTGACTCTCGATCCCTCGCTGATCCCTCGTTTCGTTCCCCATCCCCATTCGTGCCCTGATTCCCTCCGCTCTGCTGGTTATCGATCCCTTCCTCAGTTGCCATTTCTTTACGTAGCCTGCACATGGAAATTTTTTTGCGAAGAATGGTCGGTTGTTCATAACTGCCCTAGTTCCGGACCTAAAGCCCGCCTATTCCCATGTTTTTGCGTCTTACATTAATCAGTACCACTCTTCTGACTTTTCTTTCCCAGGGGCGTCCTTCAGGTTTACTTCTACCGGGGCCTTGCTGCTGCCGCTCGGCTTTCTTTTACTGCCGCGCTTAGATTCTTAGGGCGATGCCTGAGCCTAGTGCCTTTCCTATCGGGTATGGCCTTTTTGGCTTATTGGCATCCAGGTGCCCCATAATTTTTGGAGCGGGTGGTCTTCCTAATTCCTCCCTGCCGCATCATTGGGTCGGCCGGAACTCCAACCACTGCCCTTCTTGCTGATGGCTGCCTATTTGTCTTAGTACCTATCCTTTATTTCCCTACCTCTTCCTGACGCGTTCTCTCACGCTAGTCCCTCAGGCCTACCCTGTTCATCTGGTTCCTCGAACAGGTCAGCCAACCCTGCCAGGTAATTTTCCCCCATCTCTATTTCCCTGATAATTATTGGCTCATATTCTTCAAACGACAGGTGCGGCAAACCGAATATCAGGATCTCGAGTAACTCGAGTAGCTCCCAGGCCTGATTTCCCCAGAACGGCCCATATCTGACCGACACATCGTAGAACATGCTCGTTGTTTGTGGCCGGAAGAGGTGGATCCAGACCAGGGTCGAGTCCACCAGGTCCCTAGCTCTTTTGAGGCTACCGAATACCAAGTCCACCATGAAACGAGGTACTCGACACCTCAACCCGGTCATTGGGGCCTTAAACTCTCGCCAGCCTCCGACCTCCACCCGGGTCTTCAAACCCACGTTTCTTCTCCCCCGCACCTCCTGACCCACCCTGTTCAACATCCTAGTGGCCCTTTGGAAGATTGGTAGCAGTCTGTGGCTTAGTGCCAATTCCGTTCCTAACATGTACCATCCAATCTCAGGCAGGTATACGGTCCCCGTCACCTTAAGATCGGTGTACAGATCATCTCTCGGTCCCCTGTCGATCCTCATACCATCCCACAAACATTCCACCAACATGAACGCTTGACCCCTTCCCAAGGTCACGGCCCTCTATTCGGTATCGAGTCCTTGGATCACATAGCTTGCTGGGAGCGATACCTCCCATCCGCCTCCACTTTCCGTAGGTGGCCGCGGGTGCATAGGCTGTTGTAACATCCGGGCGCGTCTCATTGCCATTTTTGACTTAGTGGTTCCCTGCACAGTTTAAACAGCAAGCGGATTTACTTATTTCATTTCGTCTTTGGCTTCCGCTCGAACACTCCCTGGTCTCTAGCTTGAGCCTTCTTTTCCTCCCTTTCCCTTGACCCTTCTCTTTTACTGGTCTGTCCCTACTTCCATTGGCTCATACAAACGATACAAATCATCCACGTACACCATCCCTCGGCTTATTTCCCGTCGGACGACACCCCACAAAATTTCGCTGCTAACAACCGGAGCCCTTGGCCTGGTGCAAAACACAGCGCGTAAGACGCGCAGCACCTCGTACCTCCGCTCTCCACAAAACGGTCCCATTTCCAAGAAGGCCCGGTAGTATTCTCGACATACCATCACATCTTCATACGTCAGGTTCACAAGATCGGCTACTGCTTCTCTAACAAGTTCCAATCCGCCCAGTCTCTCCAGCAGGAAGGGCGGCAGCTTCATTTGCACATTTTCACTGGGCAATTCAAAACTCCCGACCATGGCTACCCTAAGGTCCGCTGTTACATCATCGACCCCTGGGTCTGCGAACTCAAAAACCCAGCCTGCCAAACTAACTGCCACGCCTTTTCAAACATACTCAGCAGGTCTTCTCCTGATGCCAACCGAACTCCAAACTCCCGCCACCCATCTTCAGACATATACAATCGTCCTTCCGCCCGCACATGCCCCCGTGGGTCCGGGTTCCACTCCCCATTCTCGTCTGCACGCCATTCCACCCTTGTTACTAGGTAAACCAAGTTTTCCATGAGTTCAACCCCGACCCAATCTAACACCGGGTGCCAACCCTCATTTGTGGCGGGCAGGCTGATCTCTACCCTACCGTCCACATCCCTAGGCAGCTCAATGCCCAGCGGGCGGTCCTCAAGGAACGTCCTTCGTCGTGCCATCTGCGCTCTCGTCCTTGGTCTTCTCTCTCGCAGCCCACACCGAGACCTACACCGGTCAGACATCCCATCCCCTCATCTTAGCAATTTTTCTCATACTCGCCTGGCCCCTCAGCTTTACCGCTCTTTTAGTCAAACCACAATACTTCAAACAGTTTGAATACGTCATCCACATAGCACGGGGTCGCTGCTACCTCCCGGCGGATTATGGCCTCCCTAGTTTCCGGGGCCACCTTCTGTTGGTCTTTTCTTTCAATATCCAAAATGATAAGGACCTCCCGGGCTCTGTCACTGTGGAAAGGTCCGAACTTCAAGGATGTTCTATAGAATTCCTCTGCCAACCATGCGTCGCCTATGTGTACCCGTTCCATAGTGCTGGCTACTTCCGCAACGTGATCAAAGCCCCCGAACCTGTCCGCCACGAAGTCCGACACCCAAGTCTTGGTCCGGGCACAGGGCGAGTCAAATTCCTTCCAACCTCCCATCACCACCCTACTACTGACCTCGTCCCACCCCTTATTGGCGAACTTTTCACTCGCCTTTCGAGTCCTTGCCTCGGCATCCCCAAAAAGCCACATCGGGTTCTGCCCAGCCGCAAGCGTCGTGCATAACAGGTGCCATCCCTGTTCCGACAAGACGACCGTCCCGACGGACTCCACTTTCCCTTCCGCGATATCATCCCATCCTTCCGCCTCCCTCAGCGGGTTCCAGACACGTTTTACCCACAGATATGATAGTTCTGGTACGGTCTCATAGCCCTGCCAGTCACATGTGGACCCTTTCCATTCATCACTCATTGGTACAGACATTTCCACTCCCCTTCCTACTCGTTTTGGGTCCCACGTGCAATCCCATAGCAAAAATTCCCGGGCCATTGCTCCTACCTGCACATAGTCAACAACCCCATTTCCCGGGTAAGTCCCCATCCCCGTTCTTTAGAAGTCCCAGTCCTCTATCTCGTTCCCGTCCTCATTCTCACTGTCACTGAAGTCCTCCTCTTCTTCCGAGAACAGTTCCTTTAGACCTTCTAAGAAAGTCTCCCCCGCCGCCACATTTCGGTAGATTATCTGCCAATGCACTGGGCTAGAGACGAAGATCTCATCCACGCTGAGGAGGTTTAGCACCTCAGCCAGTTCCTCCAACCAGTTCCCTTCGAACGGTCCCGCCTCCACCGATAACTTAAAGAAATCCTGCCGCGCGCACTGGTACAGCCTAAGATGCG
This sequence comes from Chara braunii, assembly GCA_003427395.1. Lineage (NCBI taxonomy): Eukaryota > Viridiplantae > Streptophyta > Charophyceae > Charales > Characeae > Chara > Chara braunii. Next base: position 973,143 of record BFEA01000560.1, on the reverse strand, counting down.
TCATTGATCGACATATCTGCTCCAGCCTACCCCTGGTCCCGAAGACTGCATCCACCAAAAATGGGGGTAGCACACACCTCATTGTTCTAAGGGGCCGTCTCATACTCTTCCTGTCCTCGAGTTCCACTCGCACATCTATCTTATCCATTTCCATTTCCGCCCGCTGACATGCCGCCCATACCACCTCTCGTTCCGCTTGTCTAAACAACTGTGTCGGTGCCACGCCCAATACCAGCCCTATTACCACTTCATTTTCCAGATCCTGGGATAGGTAGACCCACCCTCGGGCTTCCACCGTCCCCCGGAACTCTAAGCCCATCAAACTTGGCGAGAGTCTCGTCAGGCTGACCTTAGTCCAAATCGTCTCTATCCAGAGGAACGCGTCCTTCTCGTCCAGCGTCACAGTTTCATAGGCTGGTTCCAGGTCCGTCCACGTCCCTTCTTCCGGGAGAACAACAGATACCCCTTCCCTTACGTCTATTGGTATTTCCAGGCCGCTAGAATAGACAGGGGGTGACAACCATTGCACCATCTTGTTTGCTGGCTCCCGTCCTGTTTTTCACAAGAGAGCACCACATGGCCCCTCTTGATCAGATTGTCTCCTTTCCGTAGATGGAGATTGTTTTCAGACCCCCTCATCCGGGTCTCCCTAACCCATTCCTACCCATTTCCCAGAGACCGCTACCCAACCATTCCCCCAATCGACCGGCGTTCCTTTCTCTTCGTTCTCTTTGCCTTCCGACTCCTATCCATCCTCAACCTCATATTCTCTCACTCATGCAGATTCAAGGAAGGGTGAGAATAGACTAGAAGCTTAGTTCCCATCCCACACACATCAAGCAACCTTTTACGGAGGGAGGCACGAAAGGAAAACTCAGGCAAGCATCGCACACAGGTCGGTCATCTCCTCACCGGCCTTTTCCCAAAGTGGTCTCTCCACTGTTACTATCGGCAGAGTTTTATCCCGTACCTCAAGCACAGCTCAACCGTCGCGAGCGCGGTACCCAGGCTCCGGCAAGGCGTTAGCCCTTTCCTTGTACCCAGAATACCCCATCCCGACTTGCCGCTCGCGTACCCACCGCTAATCTCGGGAATCACCCCGCACATCTCGGTAGGGCCGTTGGAGCCAGCCGTCCAGGCACTCACTTCCACTGGTCCGACAAGGAACAGCCTCCCTCAAACCATGCTACGAGAAGCTACTAATCGTCCCGGAAGCTCCGTCTGTGCCCGCATGTGGTGGTACTCCCTCCGCCTGCCAACAGGCTAAGCCCCGCCTGAGGAGATTTCACACCCCGTTCGGCAGATCATCGAGCCAAAGCCCATCACCGCGCGGACGTGAATGCTACTAATCAACCGACGTGACAAACTCCCGTTCGACAGCCCGGTGGCCCGATCTCCACACATGAACCCACCGCAACTTACAAAGGGGAGCAACGTTTGGCAACCCGCACCGGCCGGTATAGACCCCTCCTTTCCTTCCAAATGGCAGGACACTCGAAATCCCATACATGCAGCCACAAGTCCCAAGTGGGACACATATAATACAAGTGCTTTTTCCCATGGTGCACCCTGCGCTTCCTACCCCTCGCTCACAGATTTTCTCTCAAGACAGTGTGTGCCACTCACCCTTAACTTCCATACATAGTGCCTGGTTCCTTCTCGTGGGCGTCTTTAAAGGTGAGCCAGTTTTTCTCGGAGTCTAGCAACTCCCGTCATTCCCTTTGTCTTCGCTTGTCTGTCCGTTCATAGGGCAGGATTGTTCCTTCTCGATTACCTTGTGTGTTCATATGAGGTTCATTCAAGCATTAATGTGCGGTGCGCAGAGCCCGCTGGGCTCCGAAGAAGGAGAAGAGAAGCACCCGTGTCGGTCGGATCACTCCGCCGCGGGATTCTCATTGGGACCCGGACTGGCCCGGAATCCCAACCGCCTGCCAGGTAACCGGAGCCCTTCTTTCATACGAAGAGGAAGGGTCGACCTGCGGCTTGCCCAAGGCTTCCCCGGTCTGACGAACATCAGCCCGAAAGGAGGACTAGAGTCACCCCCGATGGAGATGGCTAAGCAAAAGTGCATACACACATGTTCTTCCTCCAGGCCTGGCCTTGCCATGCGCCCAGCCACCCTCAAATCTGCTTCACTCAAAGAGATAGCGCATGCATAAGTCCTTATTCCTCATCTTTAGTTATGTTCGCGGTCATGCGTCGGGCGCCCCCCTCGAGATCGCATGGGTCAATCTAACCCATTACCCGGCATCTCCACCAATTTTGTAGGGGCCGTACCCTGAAGGACTTTCGAGCCTTGGTCGACCCCACTGTGGGTCCCACGTGGCTCAACCCGCCCACGGTCACGCTCAGGGCGCCGGTCGTTCGTCCCAGGGGCACCCCCACCTAGTGCTATGAGATGGATGAGGATGGGCCTTGTGCGAGAGGGCTTTACATTGGGGGATGTAGCTCCGCTCTCGCGTCAAGATGGTAGCTCTTTAGGCACTCGTGGCATTTTCTTGATTCAGTTAAGTCTGACCAGGCAATTGCTCCTTCCAATACGCAGGCAGTTCAGGGAGCTCATTCAGGTCTTATCTTCTTACCGTGCACAGGCCAAGCGTCATCAATTAGGCCACGCACCTTTTCACTAAGTCTAGTGGCTCAGGGCAGCCCCGACGGCATCCTCGGGGTGAGGCGGCGTCGCCCGGACCCCTAGCCGCTATATTTTTTTGCGAGAGCCACTTGCATCACACCCACCTATCCAAGCCCGCCCTTAGTCTTTTCAGACTTGCATTGCATTCACGAGAGAGCCATTGCATTCAACCATCACACCAGCCACATCCAGGCGTCTACCATTCGTCCAAGCATCCGACCATCCAACCCATCTTGCATCCACAGCTTATGCGAGGCCCAAGTTCTTCCCTTAGCCATTTTCCCACCCTTGCCCTCGTCTGCGGGTCCACTCCCGTTCAGATCGTCCCAAGCTACTCACCTGCGCAGACCACACAAGACAAATGACCAAGTACAATCCCCATTGGGGTCAACACATCGCCCCCTCCCACAAGCCTAAGTTCTCTCTTTCCATCCCGACCCCCTTGTGAGTTCCCTTTTCCTTTCCCGCAAGCAGGCCACGCAGTAACCTTAGTCATGCAGTCGGGGAAGATGGTTGAGTCAAACCGACCTCGTTGCAAAAGTGATACTCCTTCCTTCTTGCTTCCACAGCCGTTTCTCAATAGTCTCGTATCCTTCCCTTCTTGGTGGCACAAGGGACCCGCAACCCTTCCCTTGCCCTCGCTTTCCACCAAGTGAGGACCAATGTTCCTTTCCGTTCGTTCCCTGGCAATGTAACAGGTGAGGGTAGAGGTGAGTCACATGCCATAGAGAAGGGGGAGCGACGGATGGATTAGGGGTTAAAGGGTTTTTGGAGGAATGGAGGAAGACGGAGGGAGAGGGGGACGGAAAGAGAGAGAGATGTGGAGGGAGAGAG
>BFEA01000560.1:820202-836897 GCA_003427395.1 Chara braunii | reverse complement strand
TTTTTTTCCTTTTTGTTTGCTTTCTTTTTTTTTTTCCCTTTTTTTTCCCACCTCTGATACACAAAGGGTGTGCTTGTGTGCGGGTGGGTGCGTGGGGGTACATCCATCCCGAAAACGATACACAAACAACGCGCCAAAGAAAAGAAAAAGAAAAAAACGCGGAAGCCCGACGCGCCAAAATAAAAAATCGAGACCGAAAAAAGCGGCACGAAAAAGAAAAAAGAAAAACACGACGCGCCAAAATGAAAAAAAAAAAATCAAGAATGACAAACGTGGCACAAAAAAAAAAAAAAAAAAAAAAAAAAAAAAAAAAAAAAAGAGAAAAAAAAAAAAAAAAAAAAAAAAAAAAGAAAAAAAAAAAAAAAAAAAAAAAAAAAAAAAAAAAAAAGAAAAAAAAAAAAAAAAAAAAAAAAAAAAAAAAAAAAAAAACAATTGTGGAAAAAAAAAAAAAAAGGTCGTCCGTTTATCGAACGGCGACCCCTTCGGGACGTCCCTCGCATCGACGCCCACCACCGCTCGGCCCCGTGGGCGCGCCCTCTCGTTTTCTGGCGCGCTGTGAACAATTTGGTACGCGCACCGCTCTGCACACCGCCCCTCCCTCGATCGTCTTCGTCCGCCGGCCCAAATCAAAACTTCGGCCTGATTCCGGCGCGCAGCGAAACACAACCTCCCCCTGCAGGCCGCCTGCGCTTAAGGGGTAGGATATATATATATATATATATATATATATATATATATATATATATATTTCCAACTCTTCCTGCAGTCTTGTACGGGAAGGTCAGATCTCTATCGTGGCCCACCATAGTCTGGGTGATCGTGCCAGATCTACGGCTCTCCGTCTTGTTATTTTAGCGGTAGTGCCCTTGTAGGTTGCGCCACGATAGGCTTTCTTCTGATAAGCAATCAATCAGGACTCGAAAAGATTCAATCGACTTGACTCTTATCCCACGTCATTCCGTAGGGGTAAAACCCTCCTAGGTGGCCACACCCTCTTAAGTCTTTACTCCCTTGGCAAGACGTAGGCCTGCTGCCAGGTAATGCCGGTCAGCAGCCAATACTAGGGGTTGCGCCCTGACAATGCTAAACTTTACAGTTCGTTTCGTATTCCTGCCAATGTCTTAAGATTAGCACAAGTGATTGAACGGTATGTCGTAACAATATAGACCTATTGCGGGACTACGCAAAGGTTTGTCACACACAAAAGGCATTTACTAGTCCTCTGTGGGACAACACAGAGAGCACGACATCCTCTCAATTTTCACAAAACAGAATCACCGCCATATTCACAAGGTCGTGACCTCCTAACTTGATCAGAGTAAAAAAGCCACACATCTCAATGACATCTCTCGAATGAACCAATCTTGCGACATCTCAAAAGAAACTTCACTAGTGGCCAAACAAAAACTTGGTCCTTCTCGTCAGTCTTTATCGTTCAAAATCAACTTACTATGTCATTAAATCTTTTAACTGCCTTCCATCTGAAGGAGGTCTCACTCATTAGGTCACCCAGTCATCCCTCTCTCTCTAGGATGTATTTTTTCACAACCTTTCTTTAAAACATCTCCCCTCTCTGAAGATGAGTCTCCAAATAAACAAAAGGCTGCCTTCTCACTCAAAGGTGTTTCAACCATAAAACAACTCAAACTGAGATACCAACTCATGGGTCCTCATCACAACTCAATAATAAACATTCGCTATGGTAAGCATTCGAGCTCAAAGACCCATAAATCTCTTAGGATTCTCGCACCTCATATAAAGACAAACTGCTCTTCCTTTCCTTATACCCGACCCTATCGTCTGCTCGTGGGCAGACCGCACGAGTATACCGAAGAGTAAACAGTTCACATCCGTTCATTTTCACAACATACACAATACATGAGATGTTTCCCATACATCTCTCACACAAAACCATCATTTATCAGGATTAAACTACACATGTGAGAGTGATTGTGATCATCATATACAACAAATAGTCTCAGGTAAAATCTCAACTCAATATATACTCAAGGGTGTAATATTCTAACTCAAAAAAACGAACAATCATAGTCTTGAATTACATATGTACACTTCGAGTTGAACAATCTCAACTAAGAACGACACCAATATCACACAAAGATCGGGGCCTCCTTGACCAGAGCTAGACTGAAACAATCTTGATCGGGATGTAATCACACCCCCTAACTCTAGGGGAATCAACTAAACCCTAAGGCATACCCAAATATCTGAAAAGTAACACAAAGCACACCAGGTAATCATTGCGTTACTAATGTGTTCCACACAAATCTCACATACTATACTTCCAGGCTAGAGAGTCTATGTTTCATACGCACCGAAGTCACTCTCTAAGCCTCCCACACCTCTTATACATATACCACCTTCTTACCCTAGACGGGAAACAAGTCTCAACTCTTCTCCTCTCAATGGTAAGCCTACATACATCTATAGCTTAGAGAGGTCTCTACATCTACTCAAATACACTAGTGTAACAAATTTTCATTACGTAACAACACCCTAAGTGTGACTTGGTACGGTCCTAAGTTCCTAACATACCCCTCGTATAGAACAATTTTGTTAGGATTCCACCCTAAAGCACCCATACCTCATGCCTATGACTCGAGTTATCTTATCGCACCATTATTGTGAAACCCCTTCCCTTCATTCTCAGTACTATTAAACACTGTCTACCGCATGGGCGCGAGGAACACAGCCTTAAGGTAGCCAAATCAATGAGACTAAGAGCTAACACAAGAGAGAGAGAGAGAGAGAGAGAGAGAGAGAGAGAGAGAGAGAGAGAGAGAATTTATTATTATGAGTGTGAGAGCTGTCTCTTATACACATCTAGATGTGTATAAGAGACAGGAGAAAGAGAGAGAAAAAAAAAAAAAAAAAAGTTTTTTTTCGTTTGTTAATACGCGCGCGCGCGCGCGCACACGCGAGAGAGAGAGAGAGAGAGAGAGAGAGAGAGAGAGAGAGAGAGAGAGAGAGACTGAATGGCAAAATTAAATACGAGTCAAATTGCGGCCGCGATCTATTTTGTAGTTGGAATGATGTTTTTTTAATTTATTAGCCCAGGCATGGCTGAGTGGCAAAAATGAAAAATGTGCCGAATCGGTGCGACGATTATTTCGCAGTGTAAATGATTTTTTAAAAATGTTCTATTATTATTTCTGGAAAGAACACGACCTCATCTATGGATTCTCAAAATTTCAGGTTTTTGTGCATGTTCGTTCGAGCACAGAAAATCGCCAAAGTTGCCTCTTGCAAAATGCCTATGTCGTTGTGCCTGACCTCACTGTTTTGAGAAGACGGGGCTCAATGCCTAGGCCTGAGGGCCTTTTTGCAGTTCACATTCCCTCACTTGTTTTTGGGGTCCGCTTCTACCCGGGGTTCGGTCCAATGCCCCCCACTTCTTTTTGGGGTCCACTTCCACTCGAGGACCGGTCCTTCCTTTTTCCAAAAGTTCCGGTTCTAGCAGAGCTAGCTGTAGGTAATCCGCAGTTTTGCCAAGGACCGGTCCCCCAATTTTTTTTGCCCCCTAAGAACCCACTTTGTGTCCTGGTCGCCCGCCGCCAAAAATGCGACACCTTGACACAGACGCGGAAGCCCACTATACCGAAGCCTAAGGGTTGCGGACAAAATTTGCAAATAAAGGTTTTTTCACGCATTCTTCTGAGTGTGAAAACTCACTGAATTTGGAGTACCTTTTTAGTCGGCCTAGGCATGGCTGAGTGGCAAAAATGGAAAATGCGCCGGATCGGCGCGACGATTATTTCGAAGTGTAAATGATTTTTTGTAAATGTTCTATTATTATTTTTGGAAAGAACACGACCTCATCTATGGATTGTCAATATTTCAGATTTTTGTGCATGTTCGTACGAGCACAGAAAGTTGCCAAAGTTGCCTCTCACAAAACACCAATTTCTTTGTGCCTGACTTCCCTGTTTTGAGAAAACGGGGCTCACTTCTTTTTGTAGTCTGCTTCTACCCGGGGACCGGTCCAATGCTCCCCACTTCTTTTTGGGGTCCACTGTTGCGAAAAAGTGCCTCACGGACGACTCTAGTGCCCCTCACTTCTTTTCGAGGTCTGCTTCCACCGGAGGACCGGTCCTTCCTTTTTCCAAAAATCCCGGTTCTAGAAGAGCTAGCTGTAGGTAGTCCGCAATTTTGCCAAGGACCGGTCCCCCAAATTTTTTTGCCCCCTAAGAACCCACTTTGCTTCCTGGTCGCCCGTTGCTAAAAATGTGACCCCTTGACACATACGTGGAAGCACGCTATACCGCAGCCTAAGGGCTGCGAAAACTACATTATTGGGGTTCCCTGCTTATGCTTGTGATTCATTCAAATCTTTAGGTCCTTCTCACACATCTCTATTCCCTCTACAATCATAGTCAAGAGGCAGTGTTAGATGCTCCGTCTCGCCGCAAAACCTCTTTCTGCGTTCCGTCTGGGATGGTCGGATCGGTATACTTCCCAGTCCTGTCAAAAACATCCCCTTCAATATTAGTCCTTATTAAGCCACTTGCTTCGTTCACCCTTCGTTCACGACAAAACTTTATTATATGTCCCTCTTTAGCACAATGTCTGCAAGTGTCTTTCTTCCAATCGGCTTTTCCACCTCCAAATCCACTTCCACCGTTTGAATCCACATGAGCTCGACTCCTTGCCTTCCGTTGGGCTTTGGTTAGGTGAGGGTGCTCACGCCCTTTCTTCTGATTGCCCCTCTCCGCCGTCTCTTTCTCGTCCTCGAGCATCAGGCCAATTTATCGGGATCTTCTTGCGGTGGAGGGGATCCCGCACATCACCATCTATCTCTCTGCATCTCTGCCTGTCGGTTCCTTCAACATCTCTCCTTGAGTTTTCGGGTTGCCTTTTCTAACTTCCTCCAATTGCGCAATTCTCTCTTCCAGTATCTTTGCTTCTCTTTGTTCACCAGCTACCCATTTTTGTGCCGACGCACCTTCAACAACTAGTGCAGTTTCTAGGATCCTGCGATGCTGAATAGGATCGTCTTTTTTTGGAAACCTTTTGCTCAGGAAGCTCTCGAGTTCATCCCATGTCTGTGACCTTAATACGAAACGTTCACTTCCTTGTTCAGGTTCTCACAAACGAATAACGGCAGCATACTCGACATGACTCTCTCATCCCACATCTTCGCAAGACTGAAGTTATGATAATCACTTAGGAAGCTAGACAAATTTCTTACCCGAAACAACAGGGCTTGGAGATCTGGGCTCATCGAGTCATGCCCCGACTTGCACAGTAACACCTTGGTGAGGCATGAACTCCTCCAAAGCAGGATCTTAACAAAACCACTTTCTTCAACCATGATGCCGATACTGACCTGATACGCATAGCAAGCAATAGATCATCGAGTTATAGTCCAAGAAAGTTCAAGACAGATAAGGGCAAATAACACTGCCAACCCTCATATCATACAAACTATTTTTTTGCTCACACAACAAGACCTTAAATCTTAGTTACCCTTGTTCTAAACGTTAAGGGTACTATGAGCAATATACACTCTATGGGGTTAGGGCTTTCAAAACCCAGCCATAGACAGACAGTAGTAGTGGATACAACTGTCATTGGTCACCGCACTTGTACTACGTAATAAGAGGGTCATACATAAGTTTGTGAGAGTCGCATTTGGCAGAGTATGAGGGAACCGTCTATCGGCCAGCTACCACTTGAATCTCATCCCAATCTATCGCTCTTTCATCTGGATCGTGGGAGTCAAAATAGGTATCAACAATATTGACCACATATTCCTGAGCCCTTGACCACGGGGTATAAACCTTTGGTCCAGATAAAGGTCATATATCAATTCACACATATAGCGTCCATACCCCCTCTCTCGCGCCCTAGAAGCGGTTTTTGCAGCAACCTCTTTCCTCGACAGTCCCCCAAAACACTTTTCTACCAGGAACTCAAGCAAGATAAATCGTAATGAGGCTGAAGGAAGTGCAAACTCTTTGGCAGACTTGACCTCTATACGGTGCTCCAATTGTTCCTCTCCTTTGCGGACCATGCCTCTCTCTCATTTTGATGCAGCTCCCTTAGCTATCATCAGAGGCCTTGCAAGCAGGCTACCATGCCCAAGTACCAACTCAATCCCATAAAGGACCTAAAATGATGGCGGGGCATATAAGATCACCCACACAATTGCGCAGCCCTGACCGTCATTAAATCCAGACTCGATCCAGATGAAGATACCCTTGTTTATCAATGTGTTCCACGAGGAAGAGATATATTATCCTTCCTTGACTCGCCTTGGCAAGGAAATTTCAAGCCCATCTTCCTTTCTGACGGGCGAGGTCACACTGGGATCTTCCCTAGCATAGGGCATTCTGAGTTGCCTTCGCTCTGGTCTGGGTTCTGCCTATCACAGAAAACGTCCAATATACGCCTTCCGTTACCATGCTGACAATCAGTTTTTCATACTTCCTACTCTGGAAGCCTTAACCTCCCTCTATCTTTCGCTAAAAGTCATCCTTTCCAGTGTTTACGACCACCCAATTTAGACATAGCAAAATGTAGTATATCCCAGGAATAACACATTCATGGATATCAAAGTTTAGAATAATAAACTCATATATTATGATATATTTCCTCAGTATCTGACATCAATAATATTTACCAGGATGAAAAACATTGACATTATACGCAAATTAGCCAAATAGTCAAAAATATATATTAATAATTCATAATGATACAGTCAAGATAAAGCTTTCCATAATAAACACCCTCATGCACAATAACAGTAAGAGTATACCGCTCTACTCCGCAGCTTTGACAGAAGTATACTGTGGCGAGGGGGTGTAAGCCTCTTTAGAAAGGATAACATCTCAAATCCCTGAGCCCCGCTTAAGGATCAAACCTCACTGCTTCTCCCTCCGATTCCAACACTGGCTCCTTGCAGACCCTTGCCGACAAAGCAAACAACCTCACCATACACGCTTCGGGGTTGTGTCGTCCCGTCCTGTGCTGGTGAACCCACTTGACACAAAAACCGTTGGGGTTCCACCCCCTACCTTTCTGCGGCATGTAGTAGTTGCTTCTCTCATAGGCCATGATCTGACAAGGCTCAAACACTTTCCTCCTATTACTAGTAGTGTAATCATCTTATCACAGAGGATACAACAACGACACTCCATTATGGACCAGGAACAAAGTTCGGACGTGGGTTTCACTACTACTTACAAGATAAAATTATAACTTCTTCAAAGCAATCTTTCGGAAAACAATAACATAAGATTGCAACCTTTCTTAGGGTATACCTTACACATTGATCATTTCCTGGAAATAATTTATCTCAAGGGAGTGGTCACTCCATTCACCTTTGAATCCGCATCAAACGTGGATTCTGCGCAATGCCTTTACCCCTCTTTGAAGAGTAATCCAAACACATAAACTTAACAAACAGCCATAAGTTAATAATTGGACTTGAGGCGCTCATATAAATCCTTCCAAACTGACAAGTTCAAATACGTGGCTTAGATAAATAGCCCATGCGAGATATTCCTGAAAAGGATAGCAATAGAATGAGTTAACATGAACCACATAGCCTCATATAAACATTAAACAAACTTGCTATATAGCATATATAGGTGAATTCAACATATAACTAAAAAGAGGTGCCATCAGAAAAGAATAGTCTCAAGTCCTTAGCTCCAACCCATAGATTCAAGTGGGTGGTCTAAACCTGGAAAGATTCAGGCGAAGGTTTAACATCATCTACACCTCGTCGCCCTATTAAAAGTAAGCAAAATAGTATAAGTGTTAGCCATTTCACTCTTATCCCGACTGAGCCTAGGATCAGATATTTTTATCTCAGAGAGGTTACTATGCAGACCTATTATGTCCCATAGTTTCTTTTATTAAGGTCATAGCACGATGTTCCCTGCACCTATCTGCCGCCTTATATGCCTAGTTCAAACACATCATGCGGGGTAGACCTCACACTTCCATGACTATATAAGTCGAACAACCGCTTAAAACCCGGACTTAAGGATCTCAATCCATTCTCATAAAGGTTTTCAACATCCTTAGCCTAACTCTCTTCAAAGTCTCTTGATGACTTCTAACATAATAGGCTCCCTTTACTCATCCTCAGCCTCTATCAAATGCAAAAGCACCAAGCTGCTCTCATGACCACTCAAATAACTCTTCAACCATAATAGGTACTTTATAAGGTCAACCTTCCACAGTAAAACATGCTTAACCATGTTGACGCCACCGCATCTCGCTTTAGCCATATGAGACATGCACAGCGTCATCCGAACCCGTTAACTATCAAAGTCAGAAGGAGTATCATCTCCAACTACCATCTTATCGTTCACTGTATGTAAACGCACATTCAAAAACGCGTATCGCTCTCGTGCCACCCTTACTACATCAAACAAAACCAACTTGCACAGTCAACCTCCATTCGTTCTCTATCCCTCATCATCAATTGATTAACCATATAGTCCAAAGAAAACTTCACATTTTGCCTAATTCTCTCGTTCCCATTACCCGGATGTCATTCCACCAGGGACAACGGCAGACAAACGTTATCCCCGGCAACGGCGCCACTTGTTGAGCACATCGGTCCAACACCTCACTAAATAAGGCGGGATCCTCCCGACCACGTCACGCAAGAGTTGGTCTATTCCTCATCGTGATTCTCATAGAGCTTCCGCAAGCCGCTCCGTCCGAGTGCGCCAACCATACCTTTCGCGAGCCCCTACAACAGGATAGGGTCTACGAGAAACACGACTTACCTCCACCTTACGGGTGTATCCCTGTCAAGCTACGAGTCCATAGTACGAAAGCTAATCACCTGCAATCGCAGAGGTGGACCAGTCAATGACGTTTCTCGTTCGCTGTAGTACAGGGGGTACACACGGTTTTGCGCCTCTATCGAACCCTCATACGAACCGACGCCTTGGGGGGTTGAGGTCCCAAGCTCGACTCTTCATCGGTCGACTAGGACGTATCCCACACACCACACGTATACCACTCTAAAGACATAAAAATTAAAACGCGCACGCACACGCACATATACAGAACGATAGCACTCCGAACCCTTAGTAGCCATCCCATAACTCTCTGATGCGGAACTAGGATAGGCGTCGCGCGCAAGATTTAGTATAAAATCGCGCGGACGCAGGGCTAACTCATATCGACTCTCAATGCAAGCATACACAAGCAGTCACAAGGATGGCGTAGTATATAGTACCCATGCTCATGCAGTCCTCGTTAATCTTGAGGGTCGCATTCGACACTCAAGTGTCGGATGACACACGCCTTGAGGGATTGATCTTTCGACGCTAGACAACAGCTAAGTGTGGTTGAGAACCACACCGGTTTATACCTGTGGTGGCAATCGTCTCTTCTGGCCCTGGAGACCAGCTCCATCATTCAGGGCCTGGAGAGAAATCAAGCGATTTGACTTTAATGGTTTTCATGGACTACAACGTCAAACTATAAAAACTCTAAAAAACAAAGGATAAAATGAGATCCTCCTTTTTTCTCAAATCATAATCTGTTTAACCCTTATGCACGGTCACAATAGGTCGTGCGAACACTCAACACATATGTATTTACATATATATAGAGGGTTATAAATATGTGATGATCACTTCTCATAATCACAATGAGACTCCTCTCAATCATATATATGTATGTGATCGCAGACAGTCAAATTCAAAGTCTGAACGACAAAGCATATCTGCAATCACATCAAAGATTCAACAAAAGTTCATACACTACACGGGGTCAACTTCAACCATTCTCTGCACTCACACCCATCGCTTTAACCATGCAAGTCTCACTCTTGTGCAACTCCTCAAAATAAAATACTCAGTACTTTTCTTATATGACCATTCAAATAAAGTCCCGGCGAAAACACAACGAAACAATTCAAACCACAAGGCTAAAGCCTTTAGGTTGAGTGGTAAACGTGGAGTGGAGTTGAGTCGTGAACCGACAAATCGGCAAATGACCTGTTATCAATGATAACAAGATGATCCCTGTAGGATCAAGCTGAATTTAGTCAAAATTCTGAATCCGACGATCAAGGGGACCTGTAACACAAGGCACGCCAATCGCCAAACTAAATTTATAAGTCCATGAAAAATAATCTCCATATCACAATCTCACTCAAGGTTCTCCTACAAACTAAGTTTAAGTCTACCTCTAAGTCAGTGCGCAAAGAAAAAGTATGCCTTTGACAGAATCTCCTCTATACATAGTGGATTGTCAGAATCGCCACCTGTCAAAATATAACCTATCTCCTTTAAACGAGGAAACTTTCGGCAGCGCTTCCCGTAGGAAAAGTACCTTTTCATAATTTATACTAGCTCGAATATGAAACAGAAATGATCTTTAACTCTAGAAAGTCAAATTTTGTCTAACTTCCTAAATTAGCCAAAATTTGGGCATCACTCTCTTTAAATAAAGGAGACTTCCCATATTTATACTAAGTCAGATAAGAACGCAAAGTAAAACTTGAGTTCAACGAAGACACAATTTGACTAACTCCGTAGTTTTGTAAAAATTTTGGTAACTCTTCCCATAGAGAAAGTAGTTTTTCAAAATTTATATAAAGCGAAGTATAAACCTAAAAATAACTTTGACTTCCCAAAGTTTAATTTTGTCTAGCTCTTCTTTAGTCATTATGCAGAGTATTGATCTTTCCACTTCGATTCATAGTGACTCAAATAGCAAAGACACGGATTCGAGTCACGGTCTGCAAGAACGTCTACAACTTTGCTCTTCCGATTGCTTACCGCACTTCTATCTGTCGCACATACTCAGTATCATTGTAAGCCAAACCCGGGCATGTACATACGTGAAGACGTCAACCAAGGGGCTTTTGCCCATCACGTCTTCCTTGAGTCGTACACACACACACACAGAATCCAACCATCTTCTGTTTACGAGTGCCGCTGCACATAATTCACAAGCCTTCTCTAAGTTACCCATACCTCGGCAATGGAGGACGACATGAGTAATACAACGAAGTTAATGATACGAGCAACGAGGCTGAGTTGATGTCAACAATGAGCCCACGAGTGAATGTTCCAAGCATACTTCCCTTCTCTTCTTTGCGCGTACCACTCACTCACTCATGTACACACCCCTTCGCTAGTCTCTTCACACCTATTTCCTGCGTAGGCAAATGATAATACAGTGTCCCTTTGATAATGCGCAGAGTGCACAAGATCTGCAAGTAGAGTCAGACTTTCCGTCTGCTCACTTGGAGAGACTGCAATGGTTACAACCAGTCCGTGCACAGGCGCTTGTGTCCTGGCTACGATGAGCTCAAAACATGAAGTGACCACCAACACGCGGCATACTGTCTTAAGACATCAACAAAAAAAACAAGAAGTCGCGTGTAATTTTGCAGCGGTAGAAGGGGGCGCAGCGCTGCCGGGAGCGCTGCGCCCCGTTCGTCTCGGAATAGTGAGTTCGAAAGGGCGCGGTTACACGGCGAGGAGTGGTGCGGCGCGGTGCGAGGCAATGGTGTGGAGGGAGGTCGTGGGTGCGGTTGCGAGGTGAAGTTATGTAACGATAGAGCTTGTGATGCGAGACGATGGTGAGGAGGGAGGTCGTGGGCACGGCTGTGAGACTGATTTTCGTGGCGAATGTGCGGTTTCGTGATGAGTAATCTTGGTGCCCTCGTTGTAAGTGCTCCGCCACACCCCGCCTTGCTCGCTTGCCGCCTCGCTCGTTTGTTTTTGGAGCTGTTGGCGCCGTCCTCAGGATGGTCTAGCTTCTCGTTCGGAGCTTCCTTTGCTTTTTTGAGCTGGTGGATCGGCGTTGATTGATTTAGCTACTGTTGCGAACGAAGCTGCCTACGAGACTACGCGTGGGGTAAAACACCTTTCTCTTCCTCAACTATGGTAAGTGTATGGTAAATATTGTGTTATGATGGTTTGGACCTCCAGTGGCGACTCGTCAGCGGGTCTGGCGGGGGGGAGCCACACTGTCTTCGATTCCTTGGGGTGGAAGATGGCCGATTATGCCTTCGGAGCTAGCGTTTGCCATGAGCCATGAAACTAACTGTGGGAGGAGGGGATTCCTTCCTGCCGCAAAGGCGTAGGGGTAGGGTCTGAAGGGAAGGAGGAAGTGGTAGGAAGTGGTGGTTGAGGAAGAGAATGGGGATTGACTGGTATGGAAATATAGTCCACACGTGAGCTAGACGCATTCCCTTTCTGAGCTCTATTAATGATCTCATCTTATCCCTGATTGTTGTTCAAATTCTTTTTTGAATAGCTGATTTCGAAAATTTGACTACGTTTAGCTCTGTGGAATTCCTGTGAAGTTGCCTACTAGGCTCATATGATGCTTTTTCTGATTAACAATTTCTGAATTTAGGTGACTCTCTATGGTGTTTTCCTACTCGAAAATTCCAAATCTATCCAAGCAATTAGTATTATCTGATGGAAGAATAGCCTCTCGATACGATTGATTTCTCAATGGGATGCTTGTAACGCTTCTTACTAATATATCTTCCAAAACAGTTCTGTCCTAACAGATTGACCAACGATTCTCAAACGAATGTTTGAGGGTCGATCTCGTAAATCCTGTTTGGATATCTAAATCTATACTCACAGATCTCCTACTCTTAAGATCAATATTGCTTCTCTGTGTAAGTACTTGTTTTTTTCCTTATTTTTGTAGTCCTTTGGTTAATGTCTATTTGAAAACTGCTATAGTGGATAACGAGCGATTTTTGCTTTTTTTTGTCTCTTGTCATCATCATAGTGAAAACTTCTATAGTGGATAACGAGTGGTTTTTGCTTTTTGTCTTTTTCATCATCATAGGTAGTGAGCACGCAGGGGAGTAGATGATTCTAAATGTTCGCCTGGTAATGGGAGGTGGGTTTCAGATTTGTCCTTGGGGGTCCGTTCCATGTGGAGAGGGTAGGGATGGAAGTTGAAAGAACCACTATTCTGCGGGAACTGGCTTTTGGTAGGAACTGCTTGTTCTTGAGGGAGTGGGGGTTCGTTGGGGGTTTGTCCTGAGTTGGGGTCAAAAGGAGAAAGGGTCGCCCTTTGACGGGGGCAGCTGTTGGACAAGAGGGAAGTTTTTGTTTTGAAGATAGGGCAAATTTGTTTCTCTGCACAATGGAGAGGTGCTGCCCTCTCCTTTCCCCTCTTCATCGTGGAGAGAAGGGGTCACCGTGGAGGGATGAGGTGGTATTAGGGTTGCTCTTGGGAGACTTTTCCAACGTGGAGAAGGTTGGAAGAGGGGTTGGGGGATCGCTGTTCTGCAGGAACAGGCTTTTGGTGGGAACTGCCTGTTCTTTAGGGAGCGGTGGTGTGTTAGGGGGCTTGTCCTGAGTTGGAGTCTTTGAGGAGAAGGGGGTTCCTCTTGACGGGGGCAGCTCAAGGACAGGAGGGCGAGGGATCTTGGAAAGTTTGAGGGCAATGCTAATTCTCTTCACAAGTGGAGAGGTGTTGTCTTCTCCTTTCCCCTCTGTGCTGTGGAGAGAAGGGGGGGGTAGTTTTGAAATTGTCTTCTATTCGTTTCAGATGAAATGTGTTTATATTTGAAGTCTTCTACAGTAGTTTTCTGAGTAAGGGGACGCTGGGCTCCCCCCAAAAATAACGAGTGTGGAAGAAGATGGTTGGTTATCACGCGCCCTACCAGTGAGGGGGTTAGCTGGCAGGATGGGAGTATGGCATAATGGCATAGCAGCAGCGGAGATGGTGGCTCGGCGGCAGTCAGTCTTGCCGGAGGGGGGTAAGAGTGGGTTGATGGGTTTTTTTTTTTAGTTGTTCCTGAATTCTGAAGTAGTTTCAATTCTTCAAAAAATAAATAGCCTTCTCTAGTAGTTTTTCGCCTCATTCTTACGAAATTCTCTGATGAAGTTTTTTTCAACGTACTTGTTATTGGACGCTGGGCCCGGTTCCCAGTTTGTGCCAATTTGTGAAGATATGGTTGTATCTATGGGACGCTGGACCCGGTTTCCAGCAGTTGTTGCTCCCCACCAATAGATGGAGCTTGTTTTTCCAAAAAAAAAAAAGAAAAAAAAAAGAAAAAGAAAAAAGAGCACGTTTGACCTCCCTTCATGCCCCTCTCTCTCTCTCTCTCTGGGTACTCCCCCTCTCCCTCTCTAGGCTGTAGCCGCCTAGTTGTCTCAGACACGCTGTCATCACAAGATGGCCTCTGAACCGTCTTCGACTGGGGCAGCGGGTGGATGGTCTCTCCGCCACCTCCGGCTCACTTCAGACTCCTGCGAATTTGCCCCTCATCACTTACCAACTCTCTTCCTCAGCCCTCGTCATTGCATACACGAAGTAGGTGTCTCGCCTGCCTTGGGCTGATGTCAACAACAAAAGGAGATCGCGCGCAAAAAACCCTCTCTCATAGTTCGTAGCAGTCTCGTAAAACTTATGCTCGAAGCAGCCGCCCCTTCGTCAGCAATGACGTCAACGAGGGAAGGGTCTGTAGCCCGAGCACACAGCGCATACCCACATTCCTGAACTGCTCTCGATCCTGACTGTCTTTTTTCGTGGCCACCGCCCGTGACCACCTAGCGGCCCTAGTCCCTCTATCTTCGTGAGTTGGCTTCGGGGCCGCTTTCCATAGGCTATGACGGCGGGTGATCCCTCCACCATTGGTCGAACCCATGCCAGGAGAGGGTCTCTGCTGCGCTGACCTCACTTTCAACCCCTGAGTCCAGGTCCAGGTGCGCCTGCTCTCTCTCCACAGTATAGGTAGAGGTCTCTGCCTCGTGGCAAGTGACCGTTACCTGGAGTTCGGTCGTGACTCCGTCCCTCCTGCACCTCCGCTTAGCTCTGTCTTTTGCTTCAGTCACGTCCGCCTGCAGCTTCTAATCAGCTCTCATCTCTGCCTCCCTAGCTCCTTCCACATTAATCTTCAATTTTACCTCTTCTCCCCCGTCGTAGTTGAGAATGGTGGTGATCAAGGGACCCTCCCCGGAAATCGGCCTCCAGGAGGTTCCAGCAGTCTGACCTATAGCCATGCAGAGCCATGGCTGTGCGCTTCCCGTGATAGTCTGAGCCTGGTACTTCGCGCACACGCACCCCAACAGCCTACACAGGCCCTCACTACTCTACCCTTCTGTCTCAGCCCAGCGATGTTAGCACAACAAGGTAGCTTGCGCGCACCCACTAACCAGTAGCCAACAGCCTGTCTCTCTCGCTCTTTTGTAGGCTCTCCCCATACCACGATCCCAGTGTTCTAAATGGGGTACTCAAGTAACTTTTAGAATTCAGCATATTAACAATCTGTAATGCTGAAAATAATGAAGTGAAATAAAATAAAATAAGGAGAAAAGAGCGAGAGACCGAACCCCAACGGTCGTACTACATGCAAAGTCGCAGACCTTTTGCTGTCAATTACCAGTCCCTTCATTTTCTCTTTGCGTAAGGTGATGGCAGGTTCGACGCGGTGGTCCCATAACGGGATACCGATGAGCACTCTGCCCCTTTCAAGATCTGCCGCCGGACTACCCCTGATGGGTACCCCTGTCTGATGGTAAGGAGAGGGCTTATGACCTCCTGCGGAAGGTGATAAGCCTCCTACCAAAGCGTCCGAGGGTGCTCCCTTTTGGAGCCCCTCTGCACGGTGCTTAGCAGGCCGCGTCTGCGGTAGAATGAAAATCGAAGTGCCAGCCACCCTAGGCCCCCCACCTGCAATCACTGTTCGTAAATGAACCGTTCGCCCCTAAATTTGAAAATCCAATTAATCTGAAGTAGAATTAGAATCGCGCGAGAGGCGAACTGACGCGATCAGTAGTAGCCATTTGACGTAATCCAGAATGACGTTCCCATTTTCCTTTTTTTCTTTTCTTTTACGTTCCCTTTTTTTTTTTTTTTTTTCCTTTTACTCTGATAGTGACCGTAGTTCACTGCATGCGTCCCATAACCCGGGTATAGGGTACTCGACGAACAGTAGAAAGGACCGTGCAGGTCCTTCTACCTCCTCGTCCCTGGGCGGGCCCGGCGGCTACCACGGCCACAGGCCGGTTGTGCTTTTGTGGCATACTGCGCAGCCACACGGCCCTGCAAAGCCCGACCAGACAGAAATTCAGGGACCTACAGGCACTCTGTTGTTTCAGCCTAAAAGCCTGAAAACAAGGGCCTACATGCCCTGTGTCGTTTCAGCCTAAAAGCCGAAAAAAGAGGGCCTACAGACCCTGTGTCGTTTCAGCCTAAAAGCCCCAAAACGAGGGCCTACAGACCCTGTGGCGTTTCAGCCTAAAAGCCTGAAAACGAGGGCCATTTTCAGGCCCTCATAAAGTCGACCTGCCCTGAACTTCAACACCAAGGTCTGGCACGTTTTGGCATTGGCAAGAGCAGCCTCCTCGACGGGCCAGCGCAATATAAGATTGGCCCGCCCTACAGGCTGCAGGCAGTCACGAGGTAGTTCATAGGGACTTCCCAGGCACTTCACGTGCAGGAGGCAGGAGGCAGTCTTCAGGATTCGGCAGCAGCCCTCTGGAGGAGCGATGCAGTAGTAGTAGTAGTGTTAGCAGTAGTCTTCAGCGGTGGGCGCTATTAGGAGCTAGAGCAGCATTGGAGAGAGAGAGATGGTTGGCGGAGGCTAGGGAGACTTACTTGTGGCGCCATAGCTCCAGCTTCGTCTTCGATGTACCTGCAACAAGGCGCCACCTTCACAGGTTGGTACCGGAGAGAGAGAGAGAGAGAGAGAGAGAGAGAGAGAGAGAGAGA
>BFEA01000560.1:808552-819947 GCA_003427395.1 Chara braunii | reverse complement strand
AGAGAGAGAGAGAGAGAGAGAGAGAGAGAGAGAGAGAGAGAGAGAGAGAGAGAGAGAGAGATTGGTAACTTTGGGACTTGACGACATTTGGATTCAAACTCGACATTGGGATTGAGACATTGGACGAGGGATTATTTGGGACCTGTATCGAAGACTTGGTGTTGACAACATTCCCATTTTCCCCTCTTCTTCGTCTAAGCCCCCTCCTCTTCGTCTGTGTATGGTTGGGGACTGGCGCATTCTTCCTGTGTGAGTGCCAGACCCCTTCAGACCATGGAATGATGATGATGTATGTGTGGTCTGCATTGCAACATTGATTGTTCGGATCATTGGTATATTAGCCTTCTGCTGTGCTATCTTGTACTATGTGAGAGAGGTCGGTTCTTGTTCTGGTCTGCACCTTTACGGTATGCGAGAGTTTTGCTGTACAGCAGAGCGTCGAGCCTGCGTGGACAAATGGAAAGTCCAGTGGAGCACCCACCCTTTGCCAGTGGTAGCGTCGACTGGACCGGTCCCACGGCGGAGGTACGTGTGCAGGCACTCGGTACGTAGCGGAGGTACGCGAGCAGGCACTCGGTACACAGTGGAAGTACGTGAGCAGGCACTCGGTACACAGCGGAGGGTCAGAACACCGCGCCATCCGACATCGGTCCCAAGGTTAAACCTTGTCAACAATAGTTCATAGTTTTTCAATGATTTATCTCTTTTTACCCAGCTTACATAAAGCATAGAGCTAGACCATTCAACTTAGAAACAAAGTCTAGCTCTGCCAATTGAATATACACAAACACAGGGCACTACTACTTTTCTCTTCTTTGGGCATGTGACTAGGTCATTCAACTTGGAAACAAAGCCTAGTCGCCTTGAACTGTTTAAGTAGCCAAGTTATACATACCTTTCTGCAGTGTTGGACCCACCGATGGTCGGCGGCCCTTTGACTGGTCGGTTGTCGACCCGCCGACTGATCGACTGGTCGGCACCTACCAGTCGGGGGTCATCGGCACCCTGCACCTATTTTTTTTTTTTTTTTTGGGAGCAAGAACCCCTAATAACCTCACCCACACCCCCATAGCGGCCCCCAATACCAGCATACACCAACCCAACACTCCCAAACCGCCCCCAACACCCTTATTAAACCCGCCAATATCCCCTATATCACCCCTATACTCCCCTTATACTCCAACCCATACCTGCGGCATATCGCGTGCGCGCGAGCTCCACACGTGCGACGCATAACGCACGTGTAAGCATGCACACGCACGTGATGCGACGCACCCCAATAAACCCAACAAATAGGGTATAAAAAAAAAGTTGGAGAACGCTGGCTGAGGTAGCCAATGGTGCACCTCCCCACAAAAAAAAAATTGGGCTCACGTATTCCTTGTTGAATAGTCTTTTTCCTGGAGGACCCCAGCAGTACATATGCAAGGGTCCCAACATCTCAAGAGACGTTCAGCGATTTCATATGAAAGAGGAGCAGGCCAGCAATATATGTTTTGAGGAGCAACACCTGCTGGAAACCGGGTCCAGCGTCCCATAGATACAACCATATCCTCACAAATTGGCACGAACTGGGAACCGGGCCCAACGTCCCACAACAAGTACATTCAGAAAACTCGTCAGAAAATTTCATGAAAATGAGACTAGGAACCTACTAGAAAAATCCAATTGGCCTAAGAATGGAATTTTGAAATTGAGATACCGGGGCCATTACCCGGCTTTGGCTCAAAGAATTGGAGCTACTTCAAACATGTGTATGACAACTTCATGATTCAGAAATAGGCAAAAATTTTGGGACCTCCATCCTCATTACCTCACTCCGGCAAGTCTTACTGCAGCAAAGCCACCATCTCTGCTGCTGCTATACCCTATTACCATCCTACCAGCTAGCCCCCTCACTGGTAGGACGCTTGATATCCAACCTTCTTCTCCCACTCACCTAGGCAGAGTTTCAGAAACCGTCTCGAGACCCCCATCCATCCTCTTTATCTCATTTCTGACGACAAGACTCCCAACCACTAAACAGATAAGTAAAACCTATTCAATCCACCCTCGACCATCACCAGCATGGCTGTATCCAGCACGAATCCAAGCTCTTCCAGGCCTCGTGCTCCCTTCAGGCTAGGTTACAGAGTTGCACCACCTTGCTCCAGCACCGACCCGCATTGCTTCAGTCACCACCACTTATGACCACAAGGGCTGCCCCCACAAACAGCCCCCCAGATCTCTCTACCAGGCCGCACGCCCCCATTAGGCTAGGTCACAGAGTTGCGCCACCTGGCTCCGGCTCCGGCCATCGTTGCTCCAGCATCGGTTTTCAAGGGCCACCGAATTTTAAACCACCCTATGCATGATCAAGGATGAATTGCTAGATCACACCTATTCCTACAATCCTCCTTGAGAGGCAAGCCTAATTGAAATAACGAGAAAGAAAAACTCAGAAATATTCAAAAAATTGCATGTCGACAAGCCGCCCAAACTCCAATCAGATAGGTAAACCTACTCAATCCACCTTTGACCGCCACCAGCACGGCTGTATCCAGCACGAACCCAAGCTCTTCCAGGCCTCATGCTCTCTTCAGGCTAGGTTACAGAGTTGCACCACCTTGCTCCAGCACCGGCCAGCATTGCTTCAGTTACGACCCCCGATGACCACAAGGACTGCCCCCGCAAACAGCCCCCCAGATCTCTCTACCAGGCCTCACGCCCCCATTAGGCTAGGTCACAGAGTTGCACCACCTGGCTCCGGCTCCGGCCAGCGTTGCTCCAGCATCGGTTATCGAGGGCCACCGAATTCTCAACCACCCTACGCAGAATCAAGGATGAATTGTCAGGTAACCCTATTCCTCCAATCCTCCTTGAGAGGCGAGCCAAAAAGGGATCTAATGATTACAACTAACTAAAAAATCAGAATTCAGGATTTTGGAATTGAAAAAGAGTGACAGATCCGAAATTAAGAGTTTAAGAATTGAGATTATTCCAAATGAAAAATGACTTCAAGCATAGATTTAGCAATGGAAATTGAGAGCAATGAAAGAATCAACTGTGATGTCCAAAAGGACTTTCGGCTCAGATTCCTAGAACCCCAAGGTCCCAGGAATCGTTCTGATGTTGAATCAAAAGAAGGCAATGTATGATATCCAAAAAGACGTCGATACAAATTCTGATAGTAAATCAAGAAATACCAATTAGCAGAAATACGGCAGCGATCAAATATGTGCGAAAAATTAAAATTTAAAAGCCAAAAGAATCAGGAAATCGATATCAGGAATTTCCACCACAGAATTGAAAGTTTCAGAAAACTATTAAGTAGGGAGGAAAATCACGGTTAGACAAGACTCGTTGGTACCCAAAACTCAAAAACAAACTAAGAATCTTTCGCGCGAGAAATCATTCGTAAATCAGTTCAAGAATTTCAGATTTCATAAGGGGGGATCAGCCCAGCGCCAGGTACTACTGAAGACTGCCTAATTAAGAAACCACCAAACCATACACGGGCAAGACTGACTATAAGAGCCATCAATCGAGTTGAATCGACAAATAATCGCCGCCCCCTCCTCCTCAGCAACGTCTACCTACCCCATCCCCCTCGAACCCAACCCCAGCATCTTCGGGGAACGAGGAACATCCTTTGTCCCACTGCTAGCCACTAGGCTTCTACGCAATGCTAGCACCGAAGAAATTGACGGCCATCTTCAATCCCCCAGGAGGAATCAGAGATGGTGTGGCGCCTCCTCACCTAACCCGTTGGTGAGCCGCCACAGGGAGTTCAAGCCACCATATGAAACTACTTACCGTGTTGTTGAGGAAGAAGGGGAAAACCATATAACCCTAGCTCTTCTGACCAGCAGCACCGTGATGTACAACCTCCTTTCAACGTAACGCTGACACTTCTTCTTGAACAACCTTCCTCTCCTCAATCGTCGTCCCACCCACCCATGAGGTCCATCTGCAGAACACAATACTCAACCATCCCCGCAACCGCTATAAAGGTCGACACTCACCCAGCAAGCAGTGCTGCTGCCACCTCACCCACCCACCACCATAGCCAACAACCACCGCCCGGCAAAGTACAAAAACACCTTCCGGCCGGAACTTCCCATCACGACGTGCGGTGGTGCTGCTACCACCCCTTTCACCCAACGCCATAGCCGACAACCATCCGACGGAGTGCACCGGCGGCTTCCCACCTACCATAGCTCTCTCTTTCTTTTGTTTCGTTTTCCTACGAGCAGTGGCCCTAAGGGCCTTGCTCCACTCGTCACTATTTGCACAAAAGACAAAACATATGGTGGCGTATGGTTCCATGTTCTAGCAGAAGATTAATTCCTCTCTTTCTTTTGTTTCCGTTTCCTACGAGCAGTGGCCCTAAGGGCCTTGCTTCACTCGTCACCACTGGCACAAAAGACAAAACATATGGCGGCGTACGGTTCCATGTTCTAGCAGAAGATTCTAGTTTTGCACATTTGGTGAGTAGTAGAGGGAAGCCCTGAAAAGCACGTGGTGAGTTGGCCTGCTACTGCCCAAAAACTCGCGTGCTCAGTGGTCCCATAACTGTTGAAACGCGGACCTTAAAGTGAATCAACAGCATATATACTTGGCATGCTATGACTTTAGCATGGCAATGACTACTACCTCGTTCATGGCAACGTGGCCCTTGATGATTGTGTATAGGGGCCTCTTGGATAACCCGCAGGGGGTTTGAAATAAATGCTAAGGAGCTATTTAAGGAGCTATTTGTTTACATTCTCTCCTCTCTCTCTCTCTCTCTCTCTCTCTCTCTCTCTCTCTCTNNTCTCTCTCTCTCTCTCTCTCTCTCTTGCATGTTCTCACACATAACAACCGTTTTCGTTGTTTTTTTTTTTGCGCATCGGTGACCAGCACACTTGCGCCGTAGGTGTGCTCTAACCCCAACCTCCCCATACCCATCCCCCATCCCAAAAAGTTTCTCAGCGGATTTAGGCTCTACTCGGCAAGCGCAGTACAACCCCCAACTCAGATTTGACAAAAAATCAGTGGATGGTTGTTTTCTCACTGGTCGGCAGACCGCCGACCGGTCGCCCCTACTGGCCGGCTGCAATACGGTCGGCGGTCGGGGTCGGTGTCGGCAGGGGTGCAACCCTGCCTTTTTGCTCTTAGTCTTTTGAGGCAGCATAAGATTGAACCATTCAACTTAGAAACAAAGTTCAGTATGTCCCCTCTTACCACCAATTAATATTCTTAATTAATACTCGCTTCATTCTGATAAGTTATAGTCAGACCATTCAACTTAGAAACAAAGTCTGACTGGCCTGTTCATAAGCAAAATAATAATAGAGTATAGATAAATTTACTCCTCGGTTCCAGCATGTGCGAGGCTGGAGACCAAACCATTTAACTCAGAAACAAAGTCTGACTAGCTTGTTCATAAGTAAAATAATAATAGAGTATAAATAAATTTACTCATTGGTTCAAGCATGTGCGTGGCTCTAGACCAAACCATTCAACTTAGAAACAAAGTCTGGTCGTTCGCCTGATTTCCCTCGGAATAAACAAAAAGAAGTTCGAGCCATTCAACTTAGAAACAAAGTTCAAACTCCCTTTTTCAGAAACAATAAAGAAACATCAGAAACCCCAAAATAAACCAAGGCGACCAAGCCATTCAACTTAGAAACAAAGCTTCATCCCTGAAAATGCAATCGCATGCAGCCCTCACAAGTCAGAGCAACCAGACCATCCAACTTAGGAATAAAGTCTGGTCCTCCAGACAATCAAAATAAACACAGCACTGGGCCATTCAACTTAGAAACAAAGCCCAACCCTTGGTTGACACGGTCAATCGCAAGCAAAACCATCTTCCTTTCGCCTTCCCCCAATGCAAAACCCTTTCTCATCTGACTTCAGGTAACCAACAGAAATGAAACTGAGATTGCGTATGCATTCCTTTACTTAACTCTTAGTCCGGAAAGTCAAACATAAACTCAATAGGGATGCATGCAGTGTACTTAGTCAAACTATAATGAGATGTACAAGTAAGGGGTTTTGTTGGTTTATAGAAGAAGACGAAGATTACCCCTTAGTTCCCTGCCTCCAGAACCTCGCCTAGGTTTCGACAAAGCTCCCACAATCAGTGGGGCAACCTCCCACAAAGGCGTTGGAACGGATTACGGGTTTCAATCCCACCTGCCGCCTTCCTCTCAGATCCAACATACTAGACTTAGAGGAAGAAGGGCAGAAGGAGAAAGGTTGAGCCGCTCAGATCCAAGAAAGGTGCACTCAGACTTGCGTGAGAGAGCCTTTAAGCCTTCACCAGCCTGAGAGCCCCACAATGGCGGCCAAAATGCACAGTAGTTTGCTTAACTGAAGTCAAACCAACAACAGTTGACTTCCTGACGATCCTCCAATTCACAGCAAAGACCCTGTGTGTAGAATCTGGCCACTCCTTCAAATCCACACCAATCCCTCTGGTCAAGACGTTGCTAAGCAACCTAAGAAAGGCCGCACTCAAATAGAGAACACCCCTTTTGCTCTACCCGAATGCAGAGAGATGCGTAGCAGTATGCTGCAGACCAGCGTATGCAGCAATATACAATGCTTGCTGTTATCATCAAACCGTATGCAGTTGCGTCGACACCCCGTGCCACAGCAATCGCAGCCAAACGTGGGTGCAGACACAACTCAACGGCTTAGCTCAGCAGCAGCAACGTTGTAATAGCCCACCACGAATAAAATATGAGAGAAAGTGATTAAAGCACCAGCCGCCGGCCACTTCAGTTGCGAATGTCACTGTACCAGAAATCTTCGGGTCACCGACAAAGCCGCGGTAGCTCGGGAATTGGCAATCCCTCAGTTGATTGAAGCCTACCCACTGCAATGGTAGCTTGTCACTACCGAAAACCAATCAGCAACCTACTTAGTTGCCCCTCCCTTTTCTACTAATGCAGTCGGTCAGTCAACAGACTGGGAGAACATGCTCCTCCTTGCTATCTTAGTCTAATTTGCCCGGGTAGCTATTTTCAGGTTGCAGGTAAGCCTCTCGTTAACATCTGCAGCAGCAATCCGAAGCGCACAAAGATGCCGACCATGCTAACCGTCCCCACGACCAGGTGCGTGCTCTCACACCACCGTTTTCCTCTCTCTCTCCCTTTCTGCCTCCTTTACTCAGTCTCTCCTCCAGTTTCTCATGCCTTTTCAGCTCCTCTTGCTTGTTGCTTCCATCCCTCGCCATAGCAACCTCATGCTTGCTACCGAACCGCCTTGAGCGAAGCAACGACAACTTAGCCTACGAGTAGAAACTTGATGACAAGCAGGCGACAACATGATTATTCTCAACGGACTCTTGGTAATGAATATCATTGGATCTGTCAACCCTGCGATCACCACCACCATCACAACTGCCTTCAGCAGCATCACCCTATGACTTACTAAACGCACAAAATGAGAATGAATCTTTTGCTAAAAAGCGGAAAGATTTGTCCCATATTTTTCCTTTCCCAGATTTGTACACAGGCTAAGCCCGCAGCTCGACACTCGGTTCATCCCGTATCGTCGCTTCAGCCTGATAGGCACGCATCCCTCTTCGCTCGCCTTTTTCCTCTCCCTACGCCCGTTATAGCCGACACTCGAGAGAGGAGCTCATGAAACCTAATCATGCCGATGGAAAGAAGCCTTTCGATCACAAAGACAGTTTGACTAACAATCAAACCTTCACTATGACCGAAGACCATCGCGCTTGAGAGCGAGGACGACTGCGGGCAGCAGCAAGGTCGCCGTGTAGTGGGACGATCACGAGCTGTTGCGCCAAAACCGCGGTGATAGACATGGCTATGAACATGGCGGTCAAGATCCGCATTGGACACGGTGAGTACTTTGTCCGCTCTATTTCACTGAGTGTACACAAAGAGGGTGAAGCCCTCCTTGGAACGTGGGATTGTTCACTTGCACCAAAGGGAACTTTCTCCTTGGGCGCAGCTTTTGCCGGCCACACCGGTCAAACTGCTGCATTAGATCAAGATCCGTCGTGGTCAAATGCTCCGTAGTGCTCGGGAACCCCGAATTCAAGCTTTACCTAGCACAATTTCATCGAGGAACGGAAGAGATATGATTTCCTCCTCCTCGTTCACTTCTTCTTCGTCACCTCCACGCGGCAGTTTTCTCCACTAGCTCCTTTCTTACTAAGCCAATAGCCAAACTGACCTCACCATGCAACTCGCCCGGGGTCAAAACCCCAAAATCAACTCCTCCCTCGCTAAATTTCGTTGAGAGCTCGGTGAGCTACGCAACTTCCACTCTCGCCATACTCATACTAACCTCCGCCACCTTCAACTCTACCTTTGAATGCACCTAGCGCGAATCCGCGTCCATGTTCACCCCACTATTTTACTTCTCTTTATCGTCCCCTTCTACTCCGTCTGCGGCCTCAGTTGTAGCGCACGATCTCTATGTCGTGTACCAACGTTGACCGACAACTTCAGCTATCGCGAGGAGAACTTCCAATGGAACCAGCTACTAGAGTCGCCTCCATACCCAAGCCCGACGAACGATTGCACGTATTGCTGCGGGGCTTTGCTGCAACACCTCCAGTTCGTGCCGGTGCCCAACTGCGTGCTAACCCAGATACCACAAAGGGTGTTGATTGATGCAGACAACAGGATGGTGGTCACGAATGTCAAAACCTGCTAAGGAGTGAGAGGCAACTCACCTGCTGACTCCGTCCACCCTGAATAACAGACGGCGCTCTGTTGCCCAGCCTATGCTCGACCATTCCGACTCCGCCACTACGAGGAATAGGAGGGCGCGGGCCTGCTGCATGGCCTGCAATGTGAGTCAGGTAAAGCGGGTCCTGACGCAGATCTCGGTGGTAATAACAAATATTCAAATGAAAACTTTGGAGACCGAAGTGGAGGGGGGGTTCCCTGTGATCTGCAGCTTGCCCCAACACTACTGCGGTCTCCCCACAATGCCCCGGGCCGCTCCTCGCTACTGCGCCCAGGTATGACCCACCATCCTTTGGGTCCAACGAGCATGCTCACACTCAAACCTCTTACAATGGACTTGCGGCCAGTGGGCGGTGCCCCCGCAGAGGGCTCACGCCACCTAGGTTTCTTCCGCCTTGTGGGCTAATCACCCACCGGCTCGCATGCACACTGAACTCCTCGGTCCGTGTTTCAAAACGGGGAGGATAGAGGAATTTCGCCATCATGCCGAACATGCAGGAATCCGGACGGCTTCTAAAATCTGCCCCACATTCGCCTTTTTTTTTTTTTTAAGGATAAACAAAACAAAAATAATAATAACAATAATAATAATAATAATAAAAATGAAGTAATAACTACAAAAAAAACAAAACCACAAGGGGAAGAAAATGGCGCTACTAGTACCGCCTCGGCCCCGCGGCTGCAAAACCATGGGGAATAGGCCCGCAGGGCCCTCAACCCCTCGGTCCCTTCGCTGTCCCAATACTCCCAAGCCGCCATCCGCTGGCCTCGATCCCTGAATCTCTTCACTGAAAAGTTCAATATCGTAACCAATAGGGTTAGGCCCAAGGCCTTTTTTTTTTTTTTTTTTTTTTTTTTTTGAACAAGCTCCATCTATTGGTGGGGAGCAACACCTGCTGGAAACCGGGTCCAGCGTCCCTGAGATACATCACGGAATTAATTAATACATATGAATGAAGAAAAAAAAAAAAGATGATCATGATAATGCTAATGATGCTAATGATGATGATGAAAAATATAGAATTGTACTATCTCAGTCATTCTGGCCTCCTAATCCTAGACCAACTCCTAACTTCAATTTGACAGAGCAAAACCATATCCTTCCACCACCTTCTATCGTAACCAGCTAAGCAACTAGCTCAGTGCCTGGCGGTAACCTACATAAGCGGGTACCATGCGGCACGCGGGTCTACTAAAACGTTCCACAACCATACCTCGGCCTATCATCTAAGCCCATGGCCGTCAGCCCCGCGTCTACCGTGCAGTCGCTCATTTCTACCCTTCCATCCTTGCGTTCCTTTCTGCTCATTTGGCAGAGTCGTGCCGTTGCCGACGTCGTCCTCCGTACCTATGCACATATCACGGTCAAGCGTATTAATCAAAATAAAACATCATTTAGTCCTACTTTAATCAAAATAAAAAATTGGCGGGCAAACACGCCAGCTTTACAATCATCAGCAAGAGAAGAGATCACGCGCGCCTTAAGTCTGCGCGCCCACACACTCTCTATTTCTAGTCAATCACTTAGTCAACGCTAGCCGAAACACAACCGCGACTCACGCAGTGTTCTCAGACTTTTAGGCCAAACTTATTTTCTGTCACTTGCAAAAGCCAGGGCGAATACCCTTGTAAGGGTACTCGCACCGACTGCGGGAGGAGCAGCAGGAGGGGGAGCGGGAGAAGGAGAGGAAGGAGGAGAGGGAGGAGGAGCGAGAGAAGGAGCGGGAGAAGGAGCGGGAGCAGGGCTATGGCGTGATCTTTGTCACATTGTTTGGCGGAGGAGCAGGAGGAGGAGGAGTGGGAGGAGCGGGAGAAGGAGCGGGAGGAGGAGTGGGAGAAGAGGCGGGAGAAGGAGTGGGAGGGGAAACGGGAAGGGGCGGAAGAGGCGCGGGAGGAGGAGCGGGAGGAGGAGCGGGAGGAGGAGTGGGAGGAGGAGAGGCAGGGGAAACGGGGAGGGGGTTAGGAGCGGGAGGAGCGCGAGGGGAAATGGGGAGGGGGTTAGGAGCGGGAGGAGCAAGAGGAGCGTGAGGGGAAACGGGAACGGGCGGAGGAGGCGCCGGAAGAGGAGCGGGAGAAGGAGCGGACGGGTTGAAAGAGGGGTAGGGGGGGAGAGAGCGGGGACATTGTTTGATTGATTGATTGATTGATCGATCAAAGAAAGAAAAAAAAAAGATCGCCCCATTCTCCTTTCTTGTTTTTGTTTTTCAATCAATCAAATCAACCATGTTCTAGCGGTAGATTCATTCGATTTTGCTCATCATATCGATGGGAGTACCACAAGACCAACATATTACCATGTTCAGGATGAAGATTCATTCTGATTTTGCTCATCCTACACACACACACAGACCGACATTGCCACGCTTCAGGGAATGAGCAAAATGGGGTTGAATCTTCCCCTAGAATATGGAAGTATCCGCTGCCACGACATCGAAATCCACACTGCCAAAGACCGAAAATGTGGCAGTGCATATTTCCATGTTCTTTTTTTTTTTTTTTGCAGTAGCCCTTTTTTCACTGAATATTTCATCCTCAATCATAACCATACCAACTCACAGGGACCAGAGATAATGAGGAGGGGGGGAATGGGTCTGCGAACATATTAGCGACCGATTCATTCCCATTTTGCTCATGGTGTGGATGGAAAACTTTCTCTCTCTCTCTCTCTCTCTCTCTCTCTCTCTCTCTCTCTCTCTCTC
>BFEA01000560.1:785241-797797 GCA_003427395.1 Chara braunii | reverse complement strand
AGCCCCGTCCCCCTGTTTGTCCCTCTCCTCGGCCGCAGCATGGCTGTGGCGGGTTCACTTGCATTCCTAATACTAAGATGTTGCTGGAGATGATTAGGGAGTGAGATGGAGGCAAGATGAGGGAGAAGTGACGTTGGTTCCAGCTTGTGTTTTTTTCTTCTTCTTCTTCTTGTATTCTTCGTTCTTCTTCTTTCCTTCTCGTATTCTTCTCTGAGTGGAATTGTCTCTTTGTAATGTTTTGCATTGAGAACTGACCAGGATCATAGCACAGAGAAAGAAATGGTGGTTCACATGCACCACAGATCAGTCTTAACTTCATAACTCACAGATGCTGCCATTAGACCTGTCTATGGGCCCAGTCACTCAGTCGTTGAGATCAACAGCAAGTTCCACAGTGATTCACCTGTTAAGTTCCTACTACCTAGACATTCTTGTTTGTTTGTAGGAGAAACACGCAAAACAGCACGCATAGTATTGCATACAGAAATTTGCTACTTGAGCAAAGATTGCATAGCAGCATAGGCATTGTCATGTCAGCCGGTCCAGTTTCCGTACTCACTCAGACTTCCTCAAACATGCATTGACAACGACACCATGAGTGGAACCAACATCACATGCACTTGAGCTTGTCACACCAGGTCGCGAAACGACACCATACACGAGCGAAGAGACAAGTGGTAACCGAAACCAAATCCAATTTCGAGTCAAAGTACAATATGTCATGTCACAACCCGACCTTCCCAGACATTTCTCCGAGGCAGAGTTTTTTAGATTGACCTACACCAATGCAAACACATATCAAGCAAGGGAATGAAATTGTGGAAGCTTGCAACTCACCATGTACCATTTCACACTTTTGCTCCCAGTAGCATGTGCCAACAGGACATCTATCAAGGTCTTTGAGGCAGCAGGGGCTTTTGTCTGAACATGGATCAGTTCGCAAGGGTGCTTTCTGAAAGTCCGTTTCACAATTTCCTACACATCCAAAGGTATGAAAAACAGATGAGAAAGGGGCAGGAGAAGTAAGATGGGAAGAAGGATAGCATGATCAGGCAATGTTGAAAGGCAAAGAATAAGACAAGCGACAGAGCCAGGATAGGGAGTAGGGATATGGCTGCAGCAGGAGTTTGGCAATGAGTAGCAGGAGGCGCAGGAAGGGGGATGAGGGTCTCACGGGGTGGGGCAGGAGTCGGACAATGAAAAGAAGGACAAGGAGTGTGAGGAGGTCGGAGAAAGCTGTGAAGATAGGAGGAGAAGATGACCTGTCAGGAGAACGGTGGGGAGCAGTAGCAGTAGGGAGAGCACAGGGCAGAGTTGGGTTGCAAGGGGACGAGAAGCACATTAGGTCCATTTCTCAACTTCAGGCAACAGAACTGATAGCAGTCACATCAAACAAGCACACATGATTGCAAGAATGACTCGTCACACAGTTAAGCACTGGACAGACAAGCCTCAAAGATGAACTGCAAAGAGATACATGAAAGGGGATATGTCTGGGATCAGTCTCAGTTTGCTACAACTTCAAAATGGTGTGGCGAGGGCGGAGAAAGGTGTGGAGAAACGAGGAGAAGATGACCTGTCAGGAGAAGGGTGGGGAGTAGGAGTAGGGAGAACACAGGGTAGAGTGGAGTTGCAAGGGGAGGAGAAGCACATGAGGTCCATTTCTCAACTTCAAGCAACAGAACTGATAGCAGTCACATCAAACAAGCACACATGACTGCAATAATGATTTGTCGCACAGGTAGGCACTGGACAGACGAGCATCAAAGATGAACTGCAACAAGATACTGGGAAGGGGATATGTCTGGGAGTCTCAGCTTGCTACAACTCCAAAATGGTGTTAAGCTGATTACAGAAGCATACTCATCCTTTTTTTTTTTCTTTTTTTTTTTTTTAAAGAAAACACCAGCCATAACAGCTAGAGATGATGATAAGAGCATACACCTCTATCTGTGTAACTGATGGCTCCATTCCATTGGTGGGGAGCTTCACCTGCTGGGAAGCGGGTCCAGCGTCCCCTCAGATTACAGAAAAACAGAGTTGTTTGTGGATATTGGTTGGGGCATAGATAACCTCTTCCGCACATAAGAGGCCGCCATATACTGCACAACAATTCAAGCTATCCTACCCCTGATTCCCCCAAAAATGATCATGTCAAACCTCCCCCATCCCAAACCACTGCATTTCCACAATGGCTAGCCCAGAAGGCGGGAAAGGATCAGGAAAACACTCTGGAGATCTAAGAGAGTCTCCTGGCCAAAGCTTGAACAATTCCCGGAAGACAAGATGGAAGTCCTCCTTCACAGGGACCCCTCCCCCTGCCCCCCCTTGCCAGTTCACCTCACCCAGTCCCCGCCCCCCTCAGACCTTCCCACCCAGTCCATCTCAAATTTCTGAATACTGTGTTGAATATCTTTCTTAGTTGGCTCAAATTTATGAATACTGTGTTGAATATCTTTCTTAGTTGGAAGTTATCGAGTTTGATCTTAAGAGTTGACCAACTTGCCTGCACTTCAGTTTGTACAAATTGTACTAGTAATTCTGCAATTTCTATTCCATCCAAATTTACCTCTTCTCTCAAATATACACAGTGCTTGTACAAGAGAGTCCACAACACCGCCTTTCGGCTAATTTCAAATAGATTTTGTTGGAAGGTGGTGAGACCAATAGGTCCCCAATGGCCCAAAAGAATGGCCCTCCACTCCCAGGGCCATTCCAACCCTGTTAGACCCCTCCAAATACAGCCCCATCGTCTCCAGAGTAAGACCGAGCTTGGACATGGCATAAAAATGTGCTCAATTGTTTCTCTAATCTTTTTACTGGGAAAACGTGAAAGACAAGATTTGCACCATGGAGAGGCTAGCCCCTTGTTCTAAAGAAGAACGATCAATGAGCCAATCATTGGTGAGCAGGCAACGACATACAATCTGCCATTGCAACGAAACAAACTTTGTTGGTCTTTGTTCTACACCTTTAAAAAAATTGACATTCCTTAACAAATTTACGTCTATATTAAGATGACGGGCCCAACGCTCTTGTGCTACTGCTGATATATCCACCTTTGGTCTCAATAAGCGGTACGTTGCCTTGACAGTCAGTGAGATCAAAGTTTGTGACTTCCTCCGCTTAACAAATTGCCAAAGCCATTCGCCTGGGTCCAATGGGAGGTCGGGGATATATGCTCTCCATCCTTTACAAGAAGAAACAAGTAGAACTGATCCGTTATAAATATTTCACTAAATCCATAATCCGATATTTGTATTTATCCCCATTATCCTTGATAGTCGGAATCGTAATTAGTACGAGTAAGCTTCACACCTCACGGTGCTTTTACTTCACGCGTCCCCCCGAACGCGGGGGTGGGGTTAGTGTCTAATTGGCCGCCTGACCTGACGGTTGGTTGCCGTAAGCATGTTCCTGCACCATCATAGAAACATAATCTAATCGATCAAAATACGGCAAAGCTTGTAGATAGGTTTTATGTTCAATTATTTTTTTTCAAATTTTTTGTACCTCTATGAAGTAAACCATATGTGGTTTTGCACGTTCCACCACTTCTCCATTCATTTCCAAAACTAATCTTAAAACACCATGAGCAGCTGGGTGTTGAGGTCCGAAATTGAAAGTTAAATTTTTTATTTGTTTGGTTTTAGCCATATATATATATCTTTTTTAATTTAAGACGGAGTCTATGACCGGACTTGAACCGGAGGCCTTTCCCTTACCAAGGGAATACTCTACCACCTGAGCTACGTGGGCTCACGAGGAAATTGGAGACGATCGGACTTGAATTCTTTTCTTTTTTTGTTTGTTTCTTTTCTCTAATCTAAGGCGCCTCTTTTTTAGGCGCCTTTCTTAAGCGGAAATAGGCCACTTGTTTTGGTTTGCGTAGATTTGAATAGTGTCAATGGAAAGAAAACAACTTGATTGCTAGGAGAATTGGGAATAAGGTGATCCCTATTCATTGTAACCGGGCATATCAAAGCTCCATCCAAATTTAGACGAATCACTTGTCCGGTCCTTTGCTGATTGTCAGGTCGATACCCTATTGCCTAGTCACCCTTCTTGATATTCGGTCCTCTTTTCAATGTACTCACTCACGCCAAAGAAATCGAAAAGATAATATGGTCTAGATTCAATGATTATTGACGCGCATAGCGCAGAGTCCCTTTAAATTGGTTTGCAGTCTTCCAGTCCCTCCTGGTAGTATCCCACAAGTCCTTGACCCTTAAAACACCCCTTTTTACCCACAGAGACAAGGGTAAAAATGAACTGTTGAAAATGCATTCATCCTCATCCATGATCCAAGGTGAGATCCAAGGTGAGACTGCTTCTAGCAGAATTTACCACCATTCAGCACATTGTTGATGGCGAGCCCCCCCATGGGGTGGCTTCAGCCAAATCAGCAAGGCTGACCTCGATGGGCACCTACCCGCTGATTGCTGCCCGTTATATGGAAAAAGAAGGGGAATAGCAGATTGCCACAGATGTGTCCTTCATAATCCCAAGGATTGACGAAGGACGGAATGTGGCCACCGTTCTTCAGAAAAGGGTCACGGAGGAATAATACCCACTAGCGGCGTTTGAGACTGAGGATCCATATAGACACCCGGAGGCCAGCTCTTCCCAGGCTGAACAACGGGATCAGCAGGACCACCAGATGTACCTGCAAAGGCACGCTCCTTGTGCCTTCTCCCCCTTGATTGCCAAACTACTAGAAGGATCAAACTGAAGAGTGGGATGATATGGAGACCTTGGAAGACTGTGACGACAATTCCTTATAGCGTGTTGGCAGGGCCTGGCATTCCAGCGGAACTGTCGGCGACCTCGGTGGCTGACCTCTTGAGATCCGCTCTTTTGAGTGGGGACAATGACTTGGACTCGAGAGCCTTCGCGATGGACATGGACAGATTCTACAGAGATGACGACTCCGGGGAGGATATGGAGGGCTGGCATGAGGAGGAATTCGACTCCAAACCAAACACATCCTCGGGCCACGCAGGCAGTGGAAGCGAGGGGGAATACAAGTTTGACAACTCAATCGTCCAGGCTCAGCAGAACCCGCCTGACTACACCTCTGCAACAATGGATCCAAGCAATCCGACCCCTACATAGGGAACTGATCTCCTTGTTCCCATCACCACCCCGTTGTGCCAATAATGGAGATTATTAGACAGAGGGCAAATATGAAGGAGGATCAGTTGGACTAGAAAACACAAGGAATAATCATAAGAAGTCGGAATGTTAATGGGCTAGGCAATAGAGCGGACAAGGAAGAACAGTTGCATGACATAATCAAAGGGTTAACTACATATACAAACATACCGGCAAACATTGTTTTGCTACAAGAAACGCATCTCACTTCTTCAATGGAACACATTAGAATTAAAGACTTCCTAACCGGGAAATTGGGAGGAGTACAAAATGAAGTATGGTCCACAGACAATGCTTCTAGTACGAAAGGTACAACCATCTTCATACCCAAATTATCACGTTTTCACATTGCAGGTTCGGTTTTGGGCACGGAGGCAGATATAGAAAGGGGAAGGTGGTGTCTAATGGACCTAAAGTGGAAAGAGGAAGATTTCAGAAAAATGAATGTTTATGCACCAAACAACCTGGCAAAACGAATGGCGTTTTTTTTTTTTTTTTTTTTTTTTTTTTTTTTGGGCTGCTCCATCTATTGGTGGGGAGCGGCACCTGCTGGAAACCGGGTCCAGCGTCCCATAAAAAGCATGACTCACTGGGATAGTCGTCTTTTGTTTCAGTGGCTGCGGACCTATTTGTTCTTTAACCGGGGCTCAAAAATGTCCGATGGAGCTGCCAGCAAAACCCAACCCGTCTAAGAGCCCTCTTTATATCTGGTCCCAGCCCTGTTCAGCAACCCCCCTGTTCAGTTGCGCCCTGTTCGACCATTGGTTCCCTTTAAGCCTTTAAGCCCTGATCCCTCGTCAAAACCTCATTAAACCCTTGTGTGGCCTTGCGAGCACGGACATCTACCCTGGGTGGAGCGTGTTATAGAGCAATGCCGAGCAGCGCAACTGATTCTTTAGGGAGAGAGTATGGCCGGGCGGCTACCAAAACGAGAGTGTACTCTTCTACAAAGCAGATTAGACCATTCTAAGATGCTGGGTACAATGCCGCAGACTATATGGGGAGGGATTAGGCCCAACAAACTGCCTGCCTGAGTGTGTGGTCAGCTACTGATCAGATTAGACCATTGCGAGGAGCGGGGCTGATCGAGCTGCTTTTTCTTGCTTTGTCCCTGACCCATATTCTGCAACCTTACCTTCTTCCTTACTGACCCCAGTTACCTTTATTAGTCCCCTCTACTACGATCCACTCCTGGGTTTTGTAGTACTGAGTTGTATGGTCAGCTGAGGTCCCCCCAGCACCCCAGCATGAACGGCGTTTATAATGAACATCGAACACTTAATCACCCCCCTTGTCGCCCTGTATTATAGCAGGCGATTGGAATGCCCCTCTAGACCCCTCCAAGGATAGGATATCCAGATCATTGGCTGTGCAACCCACACAAGAGGCGGTACCTATCCAAAAGTTGATGATAGACCATAACTTGGTGGAACCATACCGCACTCTTCACCCGGGGTAAAAGCCTTCTCCTTGGTTAAAAAGAATCACGCCCCTCATACCGCCTTTTCGTTCATCGACGACTTCCTTCTATCGGGGACCCTAATGGGAACAACCAAAGTGCAAAATTTCTGCCACTCACACCGTACCCCGGTTTAGACCACAAACCTATTGAATTTATCCTTAGTTATGAGCAACACATCAAAAAGGGTTCCATTTTTCACAAGCTCAACAACTTGATCGTGTTGAGCCAAACTTTGCAGATGGGAGTCCAAGAATGTTGGTGCAATCTAAAGGGAGGGCATTTACCCAATCAGGATACGCAAGAGTGCTTCGAAGAAAGCTATCTCTCTCTCTCACAGATGGTAGAGAAGATCTCAAGGAAACTCGCAAATGATAGAAGGCAAAGAAAACAAGTTTCGGAAACTACTCTAAAGATAGTGGAAACAAATATGATTGATAACCCATCGTTCCCGCTTTGTACAAAAATCTTTGAGAAAGCGAGGGAGGCACTAATGACGCGGAGATGGTGGGAGCTCAAAGGCCTACAAATTAGAGCCAAAATGAATGAATATGAGTTAAGTGAGTCAATGTCGAAACACTTTTTCGCAAAGATAAAAACAAACTCAAGGGCTAGCTCAATTGAAGGTCTAAAGACGTTCTCAGATACACCGGAAACAGTAACAGATAGTGGTGGGATGTTGAACATAGCAAAAGACTTCTACGAAGAGCTTTATCACACGAAGACCCCTACACTGACACCCCCAAGCACAAGAGAGGCATGGACAAGGATGATGTAGTACCTAGATACAACGATCTCATAAGAACAAGCATAATCTCTAGACAAACTCATTACTGTGGAGGAGTTACAGTTTGCAGTTCAAAGCATGAACAACAACAAGTTGCCAAACATTGACGGCCTAACAAAGTGCAAGGAATATGAGTGTGAGCGATATACATAAAACCAAGTTGCGAAATCACACAGCTGACCAAGTAGTCGTGTCCCAAGCAGAGAGTACAAATGCACCGAGAAAACCATCCATATAGAGCAATACAATGAAGTAATGAGCCAATTTCCAAGCCCGTAGGCCACACCAACACAGTATCCAAAGTCGCTCTCTCCTGTCTGGCGCTCAGCACCCAGCCTACTCTACCTGACTAGCCTACCTACAGCCGATTCACGCAACAGGATCACTTCGACTCTCGAAGACCAATGTACATGACTGCCAACACCATCGCCGACCTCTCTGCATGTACCAGGTACGTATCTCGTCACCCTCAATCATACCTTGATTACCCCACACAGCGCCTCCTTCCCTGAAAACCACCTGATCATCCGCTGTACCCCCTGGCGCCCAGCAGCCCGGCTATGGCCGCCCGCGCCCGTCTGCCCTGCAGCGCCCCACAACACCTCTTGTGCCCTGCCAGCGCCCTTGGCATCACTGCAGCATCAAGCGAGAGCGCAACATCACTTCCGCATTGCCAGCGCCGGCCAGAATGCCTGGCCTGGGCTGCCTCATTCCTTTTGTGGACGTGGCAGCCTCCTGGATGCTGTGTGTGGCCTGGCTGGAAGCTTCCAGTAGCTTCCAGTTAGGTCCCAGACCCTGCGCCCAGGCCCGAGACTACAGTTGAGGGCCTGGGCCCCTTCGCATTTAGGCACGACCTGAGTCTCCGGACTTTGGGCTGTTTGTTGCATCTATGCAGGGCTCCCAGGCACGTGCATTGACACTACTGCTTTCGCAAAGGCCGAAAGCCTGTTTCCCAATGTATTGGCCCTGCTTTGTGTATGTGTGCCTAGGCACAACTGTCAAGGCCTGGGCCAACTGTATGACGCAGCAATGTGAGGCTCACGCGTCTTCCCAACCAACTGGTGTGCTGTGAGAGCCTGAATCCCCACATATGGAATGTCGAATTTTGCCTTTAACGAATATTCAGGCCCGCCTTCACTTAGGGCGGGCACTTGGCTTGCTGGGGGCCTTAGCCCAGAACAATGCGATGTCTGATAGGGCCCCTTGAGGGCTTGTTCCTCACAAAAGGAATTATGGGAAAAATTTTGGCCGCCCCTAGGGGGAGACCTGTTAACCTTTGTTAATGACAGCTGGACAAAGGGCGGGTTAAGGAATTTGTTAAGTAGCAGGGTGGTTACATTGCTGTACAAGAAACGGGATAAGGAAGATATCAGAAATTACAGACCAATATCCTTGCTTACTCTCCCTTACAAGATCTTAGCCAAACCCTCAACTTTTCGAATCCTAGATCTGACTGACAAATGCTTCCACATAGATCAAACAGGCTTCATCCCGGGAAGATACATCCTCGATAATGTGCTGACCCTTGACGAAGTAGCCAAAAAAGTCCGACAGAAAAGGATCAACACAACAATCCTCTTTTTCGATTTCGAAAAGGCATGTGATCAGGTTAATTGGGCTTTCGTCAACGCAAGCATGGAAAACATGGAAGTGGTCCAACTTTTAGGAAATGGGTGCATATTTAATACAACAATGCTATAGGTTGTGTTCAAGTCAACGGCCTGCTATCAGACTACTACTCAATATCACGTTCAATCCGCCAAGGAGATCCGCTAGCTCCACCAATTTTTCTCTTTGTAATGGAAGCTATGGCATCTTTTCCTACGCAAGGACCCCTCCATCGACAGGCTAATGTAGGCACACCCCACGACCTTCAGTTCCCTACAATAATAATGTTCGCAGACGGTCTGACTGGTCTCATCCAAGCATCGGATTCATCTTTCAGCGCACTGGTAAGAGCCATGGAGGCCTTTCGATTGACATCGAAAATAAAAATCAACTGGAAAAAAACAATTGGATGGTGGTTGTCTGAAGAGGAGACCCCCCAACTCCAGGGCCCGGAGGCGGCTATGACATGGGAGAAACCTAAGACACCTACGAGATACATGGGCATCCTAGTGACGAGAGATGGCTTCACCCCCAAAATAGCCCAAAACATGTTTGCCAATCAAATTAACAAATTGGGTAGGTGGGGGAATACTTGTACATCCTTGTTGGGCTGGGCACTGGCTATCAAGACATCAATTTTTTCAATGATGTGGTACATAGCCTCAATCTGGACGGTGCCGGATCATACAATAAAGGACCTCAACCGCAAAGCACGAGCGTATTTGTGGTCGGGTGACCGCAATGAGGAGAATTGTGTACCAAAGATTGCCTGGCACTACATCACAAGGAAACCAGCCACAGGAGGACTCTGTATCATTGATCTAAACAAGAAAAAAAAGCCCTACAAGTTAAATAGATTGTCAAACTCCTTACCAGACTGGGTCGCGCACGAAAAAAATAGGCCTTGGACATTATCATGAGCCTTGCCCCAACAGCCACACCAACGAACATGTCTAGTCATTTTTGGATGATGAATAAGGAAAGGAGTCCAAACACGGGTTGTAGAAAACAACGAAGAGGGATAGGGTCTAACGAAGCCAGGCCCCCTACACCCTACTGGATTGCACTGCTACGGATATGGTGGGAAATCATGCCAGAAAAGGTGGGTAGACCAAAGTTTGAAGAGGAGGTGTTGAGGCAACCCCTATTTGGTAATCCTTGGGTGAGAGATGAAAGCGGCCACCCACTGTCCCTTAAGCCTAAAGGACAGAGATGGCTGTCTTGGATCAAACACGGAGTTTCGAAAGTGAGCCATCTGTGGGACGAGGAGAAAAGGATTGGCCGACAGAACAGAAACTCGCCTCTCGGCTAAAGGGGTGCCACAGATGAGATGAGAACTTACAATCCATTATCAAAACAATCCATTATCAAATGCATTCCAGAAGGCTGGAAGGAACTGCTGAGTGAAGACCTTACATGGAAACCCGGGGAATGGGGAGTGTTGGTGCAGGAATTACCTCCCTCAAGGGCTTGTCAATTCTCCCACGAATAACGGGGAGCGAACACCCTGGTTGTATTCACTTTGTGCCCAATTACCTCTTCAACACAAGGCTTCTCATCCATTTTGAATAAAAAGGTGGAAAGAACAGTAGAGTGCTGGGGTCATGGCCAAAAACAATCTTCAGGATGGACACAACGATTCACGACCTGGAGTTCGATCCAGCAAAATGGGCTTGGACACATGGCAGAAGCAAGAGCCTCAAAACAAATGTCTACATCCACGAATACAACTGGGCTAGAACCAACTCCTCAGGACTAAGGACCCGGATCCAACAATCAAAAACAGATGGCTGAAGTTAATCGGTAAGGAAGCCAATCAGATCTCGCAGATACCATGGAAAAAGTTCAAATCAATCCGTCCGGTCAAAATTAGAAGCCTGCTATGGCTCGTATCATATGTGGCGCTGCCGATCCTCTATTGGTTGCACACCAGGAGAAGTAGGAATGACCCAAACAACTTGGAGTTGTGCGTGGTACGTTCAGACAATGATACGATGTAGGGAAGCGACTGAATACTGGGCTAGGGCATCAGACCTTTGGGACTCCCTCTTCCCAACCCCTCTCCCTGAACACCCCATCCAATTCCTCATTTGGACTAACATCCCGGCTCATTTCTACAAGACGGATAAGATATGGTTACTCTGGTCTATTTGGAAGGAAAGGTGCAGCAGAACCATTGAAGATCTCTCAATGTCAAGTGAGAAGGTATGGTCGAAGACAATATCATTGATTCAGGCAGATATTCCATGCCAATGGCAGAAGATAAGACACTCCTTGCCGGGCGATGTGGACCAACAGCGGAGAGTTCTAGCAAAATTCACCAAGGTTTGGCTTGCAGGTGGTAGAGATATAGGACTCACACATACGGTGGAAGGATTGGCACAACTCGGAAGTAGGAGGACCTGCGAGGAAAGGTAGATAAAAGGCAAGTTGACAGTCAATCCTGCGGTATTGGAGCAATCACTGCTGGTCAGGGATCCTTCGGCCAGATGGAAGAAAGTGTGAGGGTGTACATGATGTAATATTTCATTTCGACTTGCCGGAGGAGTATGAACCGGACTGACACTCCCCAGAATGGATATGGAGCCAGGGCCATAAGGACCTGCTATACCAAAACAACAACAACGAGGAGAAACGTCGAGAAAAGGAAATAAAAAAAAAACAATTGCAATATTATCCAACGGCTTATCGTGAGATGCAGTGACTTACAGCGAACTGAACCCGCCCCAGTGTACAAACCAAACAGCAAGTGGCCAACCCAATCAGGAATTAATACGATTAATACGACATTGATGTTTCGAGGAGCTATGCGGCATATTGCAT
The DNA here is from genome assembly GCA_003427395.1 of Chara braunii. Taxonomy (NCBI): domain Eukaryota; kingdom Viridiplantae; phylum Streptophyta; class Charophyceae; order Charales; family Characeae; genus Chara; species Chara braunii. The sequence continues at coordinate 785,966 of BFEA01000560.1, read as the reverse complement.
TGAGACAACTCCATATCAGGTTGCGAGGGTTTGATCCCTCGGCATAACCACATAAGGCCCTGCATCAGTCACGTGCCCCCCCTAACTGAAGGCGAACCCCTGAATTCGACAATTTTTGCAAATCTTGGTCGGCGCCAGACGGTTGCCACGCGCCAGTTGGTTACATCCGCCCTGCACGTGAGAATGGGGAAGATTTTGAGCCTTCCAGGCCATTCTCAATGGGGCCAAAGCAGAGGACATCGCACGTTCGTGCCTGGGTGGTTGGGCATGCCTAACCAATTTGGTCCCACGCCACTGTTTGAACCGGCTTGGGCGCAGACACTTCGGCCGAGACTGAAGCTACTGGAAACTCGGTCCCACGTGACGGGGCAAGGCAAAGCGCCTGCCACTTTCCATATAAGAAAGGGACGGACGCCAGTCTCAGCATTCAGGCACTTCCGTTTGTGGGCGCAACGCTGCTGGAGCATTGACTTGTAGGCTGCTAGTTGCGCTAGTGCAAGCGCACAGGCGCACGCGGACGTCGTGAGGTGCAGGGCGCTGATGAGGGCAGCACCATAGCCCAGCCCTTCATAGCCGAGCTTCGGGCTCGGATGGTCAGCAGGTGGTGGCGATCTTCGTGTATGGGGAGGCGACGTGGGTAGAGAAGACGAGAGAGAGAGAGAGAGAGAGAGAGAGAGAGAGAGAGAGAGAGAGAGAGAGAGAGAGAGAGAGAGAGAGAGAGAGAG
>BFEA01000560.1:756553-774662 GCA_003427395.1 Chara braunii | reverse complement strand
AAAAAAAAAAAAAAGGAGAGAGTTCCACTGTCCGCCTAGACCCCAATTTACTGTGTTGCTAACCCTTCCCTTCAGCCGTACACCCAGCTTTCTGTCTGACGTTCTGCTCTACAGACAAGTTGCTCCCCCCCCCCCCCAGACTGGTGCTGCTCTCATGGCCAGTCCAACTGCAGACCGTGACGCGGCCTCTTTCAAGTTTTTCATAATGCACTCCCCATGCACTGCAACCAACAGATGGACAAAACAACACTGAATACCATAGACAACGAAGAACTCAAATTCTTGATTGAGAAAACAAAAGTGGAAGGCGAATCAATCACAGAAAAGCAAAAGATAGAAGGGAAAGAGGAGGACGTGATTGTGTGGAAGTGCCCCAATGGGAAAGTACCCGAACAAGACGAGCTCCACGAAAGGCATGGAGTGGTTTTCAACTGTGCTCGCAACGGAGCAGATCTCATGCCGGCAGAGAAGAGAAAATGGATTATAGAAACAATAATCTTCAACGGGATTTCCAGCTTGTTTTTCGTAACTGGTTTACGCTTCAGCTCGGAGACTCCCTCAGACCTCCTGATTGTTTCCCAGATATCTTTCCTCCTTCGCAGCTCTCCCTGGTTGATTTGGAATGGTATGGTAGGGAGGGGTAAGATGACGCTAAGATCCAATAGATGATGGATGGGCAGGGAGCTTGGACGACAAGTGACATCTGGCGGACCCTCTGGGACTGAATAGGCTTCCCTATCTTTTTTATCATACACTCAATGCAATGTATTTTTGGGGACGCTAGACCAGTTTTCCAGCAGGTGCAGCTCCCCACCAATAAAAAGGAGCCACCGTAGGGGCATGGTACCTGATGATGCTCGTATCATCTCAGGTAACAATCCCAGCGGATGTTTAAAAAAAAAAGAAAAAAAAAAAAGAAGGGAGCAAAACTCAAACACGTTGGGGAAGCCTTTTCTCTGCAGATTTTGGGTCGTAACAACATCATGGTGCTCTTCAACAATGAAGATCATGCACGGATTGCAACAGAAATGCAGTCCAGGAACTGCAACGGATCGATCTGTACGATTACCAAATAGAAGAAACTGACTGTTCAGAGGCAAAATCCGACTTGCACGGTTTCTTACAAACAAACACTGATGAAAGAAAATTTTTGGGTACAGTTCGGCAACATTCAACCGGAATTCCATGGTTTGTTGGTGGACAGACTGGAGGGACAGTATCCAACAAACAAAATCCTTAAATGGATCTTGCCGACTCCAGATTTTCTTGCACCTCATTGTGGCTCCATGACTGCCTTACTAGAAGTCAAGACAGATGACCCCCCGGTTTTTCCACTGATGTGGAAATTCCAGATCGAGAACAGCGTACGAGAAGTCAAGGTATCTACCAAGACTTCTCAGATTTGCTTCAGATGCAGGGAACGTCGTCGAGCGCATCGGCCCGGCACCGCACATGGCAGCGCGGGACCCTCTCGGCCGCGTCACGCAAGAGTTGGACCAACCTCGTCATGAGCACACCAAGTGGAGCTTCCTTAGGCCGCTCCGGCCGAGTGCGCCAGCCATACCTCTCGCGAGCCCCTACGACAGGATAGGGCCTACGCGAGGCACAACTTACCTCCACCTTACGGGAGCTGTCACCTCCCATCGGTGGGCGTATCCCCGCCGAGCTACGAGTCCACAATACGAAAGCTAATCAGTTGCAATCGCAGAGGTGGACCAGCCGAGGGTGTTTCTCGTTCGCTGTAGCATAGGGGGCACGCGCGGTAATACGCCTATCGGACCTGCACGCGAGCCGGCATCCCGGGGGGCTGATGTCCCAAGCGCGGCCCGACATCGGTCGGTTAGGACGCATCCCACTCGCCACGCGCACGTCACTCTAACAACGCAGAGACACTGCAACATACGCACACGCACACAAGACAGCATGACACAAACGTACGCGCACGCACACCCCCATAACAAAACACCGCCCACGTATGACACGCAACTCGAACAACGCGACAACGCTCCTAGCCCCTTAGTAACCGTCCCATAACTGTTCAATACGGAAATCGAGCAGGCGCTACGCGCGGGACTTAATATAAACCGCGCAGGACGCAAGGTTAGCTCATACCTCTCCGCGATGCAAGCGTACGCAAGCAGTCGCAACAATGGCCTACTATGTAGTACCCATACTCACGCGGCCCTCGTTAACCTCGAGGATCGCGTTCGACACTCAAGTGTCGGTTGGCACGCGCCTTGAGGGTTAATCTCTCAACGTTGGACAACCGCCATGCGCGGTTGAAGGTCACACACCCTCTTCTGCACCCTTATGCAGAGTGGGTGGTACACAGGCCCATGCCTGTGGTGGTGGTCGTTTTCTCGCGGCCCTGGGGCAAGTCCTCCCCGGGCCTGGGCGAAAGTCAAGGGGTTTGACTTTGACGGCTGCCACGAACTACAACGTCCAACCATAAAAATCTCAAGAAGCAAAACAGTGGAAAATAGGTTGTCGGTTCCCCTACGTCAGGGTGATACCCAGCGGCCTATGATAATCCCAAGCGTCGCGCATATGGGCGAGTCCCCCGATCCCATAACTCTTAGGCACTCGGCTAAGGGAGGTGTTGCGCGCGGGGCTCTCATATAAGCAGCGCGGCTGCAGGCCGATCCCATACCAACCGATAATGCCGGTCATGCGTGGAAATCGCGGCTCCGGCGTCGCGATATTGAATGGCTGAAGGAATACGTCGTGAGGGGATCGCCCCTCACGATATTGAACGGCTGAAGGACACGTCGTTCGGCCCTCGCGGCGCTTTCGTCCCCAGGGTGGGGTGTCTTGCTAGGCAAAATAAATAGGCTCTGTGCGAGGAGATTTTTCCCTCACGCGGAGTCTGGGGCTTGGGATGTCCTGGACAAGGACCTCGAATTCCCGCCCCTGGACTAACGTCCGACTAAGAAGAACCCCCAAGGGGTAAACAAGCAAACGCCAAAGGGGGTGCCCCCTTTTTCATCCATCACCCCGACTCTCAGTTCAAACTTCTTAATATGGGGCCTCTCGATCTTACGAGCGCCCACCGTAAGTATACACCGATACACACACATAGGGGACAGGGTTGCGATGATCATTTCTCACAGGCACAGTGGGATTTCTCACAACCATATACATATGTAGGATCGCCAGGCAGTCCAATCCAAAATCCAAGTCACTGAACATACCTGCAATCACATCACCGAGTCAAACAACAGTCCACACACTACACGGAGTCAACCCCAACCATTTTTTATGCTCATACCCCTTCGCTTTAGCCATGCAAGCCCCAATCGCCGCCCCGACCAACCTCAATTAAATACTCAGTACCTTTGTTAAATGGCCATTCAATAAAAGTTCAGGTGAAACCCTTAACAAACAGTAAAATCACCAGGGCTAAAGCCTTTCAGGTTGAGTATGGAGAGTGGGTTGGAATCGAGTCGTAAAACCGACGAATCGGCAACCGACCTGTTATCAATGATAACAGAGGATGATCCTCGCAGCATCAAGCTGACTCTAATCCAGATCCTGAATCAAAGGACCAAGAAGACCTGTAACACAAGGCAGGCCAACCCCCAGACTGACCCTATAAGTCCTTGGAAGGTAATCACAATCTTACTCCAAAAACCCATCCAACTAACTAAGTCTAAGTCTATTCCTTACGTAAGGCCTAAGCAAAGGCAGCCCTTGGCAACCCTCCCCTATTCAGGATGGGTCACCAAGTCGCTACCTGTCAAAATATAATCTATCTCCTTCAAACTAAGAAAATTTCGGCAGCGCTTCCCGTAGGAAAAGTGCCTTTTCAGAATTTATACAACTCAAATATCAAAGCAGGAGTAATCCACAACTCTAGAAAGTCAAATTTTGTCTAACTCCCTGAATTAGTAGAAATTTGGGCAGCATCCCCTTTGGAAATGGAGACCTCCCAGATTTATACCAAGCCGAATTTGAACTCAGCACCCAACTTTGAGTCCAACTTTGGACAAAATCTGACTAACTCCCAAGTTTTGCAGAAATTTTGGCAGCACTCCCTTTAGAAAAGGAGGTTTTCCAGATTTTTACTAAGTCAGATATAACGAAAAGACAAGTGGAACTTTGACAAGTCAACATTTGTCTAACTCCTTGAATCTGTAGAAATTTCGGCAGCGCTTCCCGTAGAGAAAGTAGCTTACCAAAATTTATACAAGCCCAAGTATAACAGTAAGTCTCAGAAAATGCAAGAATCGATCTAAGTAAAATAAATTCAGCCCAGAAAACGCAGGAATTTGAACTGACTCCTATCGCTCTAGCACGTGGCGAACCTCTAAAGCGACTACCTGTCAACTTGAAACCCAGACCAAGTAGTGATCCCACTAAGCCACATGCAGGCCAAACCACAAAGGTAAGTACTCTCACCAACCCCAAGCTCTTTTAGCAAACAATAGTTCATGCTTCTTCAGTGAGTTACCCCTTTATACCCAACTTACATAAGGCATAGGTCAGGGCACCTGAACTTACAGAGCGCACCCAACTTAGCCAAGCGTAAAGCCAGAGTACCTAAACTTATAGAGCGCTCTGACTTAGCCAGGTATACACAAACAAAGGGCACTACTACTTCTCTCTTCCCTGGGCACATGACTAGACCATTCTAGTCGCCCTGAACTGTTTAAATAGCCAAGTTATATATACCTCTCTGAACTTAATCTTCAAAGGAGACATAGGGTTGAGCCGCTCAACTTAGAACATTGCTCAACCTGTCCAAGTTTACCTTCAATTATACCTCTTAATTGTACTCTCTTCAGTCGTGATAAGCTATAGCCAGGCTACCTAAACTTATAGAGCGGCCTGACTAGCCTGTTCTTAATAGCATAGTACTATAGTATAATCAAATTATATCCATTGGGTTCCAGCATGTGCGAGGCATCGGGTCAGACTACCTAAGCTTTTAGAGCGGTCTGATCCTTTGCCAGGTTCGTTTCTCTCTGACCCCATCTGTGCGAGGCAGTAGGTCAGGCTACCTAAACTTATAGAGCGGTCTGTCCCTTGCCAGAATTACTCCCTCAGAACAAAACAGGAGAAGGGCTGAACCACCTAAACTTATAGAGCGGTACAGACCTCCTCGTTCAGAAACAAAGAAACAGAGAAAACCCCAAATAAAACAAGGCAACCCAAGGTACCTAAACTTATAGAGCGCCTTGGGTCCCAAAAAGTCATTCACAGTCCAACCCTCGCAAGTCAGAGGAGTCAGGTCACCTAAACTTATAGAGCGTCCTGACCCTCCATGCAATTCACAGCACCAGGTCTCCCCAAACTTATGGGGACATCCCAGCCTCCAGAGCTTCAGGCTACCTAAACTTATAGAGCGGCCTGAGGCTCCATGCAAACCAAAGATAAACAAAGCGCTGGGCTTCCCCAAACTTAAGGGGACCTCCCCGCCTTAGCGACCCAGTCAACCCGCAAACAATACTGCCTTCCTCCCAACCTTCCCCCAGATGCACCCTCATTTGTTTACAATCTGCTTTCAAGCAATCAACAAAGTCTGACTGAAAATTGTGCACACATTCCTTTATCTCAATCTGACTTGTGTCCTGACAGTCAAACTCAACCAAGTACAGGATTCACGCAGTATGCTCAGTCAACCCATAGAAAGACGTATAGATAGGGGTTATAGTTGGGTTTATAGAAGGAGTCAGGGAATTACCACTCAGTTCCCTGCCTCCAGGACTCCGCCTGAGTCCCGACAGAGCTCCCGCAATCGGTGGGGTGGACCTCCCACAAGACCTGGACACGGATTACGGGTTGCAACCCCGCCTGCCGCCTTCCTCTCAGGATTGGACCAGACTTAGAGTGAGAAGGACAGAAAAAGAGGCTTGGAGACTCTCAGATCCAAGGGGGTTGCGCTCAAACTCACGTGAGAGGGCCTTCAAACCTTCAGTGCCTGAGGGCCCCGCAATGGCGGCCAAAACAAACACAGCAGCTTGGTCTGACCGGAAATCGAACGAACGTCGAAGCCAAACTCTCTGACGATCTTCCAAATCGCAGCAATGGCCCCCCTTCCCAAGCACTCCTCCAAGTTACGGCAGCAACCCTTCTTCCACTAATCACCCCACAGCATTCGTGACCCCAAGTACGTCGGCTATAGGTGAGCTTACACCCTCGCGCTTGTCCCTAATGGGTTCCTTCCAAAAAGAATAAGTGACACACCGGTCAATTGCCACGTCTGCGACCTCACAATTGGCCTCTCGTCACTCCGTTTGACAGGTTGAGCAGTGCGTCAGTCCGCTGGTAAATCTGCAGTCCTCGTGGCTGGCCTCCAATCTCCCTACGCTACTCCAAGCTGTAGGGATGGGTTCTCCCTCGCAGCCCGACCACTCGTCAAAGGCCACGAGGCCTCCCCTTCCGTTCTAGCTGCCATTGTGTAGCCCCTCCTCTCTAACAGATTACACAGCTTAATGGACGCAGCCACCACGTAAGTCTCGACCCCAAACAGCTCTCTATACTAGCAAGTACCACCCTCCGTTTCGGGTGATGAAACCAAGAGCCACCTCCTCAGGGCCCCGCAAAACACAGCAGCGCACAACAATGGGGGCGACCAGCCAACCGCATGTGGTGGCAACAAGCAGTGGAAGACGAACTACAGCAGATGCGACCTGTTTCTCTGGCCGTCAGCAAGAGGATAGCAATCGCAGGCCAACTGTCAGCTCCGCAACGGTCCGCTTCTGTAGCCCACAATCTCGATCCGCTTGCCTCTTGCCCTTTCCGTGGCAGCTACCGTAGTGCGGCCCAGCACCAACAGCAAGCTTCAGCAACCACGGTCAAACGTGCCACTAACTCGTGGGCGCCGTATCGATCAGCAGGCAAGCCTTCACTCCTGCATAGTGTTTCGGCGTTCAAATCGCTATCCTGCAGCTACTAACAGTCTACGAACTAGCCATGCACCTCGCCGGCGCCAGCAGCAACAACCGAAGTGTATGAGCATGTCGACCTTGTACACCCTCGTGAATACCAGGTACGCGCCCTCACATCACCATTCTCACTCCTCCGTCTGTTCACCCCTACTGCAGAGGGCCGTACCACCACCAGCCCGTACGTCGTGCTACTGCGCAGTTCGGTGCTGCAACCCGGGTTTCGATTCACCCCACTTCGCCCGTCCTGCCTGCAGATTACGACTACGCCCCAGCCAGTCATTGCTTTACCTCCGCCATCAGGTTGGGCATCACTACAGCCCACAGGTAGGTCGTTAGCCCTCGGCCCGTCTTCCGCAGTCCCCAACGACAGAGTGAGCAAGTTCGGATGTATCTACCGCCGGAATACGGAAGGATACATCGCCATATGTCCTTGCGCAACCTCCGGAGCTAGTACTTTGCCGGCTACGAGGTAAGTCCCCGACATCCTTCTCCTCATTTCCCACTGACACGCCCACCTGGCCTGTTACTGCCCCCCCTCGATAGATGAGCAAAATCGGAATGAATCTTTCGCTAACATCCGGGCAGGTACATACCCGTTTCCACTTCTCCCTCCCGCGCAGCCCAAAAACACCGTACCACTGAATTCACATCCTCGGCGCGAAATCCGACACTGCCATCGGATTCGCTCTGGTCCAACCTCCCAGTTTACAATCCTTCCCTGCCCGTTTCTATCAAGAATCGAGCGCGCGGTGCGCTTTCCTACCCGCCATAGCCAGTAAGTCTCGTAGGCACCTTGTGTGTTTTCCGGCCCAGGGGCATTCGCCTGTTTTCTTGCGATTAGCCCGCCCGCCTCGCCTTTCCGCATGCACTCTTCACGCCTGCTTGCCCAGGCTCGCCTCCTTCAGTCACCTTGCCTTCCCCTTTCTTCCAATGAACCCGGCGCAAAAATGCGTTCGGATCCACCCCCTCTCTCCTTGGCTACCACGCACTACCGGTAAGTTGGCTCCTCCGTTGCCTCTGTGTCTGCGCTTCGTCGTTTTCCTTCCCTCTCATCCCCCGACGGCACCCCCCCGTCGTGCACGGTCACACTTCCTCCGCATGCACTCGACCCCTCTTCTCGTCCCGGTTCATCCCTCTCACCGCTGCGCCCATCGCTCCACCGTTCTCTCTTCCCAACCTGGTTGTCGTCACCTCAAACATCCCCGTTCCGCGCGGTCTGTCAGTATCCAACTTCTCCAAAAGTGTCTGCTGTCGGACCACCTCCACCTTTATACACGCCCTCCGTATCGTTCCAATTTTTTTTTTTTTTTCGGGTGCCCCGAAAGTCTTTCTAGCCGGGGCAGTGCCCCACGTCCGTTCAACGCTCGGGCAGTCCCCAATGCCCTCCTGCCCTGCCAACTCCTCCGCGCGGATCCGGCCCTCCCCTGAGGGCAGATTCAACGCGCCATACGGCCTTCCCCTGTAGCGAGCGTTTTCGGGCCCGCCCAGAGTCTTCCCCTTTGCCTTGTCAGCATGCCGCACCGATCCTCGGAAGATCCGACCGTCCTCTGAGGGTCTAACCTCTTCCTTCCTGTCCCGGGAATCTGGCCTTATTCCGAGGCCCGATTCAAACATGGCCTTAGCCTCCACTTGGACGTGAGGCTCTGGGGCAGCCTACAAAACCAAACAGCCCCCCCCTTTTGCTTTTTATATTTACTCTGCCTCTAATAACTACCCTAAGAGAACCCCAACTGGGACCGCGCGCTGCCGCATTTCCAAGCCCGCGAGAGCCCAGGCAACCCAGAAACATTCTTGGGCCTCCGCGCGCACCCCACCTTCCAGCTGCTTATGGCCACGGTCACCGGGCCAGACTCGTGGCTCTGCAGCCCGGGCTCGGTGCCCATGTCCTATCGATATCTCGGTTAAATACACACCCCAGGGACACGCATACGCAAAAAAAGGATGACTGAAAATAAAATTTTAAAACAGGCGGACGCTAGCGAGACAACGCACGGGGCCTCCCAATGCCCCGTCGACACTGCGGGGCAGCTGGACTCCCCCAACAAAACTAAGGGGGATAGCCCCGCGGGGCCCTCGACCCCTCAGTTCCTCGCCGCTCTGTCGCTCCTGTGCCATCGCCTGCTGGCCTCGAACCTCGAACCTCCGTCTCACAAACCCGACACCGTAACCAATAGGGCTAAGCCCAAGCTTGTGACCAACAGGCGCGGCCTCCCACATAAGTGATACCGCGCGACGCTCCGGGCCGAGATACCGCCTCGGCCACCCTTTCAGCCCGCACTTGTACCCACGACCCCTAGGTGCCCGTGCTGGCCTACCATCCCGCGCGCCGGCCTGCGCGCCACCACCGGTCGCGCATGCCAATCAAAACGAGCTTTCACCCCCTAACCAAACCCGTCACACGGTCCGGGTCGGTCGGCTACCCCGGCCGCCCACTCAATCAGAAAAATCACCCGCGCGCCTTAAAATTGCGCGCCCACATACTCCCTACCGGGACACGGTAGACCTCGGACACGATCGGACCTCACATAACTTAGTTGGACCAAGCCTATTGCTCCTGTCACCTGCAAAAACCAGGGCGGATACCCTTGTAAGGGTATTCGCGCCGACAACACGGTTACATGGGAACCGATCCGAACTGCCTGAAGTTTCTGAAACAGTCGAAAGAACGAAAACTCCATCCCGACATGCTAGTGGAAGTTGAGGATGCCCTGAGCGCCTGGTTCATCGTAGATTCCAACTACGATGGTTGGGTGATTGATGACAATTTGGATGGCCCAGATTGGGTCTGACACTAGTTGATCAGGAACCTCCGGTGAAAAAAACCAAAATTTTCCCCCCGGCAGACAACAAATGGCAGAAGAAAGCAGCAGACAAAATAACAGGAAATCCAACAACTATAACCACCAACCCACTAATTGACTCACGTGTGATTAGAGAAGAAAAAGCCAGGGAGGATCTGTTGTCGGACTTGGACGCAGTCCGAGAACAGGCGGAATAGGAATACATCAAAAAACCGTCAGCTCTTCAAGAAATGATGAGATGGTTGGAACAAGAGGCCCAAGAAAGAAAGGCCAAGGCGCAAACAGATAACAAACGAACGTTGGATGAAGTCGATTTTCAGGGGATGTCAAAGGTGGGTCTCAAAAAGAGAAAGGCAATGAACTCATAAAAGAAGAAGGGAGCAAAACAAACCCGTGCAGAAGAGGAAAGGAGAATATCGGTTTCTGATTCCCTCGACGACGTTGCAGACAACAAAGCAAGCAAGGACAGTGAGGGGAAAGGGGGGACAGCCACACACAGTGCGTCGAAGCCCCAATGGTCTCTGCAGTGGCTGAGGGATTACATTGAAAAGGCCAAGAGGGAGAGAGAACATGCGTTTGACATCAGAGAAGCCTGTCTGAAGCACAATGAGAGGTCCCAGAAAAATGGGAAGAATGGGACAATCGCTGACATTGAGAGGTCCAAAAATCAGTATGATACGCTAAAGAAAGAGAAGGCAAAGGAATTCTCTGAATACACTGCCTTTAGATATGCAGAAAAAAAGAGGGCGAGGGAACAAGGCTTAGCAGACAAGGACAAAACAATTCTCAACACCAATGACCACTTTCAGGATCTGCGCCCAAAGAAATGGAAGACGGGGAAAAATCAGAAGAAGAAGAAGGAATCGAATTCAAATCAAACAGAGGCAAAAGATAAATCATCACGCTCACTTTTGGAAAAAGAAGTGGCTATGGTTGTGGCCCAAACAGAAAAGTTAATAGAATGGAATCCAGAGTACACACCAGAGTTCACTACCATTCAACACATCGCAGATGGGGAGGCACCTCATGTACTGGCCTCCGCCAAATCAGCACGACTGACATTGATGGACACTTGCCCGCTGATTGCGGCCAGGTACGTCCAAAAAGAGGGAGAATGACAGATCGTCACAGATGTGTCCTTCACAATCCCAAGGATTAAGGAAAATTCTTCAAGAAAAGGTAACACAGGGGTACACACTGGGCGTGTACGAAACAATTGCCCTGGACGATGATCAGGACAGGTCCTCCCAAGCAGGCCAGGAGGACCAGCAGGACCATCATATGGACCTAGAGAGACACTCCCCTCGTGCCTTCTCCCCTTTGATTGCAAAATTGTCAGAGGAAACTAAGCTAAAGAGTGGGATGATGTGGAGGCCTTCGAGAACCGTGACAACGATTCCATATAGCGTGCTAATGGGACCCAGCATTCCGGCGGAACTGCTGGCGGTCTCAGTGACACACCTCCTGACTCATGGGATTCTGAAGGGAGACAACGATCTGGACTCAAGGGCGTTCGCCATTGATTTGGATAGATATTACAAAAGTGATTGCTCTAAGAGTGATATGGAGGAGCGGGAAGATGAGGACAAAGGAGTAGCATCAGAACCGACCCTTGTCCCGGGACTGGGAACCAGTGGAAGTGGGGGGGAGTATAAGCTAGATGATTCTCTCACCACGATGCTTCAGGACCCTCCGGGTGATGTGTCAACAAAGATGGATGCAAGCGACCAGGCCCCCTCCTAGGAAGTCTACACTATGATCGTACCCCTGCCTCTTCCCCATAGCCTCAATGATGGAGATTTTTAGAAAAGGGGCAAACCAAAAGGAAGACTGGGTGGACTGGAAGACATAAGGGATAGTCATTAGGAGTTGGAATATTGATGGGCTTGGAAATATTATCGACAAAGAAGAAAAAATGCAAGATATAATCAAAGGTCTTACCGTTCACACAAACAAACTGGTAGATATCATATTGCTACAAGAAACTCACCTTACCTTCTCAACAGAACACAACAGAATTTGAAAACTCTTATCAAGGAAACTAGGAGGAATAAAAGATGAAATATAGTCCTCAGACAATACGTCAAGTACGAAAGGTACAACCATCCTTGTACCCAAGTCATCCCGCCTATACACGGCAGGGTCGATAGTGGGCAAAGAGGCGGACACGGTAGAAGGTAGGTGGTGCCTTATAAATGCAAAGTGGAAGACGAAGAGTTTAGAATAATCTCAGAATAATCAATGTTTACTCACCAAACAGCTTTTCGGACAGATCAACTTTTATAACAAACATCGGTCATATGATCCCCCCCTTATCGCTCTATATTTTAGTCGGTGATTGGAACACAACTATAGACCCCACCTCGGATCATATATCTAGGTCCTCGACGGGTCAACCCACACAGGAGGCGGTGCCTATCAAAAAGTTGATGATGGACTACAATTTAGTTGAACCATACTGGACTTCGCATTCAGGGACAAAAGCCTTCACATTGGCTAAAAAGAACCATGCCCACCATACCGCTTTTTCCTTCATCGACTATTTCCTGATTTCAGGGACACCAATGGGGACAGCCAAAAGAGCCGAGATCCTGGCTCTCGCACCATACTCGGGTCTGAATCATAAACCCATCGAACTAATAATCAGCTTGCGAACAGTATGTCAAAAAGGGGTCCAACTTTCACAAACTCAATAACTCCCTCCTACTGAGCCATAATTTTCAATTAGGGGTTCAGGATTGCTGGCGGAATTTGCTTTGAATCGAAGTTGATTGCCTCGTTGGGTCACTAGAAACAGAGCATGCGGCTTGACTCGCGGGCCTCGTCTAACCGAGCTTATGCATTTGATGGATGGGTTACTGAAAAACGAGCCAGTGCATTGAGTCGCTGGGTTTTCTTTGTATCGACCTCACTAATTGACACACTGGTTCACTTCGAATCGAAGCCGATTGGCTCGTTGGGTCACTAGAAATAGAGCCTGCAAATTGGCTCGCTGGCTTTATCTAAATCGAGTTGGGGTATTGGTTCAGAATCTCTGGTTTACTCTGAACAGGGCCCGGTGATTGGCTTGATGGTTTTCCCCAGGATTGAGCCTGTGTGTTGAGTTTGTTGATCTGCTCACCGACTTGCTCGAATTAAACCCTGGTGATTGACTCATTGGCACACTCAAAATCACCCTGATACGGTTAAATTTGGGTTGGAGACAAACCCTCAGGTACACTCTGAATCAATCCCGTCGATTGGTTCGCCACTATTTTATTTCAAACAATATGAAATATGTTCGTCTTCTTCCGCTTAATACATTTATTTATTTTGTGTCCTTTACTTAAAGGGCACCTACCTACCTATACATGATCGATGGGAGTGGTTTCAAGAAAGTTACTCTACATTATCATAGACGGTAGCCAAAATATCAAGGAAATTAGCGACCGACAGGAAGCAGAGGAAGCAAGCAATGGAGACAACCTTGAAGATTGCAGAGACAAATTTGATCGATAACCCCTCTTCGACACTCTACAGAGACATCTTTGAAAAGGCAAGAGAAGAACTCACTATGTGGAGATGGTGGGAACTAAAGGGACTACAAATAAGAGCCAGAATGGACGAATATGAACTAAGCGAGTCAATGTCAAAACACTTCTTCGCAAGGATCAAAGCAAACTCAAGGGCCAATGAAATAGAAGGCATGAAAACCCTCTCAAATCCAAATGAAACAGTGATAGACAACGCAAGAATGTGACAGAAGGTTAACCGACCCCACAATTTTCACCCCCATTTATAAGAAAACCAAGTTAACCATTTGTGAGGTAGCAAAAGGAATTCTACGAAGAGCTCTACGACACGAAGTCCCCTATGCCTTCTCCGCCCAACACCAGAGAGGTACGAACTAGGATGCTGCAATACCTGGAACAAACGATATATCAAGAACAAACAGAAGACCTGGACAAGCCCATCACCTTGGGAGAACTGCAATTTGTTGTCCAAAATCTGAACAACAACAAGTCTGCTGGACTGACAAAAAAATTATGGGAAAAGTTTTGGCCACTCTTAGGAGGAGATTTGCTAAACTTCTACAATGACAGCTGGCTCAAGGGGGGACTAGGAAACCTACTAAGTAGCAGCGTGGTAACCTTGTGGTACAAAAAAGGAGAGAGAGAAGATATCAGGAACTATAGACCCATCTCGCTCCTAACACTTCCGTATAAGATCCTTGTCGAAGCTCTTGCCTTTCAGATCCCAGACCTGACAGACAAGTGTTGTCATATAGATCAAACACGTTTCATCCCTGGGAGGTACATCCTGGACAACGTATTGACTCTCAAAGAAGCAACCAACAAAGTCCAAGAAAAAAGGATAAACACAACAATTCTCTTTTTCGATTTTGAAAAGACCTATGACCAGGTCAATTGGACCTTTCTCAATGCAAGCATGGAAAAGATGGGATTGGGCCCCACTTTTAGGAAGTGGGTGCGCAATGTGTATAATGGCGCCATAGGGTGCGTCCAAGTTAACAACTTGCTTTCTAACTGCTACCCAATCTCTCGATCAGTGCGCCAAGGGGACCCGCTAGCTCCCCCAATCTTCCTCTTTGTTATGGAATCAATAGCCTCATTTCTACGCAAAGACCCCTCCATACACAGACTACCAGAGGTCAGTGTAGGATCAAACCACCACATATAGTTCCCAACAGTAATAATATTTGCAAACGATCTCACGGTCCTCATAAGAGCTTCAGACTCATCGTTCAACACGTTAGTAAGAGCAATGGAAGCGTTTAGACCCAAAAATGAAGATTAATTTGAAGAAAACAATCGGCTGGTGGCTATCGGAGAAACAGGAAACCAAAGCCTTACAAGTCAAATGGATAGTCAAACTACTGACTAAACCTGGTACGACATGGAATAAATTGGCCTTAGATAGGATTAGGGCCCTAACACCTACAGCCACACCAACAAATATGTCCGGACTATTCTGGGTAATGACCAAGTAATGGAGTCCAAAAACAGGGCGCAGAAATCAACGAAGAGAAACCGAGCCAAATGAAGCCAGACCCCCTACACCATATTGAACTGCATTGTTACGGATATGGCAGGAAGTCGTGCGAAGGAAAGTGGGTAGACCCGAATCCAAATAAGAGGTACTGAGGCAACCCTTGTTTGGTAATCCGTGGGTGAGAGATGAAAGTGACCACCCACTATCCCTTGAGCCTAGAGGAAGGAGACGGTTATGATGGATCAAACATGGAGTTTGGAAAGTGAGCCATCTGTGGAACGAGGAGAAAAAGGACAGGATGACAGACCAGGAACTTGCCTCCCAGCTCAAAGGATGTCACCAACAGGATGAGAACTTACAATCTATTATCAACTGCATCCCAGAAGGCTGGAAGGAGTTGTTAAGCGAAGTCTCAACTTGGAAATCGGGTGAATGGGGAGTGAGGGTGCAGGATTTAACCCCCACAAGAGCCTATCAATTCTCCCATAAACAGCAAGGGTCAGATACCCGGCAGTGCTTACCTCCTTCCCAATTACCCCCTCAACGCAAGGTCTTCCGAAAGAACAGTCCTAAATCCGTTGATACTCAGAAAGGTCAGAGTGCTGCGTTCATGGCCGAAAACAATGTTCAGAATAGATGCAGCGATTCAAGACTTGGAATTTGATCCAGCAGAGTGGGCTTGGACACCAGACCGAAGCTGAGGCCTCAAAGGTAATGTCTCCATTCAGGAATACACAGTCAAGCTGGGTTACAACTTACTCCTCAAAACAAAGAACGATCAAGAACAGATGGCAGAAGCTACTAGGTCAAGAAGCTAGTCAGATCACCACAAATACCATGGAAAAAAATCAAGTCAATTCGTCCGGTCAAAATCAGAAGCCTACAATGGCTTATCTCATACGTAGCTCTGCCGATCAACCAGTGCTTGCACATCAGAAGAAGCAAGAATGACCCTAACAGTTCAGATTTATGTGCGGTATGTTCAGAAGATGAACCAGAAGATATGCTACATTGTCTGATACGCTGTAGAGAGGCGACCGAATACAAGGTGAGGGCCTCGGATCTCTGGGATTCCCTCTTCTCGTTTCCCCTCCCTGAACATCCCATCCAACTCCTTCTATGGACTAACATCCCAGCTCAATTCCACATGACAGAGAAAACGTGATTTGATATGATCAGAAAGGTAACGCTGTGGTCCATCTGGAAGGAAACGTGCTGTAGAACCATTGAGGGACTCTCAACTCCAAGGGAGAAGGTATGGGCGGAGACAAAGACTTTGATTCAGGCGGAGATCCTTTGTAAGTGGCACAAGACGAGCCAGTCCATGCCAGATGACGAAGAGCAACAGAGAAGAATCAAGGCAAAATTCACTAAGGTGTGGCTTGCAAGGGGCAAAGTGGCAGAGATAAACAACTCCCACATACGATGGAAAGACTGGCACAACTTAGAAGCAGGGTGGAGAAGGCAGAGATCCCAACCAGCAGAAGGACAACATCCATCACAGGTCACATAATATCGGAGGGCGAATCCCGAGGCTGCAACTTCCGTAGCTTCTCTTACCTTTCTTGCTCTTCATTATTTAGCTGACAGGCTCATGTAGTGGACCTGAGAGGAAAGGTGTAAGTAAGGCAAGCTGACAGTCAATCCTCCACGATGCGGGAGTAGTCAATGCTGGTCAGGGTTCCTTTGGCCGAACGGAAGGACGCGTGAGTGTGTGTTATGATGTAATTTTTTTTCTGACTTGCCAGTGGAATAGGAACCGGACCGATGCTCCCCGGAATGAAAATGGAGCCAGGGCCGTAAAAAATTAAAAATTAAAAATTAAAAAATCCAGTAGGCCCCTAGACCCTCTTCTGCCTTGCTTTAATTCGTTTCCCCTCTAGTATATGTGTCTGTTTAGATTCATGCATGTTGATAGGTTGTAGCTCTTGATTGAATGGACGGTCAGATAGAAGTTGCTGTTCGGTCTGTCTTAGGTCTAGGGAAGCCGGGGTTGAAGTAGGTTGGGCCGAACTAGTTTGGGGTTCTCTTTTCATTTTTTTTTTGGAGGCGGCGACGGGAATGATGTGATCAGCGCTATTTCCAGCACTCTGTCTTCTTCCTCTTCGGGGGAACTTGGGCAGCCATAGCTGGGGCCCCCTGCTGCTTGAGGAGGCAGCACCTGTAGTAGGTCTTCCAGGTGCTGATGCCACTGCCATCACGCTGCTGTTTGTGGGGGTTGAAGGACACCGTTGTTCATCAAGCAGTTTGTTGCTGGTTGCACCATACCAGTGCAGTCATCACCTTCTTCATTGAGGTTCACCGTCTTCTTCACGGTGGTTTGTGGCGCTGCTGTTTGCTGTCTGGCTCATGCCTGATCAGCACCTGTACTCACAGGCTCAGGGCATGATGAGATGTTGTCTTCATCGAGGTTCACCTTCTTCATTGAGCTCATGGTGGTTGGAATCTGCTCTCTCCAGTCTACCTATCATTGCAGGAAACCAAGTTGTGAATCAATTGAGCACATAACAGTTGGTATCAGAGCTGGACCACGACCACCTGGCGGTTGACTTCGTGGCCACGTCCTTTTGGGCCAGCCGTTGGAGAAAGGGTTCATGCGATTCGTTGTCTTCAACAACGCACCGGCGGCGAGGGGATGTGAAGGGTGACATGTGGAAGGGAGTATAAGTGCGATTCCGAAAAAAAAAAAGATGTTCAGATGGTATCCGACGGCGAATTCTCGGCGCCGCTGATTGGAAGTTTCATCTGGGCGCTGACTGGGAAAAGTCAGCCCAGCCCATGGAATTGCGGTTTGTGTTGACCCGTGGCATACCTCCAATCAAATCTTTGATCGCGTCAGTTTGTTCCGACAACCTGTCGACCTAAAAACTTCTCTCAATTTCAATTCTACAATGTAATCTCACATATCATTCCAATAATCAAAACTAGAATAAATTGAATATTGTGAAAAAAAAAAAAAAGACGCAAATATACACTATCACACTGTCATCAAAAGGACGAATTTCGGGAGTTTTGTCTCCCGGGGGACTTCCCCTGTTGGTCCCGAACACTGTAAATACTCGTTGGGGACACACTTGCCGCACGAATGTTGGTACTACGCATGGATGTTACATGTGCAAAAAAGAGGTTCAAGCCTCCCCAGACACAGTCTACGCTGACAACTCCCGTTTTGTCAACAGTTAAGCACAGAGGTAAGTGTAGCGGACCTCGGGATGGCCTGTGAGACCAGCCCCTTGGCCTGTTCTCACAGGCCTGCGTTATATTTGGGGTAGGCCAGTCCAGGCCGGTACCTCTGTCGGTACCAGCYAGTCCAGTCCAGTCCCGTCAGTCCGCTGGGGTATACCCCAGCCATTGTCTGTTTTCATGCTCATTCCTCACTTGCACATTTTGGAGTACGTGCGTTGGAGTCTTGCGTGGGGAGCTGCG
>BFEA01000560.1:687385-721417 GCA_003427395.1 Chara braunii | reverse complement strand
GGGGGGGGGGGTCAATGGCTGCTGTGGCACTTCTTTAACAGCAGCAAGCCACAACATGAGCTCATATTGTGGCTGTGGCCAGTGTGTTAAGGCACTGGCCACAAATGCGCATGTGCAGCAGCTGCCCAAGTTCAAACCTTGGCAGCTGGAACATCTCAGATCTTGAATAATGTAATCCGGGAGTGGGGCGGACCAGCGGGGCGCGTGCGTGTGTGCGGCGGCCTTGGCCGCGAGTTCCTTTTTTTGGCCACGCGTCAGCCTCTGCACGCTCCCGTTTTCCACCGTTATTTCGCTGTTTTCGCCTTGCAGAACCCTGAAAATCCCGCTATCGGGATTACACCGCTTTCTCCCTATTACGGGAGGGTGGGCGGGTTGACGTGGGGACCGTTCCCGCTCTGATACCAGTGTGCCGGACCCGCCGGGATTGTCTGTCAGGATGGAGAAGAAGGGTTGACGAAGGAGGAGGTAGAGATGGAACTGAAAGGGACAACGCAGCTCCGACGCAGACTCAACACACACGTGCTCCAAGATGTGCAAAAGTGAAGAATGCATGAAAAACAAACAACGGTTGGGGTATACCCCCAGCGGACTGACTGGACTGGACTGGACTGGCCTAGTACCGACAGTGGTACCGGTAGGAGGAAACCCGGGGAGGGGTCACCTACTGTTCGCTGAAGCCATGGGCAACAGTGCCTGTCACTCGCTGCGTCCACTGCCGAGGTCCTCAGCGACCAGTAGGGTGTCGGAGGCTGCAGTACCTGGCGCACACACGTTTTCAAGGAGAGAGCGTTCCTCTCTTCATTTCATAACTAAAGCACAGCCTATGCACTTTGAAATAAGGGGCCACGCAATGTCCCCGCTGCAGCAACCCTTCAGTTTAGACTAATCTTTTTCAGGATGGAAACCAAAAGAGAAATGAAGAAGAGGGAATTTAATCTTTTGAGATTGATTAGCTGTCGTAGGTAAGTCTTCAATAATTCTCAGTCGTCCAAAATGCACGCTTGGCAATCCTCCAACAAAACGACGAAAACGAGTCGGTCCGCCCGGAGATCGCTCATAGGGTTGAGTAAAGTTATGCTCATTCACTGTCACTTACGCCCACACTCGCAAACGCACCCGCTCACTCTAATCCGTTGTCGCTCGCATCGACAGAGGGATGAAACTGGTAGTCCAGCACGAGCTCCCTCGCTCGTTTCCCTTTTTTTTTTACTGTCTTTCGTCATCTGGCGTGTTGCTGGTTTCTCCCTTTCCTCCCTCCTTTTGTCCACAGCACATCGCACTGTACCACTCGTCCCTTTTTACCACCCACATACACGCCCTTATTCCTCCCCTTTTTCCTTTCTAAGCACAACTTACAATAAAACACTTTCCGGTATCATTTCAGAGAAACAACTTGGAATCACGACGCGAAAAACATGCACCCGATCTGTCAATGACCAATGCGAATTCAATATACTCACGGTTTGTGAACGGAAGTCTTTCACAGTGAACAACGAGTTAATGATCTGACTTAAAATGCAGGCACTTGCTTAGTCGATAACCAATGCAAATTATCTCAATAAACCCGCCCAGGTTAGCGCTAGTTGTCCCTCATGCCTATGCTCCACGCCCCCTTTCTCACTCGGGTTTCATCCTCCTCGCTCTCTCTCTTACTCACCCCCTCACTCATACCCTTGCTCGTACTCTCTTCCGTTCTCACACTCTCTCTTCTGCTCACTTGCGTGCTCTCTCACGCGTTCCCATACACTCTCTTACTCTCTCTCTCTCCCTCTCTCTCACCTTCTTTGTCTCTCCGCGTGTGATTCGGTCTGCTCTGCGTGCGCGTCTAGGGGAGTCGACCAGGGCAGCATATGGACACAAACCTGATTCTGATTTTGACAATGAGCCAATCACTGGCCCGAATTTGGTTCATGAGATGGGGTCGCACTGCTCCCCGGTTATGAACCCATGCCGAGTACTGATTGCCTTCCGGTCATAGAGGCATTCACTGCCTTGTGTTCGTACTAATTTCGAATTGTCACGGATGAGCCAAATACTGACTGCCTTTTGATCACAGAAGCATTCACTGCCCTGAACTCAGACCGATCTCCAATTAACATGGACGAGCCAAACACTAACTGAAGGCATTCACTGGCCCGAACTCAAACAAATTTCCAATTAACACTGATGAGCCAAATACTGATTCCCTTTCGATCGTAGACGCATTCACTACCCGGAACTCAGACTGATTTCCAATTAACACCGATGAGCCAAATACTGATTGCCTTTTGATCGTGGACGCATTCACTGCCCTGAACTCAGGCAAATTTTCGATTAACACCGATGAGCCAAATATTGATTGCCTTTTGATCATAGACGCATTCATCGCCCTGTACTCAGGCAGATTTTCGATTAACACGGGTGAGCCAGTATAATATTGCTGCAGCCCGGCACACATGAAGTAGCAACGAACCGCTGCTTTGTATGTTGAAGAGGTGTTCTAGGTTGGTGTTTGGCCCGCTGCAGGTTCTGGTCTGATTCGCGGATCAATGGGGCAGATTACGATATAAATACATGTGCGTTTTATGGATAGAAGCAAGATCCTTGCAGTCACAAGCTCGCTTCCCTCTTAAGTGCAGAAAGTCAAATCTCAAGTATTCCTGGTCAGGCGAAGGGACATGCCCTTACAGACGATCAAGGCGTGCTCTTGGAGAGACACATTCCGTCACCTGATCAAGCGTCAGATTGAGGCCTTCGGCCGCATTCCCTCGCCCGTACATACTAGTGTTACGAAGCCGATAACATGGCTGGATCTCAAGGGAGCCTGGCCTTGAGAGAGAGACTCCGAACAGTTCACAGACCGATCGTCAGACTGCGCCGCTCCCCCCTTCCCTCGTTGCTAGCGGTGGCAGGTCGCGCAGCACTTGACTGGCCAAAACGGAGATTTCCCTATCACACCATCTTTTAGTTTGACGCGGAGCAGCACGCTCAGCTCACGTTCTGTGGACCTGTTGCCTACCCGCTTGCCCAGTCGTACGCCCACACGCCTTCCGCAGGTATCTCTCTCCTCTGATTCACGCGCGCTCACTGAGCGCTCCCTGCTTGCACTCTCTTCTCCCTCGTGGGTCACTCTTCGCTCAGTAGTGACTAGTGCGCGGCGCACACCGAGCACGCATTTCGATCACTCCTCCCCTCATCGCCTTTGTCCCCATTGGATCACAAATCTGTTGGCTGTCCACGTCGTGCCCTGCCCCAGCGCTCTTCACTCCCCTTTGCCCTGTTGACCACCCCGACCGCCTGTTTGAGGCGAGCTGTGTTCCCAGCGCGTTGCGTACGCCTGGCTCACCTGGCCAAATCTCCCCCTCTTCTTTGGTCTGTCCCGCGGCTATATCCTGCAATTTCAGCCAAGGGCCGTGTCGAAGGCGGAGCCCCCGTACCCTGAGGACCCGGCCTTCCTGATAACCCACTTGCCACATACAGCAGCAGGTGTTACCGACTACCGAAGCCAATAGTTCTCAATTCAGGCCTGCAAGATCCAAGAGGGCCCAGTAAGTCGCCCCCATCCTTTAAGTGTCATATCAGGAACAACAGGCTAGTCCAGTCCCGAGCCTGTAGGCGTACCAGTACCACTTTCGAACCAATAGCCTCACCGAGGCAATACTACCGAACCAGTAAGTCGCAGCATTAAAATAATAGCCCACACTACCGCAGCCGGCGCCGTGATCGTCGCAGAGCAGCCCCATTACCGCACCGAAACGGTGGTCCCAGTAGCATATCGATCCCAAACCAATAGTTGTATTGATCCGAACCAGCGTACCGTGCCCGTTCCAAACGGGCAGCAGTACCACCTCAAGGCGGAATACCGTACCATGCCGCAGATACACCATGCCAATAGTAAACAAATGGTTGTGCCGCACCAGTTCTGAACCGGTCCGCCGTACTACATCCCGAATCAGTGTCCAAGCACCAAACCGGCCATGTTGCCGCAACCCGAAAAAAAAAAACTTAGCCACGCGGATCCATCCGCCGTCACCAAAGTCCGTGGAACAAGGGGATAGAAGCCTCACTCACCCAAAAATACCCTAGTTGATAGGGAGGGTAATAGTCAAGAATATCAGGTAAATCAAGAAAATTAAGAAAATCCAGAAAATCGGGAAAAATCAGCAGAAGATAGGAAAATCAACAAGAATCCGATTAAACCAATGAAAAGGAATAAATGGAACATTTTAAGAAAAATCCATCAGAAAAAGAATTCCATAGATTTTAATTAAATAATAAAATAATTTCAGTTTCCTCCCCTTTTTATCATTTTAATTCTTTTCCTCATTTTTAATCCTGTCACTGGAATCGATGAAAATTGTGGACAATTTCATCAGGGGCAAATTCTGACGAAATTTAATAAAATAACAAATATTCATTTGTTTTCTTTTCTTTTATTATTTTGAATCCTCTTTCTCGAACTTTAATTTTGTCGTTAAAATCAATAAAAATTGAGGGTTCATTCCCTCATCAATTGCTTAGTGTAAAAGGGAGCGCGCCGAGCCCTAGCACCATACCCTGGCTCCGCGGTCGGCGACAGCGTGAACAGCCTCGGATTGAACGAAAAATGGTAGGCGCTCGGCGCGGTAGACGTGGCTGTTCATCATGTTAATTTCAAGGGTTAGTTTTTATAATTGATGGGGGAAATTTTAGGGATCCTTTTCCGACACCTAATCTTTCCCGACGGCTCTGACGAAATTGCTTGTTGATTCTCCCCTAGGCATTTGGCCCAAGGTTCAATTCTTTGTATTTCGGGTGGCGGACTGGTCTGCGGCCGCCCGACACCGGGAAGGACTGGACTGGACTGGAACAGTACACGGCCTGGTCCCACAGGCCGAACTGGCAAACAGCCAAATACACCCTGGCTGTAGGCCAGGGCAGATGGAGGCCCGCTGCACCCGCCCGCTGATTGCCGCAAGGTATGCCGAGAAAGAGGGAGAATGGTAGATCGCCACAGATGTATCCTTCACAATCCCACGGATTGAGGAAGGGCAGAATGTCGCCAGTATTCTTCAGGAAAAGATAATAGATGGGTTCCCACTGGACGTGTACGAAACAGTTGCCCGGGACGATGGTCAGGAGGACAGATCCTCCCAAGCCGGCCAGGAGGACCAGTAGGACCATCCTATGGAACTAGAGAGGCAGTCCCCCCTCGGGCCTTCTCCCCCCTGATCTCAAAGTTGTCAGAGGAAACCAAGTTGAAGAGTGGGATGATGTGGAGGCTTTGGAGGACAGTGACGGCGATTCCATACAATGTGTTGGCGGAACCCGGCATTCCAGCAGAACTGCTGGCGGTCTCGGTGGCACACCTACTGACTTCTGGGATTCTGAAGGGAGACAACGATCTGGACTCGAGAGCTTTCGCCATAGTTCTGGACTCAAGAGCTTTCGCCATAGATCTGGACATATATGACAGGAGTGATTATTTCGAGAGCGATATAGAGGACTGGCAAGATGAGGGCGAGGGAACAGGTTCAGAGCCGGCCCTTGTCCCCATACAGGGAATAAGTGGAAGTGTAGGTGAATACAAGATAGATGATTCGGTCACTACGACGCAACAGGACCCATCGAGTGATGCGTCAACAAGGATGGATGAGAGCGATCAGGCTCCCTCCTAGGCTGTTTACCTCTATGATTATACCCCTGCCTATTCCTTGTAGCCTCAATGATGGAGACTTTTAGAAAGGGGGCAAATGTAAAGGAAGACATGGTGGACTAGAAAACACAAGGGGTAGTCATTAGGAGCTGGAATATCAATGGCCTTGGAAACATTGTCGACAAAGAAGAAAAAATGAATGACATAATCAATGGACTTACCGTTCACACAAACAAACTAGCAGACATCATATTGCTGCAAGAAACTTGTGTCACCTACTCAACAGAACACAATAGAATTCGAAAATTCCTATCAAGGAAACAGTGAGGAATGAACGACGAAATATGGTCATCAGATAATGCATCAAGTACGAAAGGAACAACCATCCTTATACCCAAATCTACCCGCCTATATACGGTAGGGTCGATAGTGGGCAAAGAAGTGGACGCGGTAGACGGTAGATGGTGCCTTATGGATGTAAAGTGGAAGGAGGAAGAGTTCAGAATAATCAATGTATATACACCGAACAACTCTTCAGACAGATCTGCATTTATAATAAACATCGGACATCTGATCCCCCCTTCGTCGTCGCGTATTTTGACCGGTGATTGGAACACAACTATAGACCCCACCACGGATCGTATATCGAGGTCCTCGGCTGGTCAGGCCACAAAGGAGGCGGTGCCTGTCCACAAGTTGATGTTGGACTACAGTCTAGTTCAACCTTACTGTACTTTGCATCCAGGGACAAGAACCTTCACATTGGTTAAAAAGAACCATGCCCACCACACCGCTTTCTCCTTCATTGACTACTTCTTGATCTCAGGGACACTAATGGGGACAGCCAAAATCGTTGAGATCCTGTCCCTTGCACCGTACCCACGTCTGGATCACAAACCCATCGAACTCATAATCAGCTCCGAGCAGTATGTTAAAAAGGGGTCTAGCTTTCACAAACTCAACAACCCCCTCCTACTGAGCCAGACCTTTCAGTCAGGAGTTCAGGAGTGTTGGCGAAATTTGAGGGGTGCCTACCTACCCACACAAGATCGGCGGCAGTGGTTTCAGGAAAGTTACTCTACATTGTCACAAACGGTGGCCAAAATTTCTAGGAAATTGGCAACCAACAGGAAATAGAGGAAGCTAGCGTTAGAGACAGCCCCCAAGATCGCAGAGACGAATCTGATTGATAACCCCTCTTCTGCATTGTAGACGGATATGTTCGAAAAGGCAAGAGAAGAACTCACTATGTGGAGATGGTGGGAATTAAAGGGACTACAAATAAGAGCCAAAATGAACGAATACGAGCTAAGTGAATCAATGCCAAAACATTTCTTCGCAAGGGCTAACACGATAGAAAGCTTGAAAACCCTCTCAAGTCCAGTTGTAACAGTGACAAACAGCGAAGGAATGTTGAACGTAGCAAAGGAATTCTATGAAGAACTTTATCACATGAAGACCCCTATGCCTACACTGCCCAGCACTAGAGAGACATGCACTAGGATGCTACAATATGTGGAACAAACGATATCTCGGGAACAAGCAGAAGCTCTGGACAAGCCCATCACCTTGGAAGAACTGCAAGGTGCTATCCAAAGTATGAACAACAATAAGTCACCAGGGATCGACGGGCTGACAAAAGAATTATGGGAAAAATGTTGGTCACTCTAGCGACAGCTGGCTTAAGGGGGGACTGGGAAATCTACTGAGTAGCAGCGTTGTCACATTGTTGTACAAAAAAGGAGAGAAAGAAAATATCAGGAACTATAGACCCTTTTCGCTTCTAACCCTTCCCTATAAGATCCTAGCCAAAGCTCTGGCCTTGCGAATCCTAAATTTGACAGACAAATGTTTCCATATAGACCAAACAGGCTTCATCCCTAGAAGGTACATCTTGGACAACGTACTGACCCTCAACGAAGCGGCCAACAAAGTCAGAGAAAAAAGGATAAACAAAACAATTCTTTTCTTCGATTTTGAAAAGGCCTACGACCAGGTCAACTGGGCCTTTCTTAATGCAAGCATGGAAAAGATGGGAGTAGGCCCGAATTTCAGGAAGTGGGTCCGTATTTTGTACAATGATGCCATAGGATGCGTCCAAGTCAATGACTTGCTATCTGACTGCTACCCTATTTCTCGGTCAGTTTGCCAAGGAGACCCGCTAGCACCCCCAATCTTCCTCTTCGTGATGGAAGCGATAGCCTCATTCCTACGGAAAGATCCTTCCATACAGAGGCTGCCAGAGGTCAATGTAGGAACAACCCACCACCTACATTTCCCGACAGTAATAATGTTTGCAAATGACCTCACGGTTCTCATAAGAGCTTCAGACTCTTCGTTCAGTGTGCTGGTAAGAGCAATGGAAGCATTCAGATTGGCATAAAAAATGAAGATTAATTGGAAGAAAACAATTGGCTGGTGGCTATCAGAGGACGAGGCTCCCCAACTTCAAGGCCCTGAGGCAGACATGACATGGGAGACACCGGAGACCCCTACGTGATATCTAGGCATCTTGTTGACAAAGGACGGTTTTGCCCCTCAGATGGCCCAAAATATACTCGCAAAACAAATTAACAAACTGGGTGGATGGGGTAACACATTCACATCATTGTTGGGCCATGCATTAGCCATCAATACATCTATTTTCTCAATGATGTGGTATATAGCATCAATCTGGACAGTTTCGGACCATACAATCAAGGAACTTAGTGGTCGGATGACCCCAACAAAGAGAACTGCATACCAAAGATAACTTGGCACTACATCACAAGGAAACCAGCCAAAGGAGGTCTTGGTATCATGGACCCCAAACAGGAAACCAAAGCCTTACAAGTTAAATGGATAATCAAACTATTGACTAAACCTGGTACGGCATGGAATAAACTGGCTTTGGATAGCATCAGGGGCCTAGCACCCATAGCCACACCAGCAAACATGTCCGGTCTGTTCTGCATAATGACCAAGGAATGGAGTCCAAATGCAGGGCGCAGAAATCAACGAAGAGGAACCGGTCAAAGCAAAGTCAGGCCCCCTACACCATATTGGACTGCACTGCTATGGATATGGGGGGAAGTCATGCCGAAGAAGGTGGGTAAACCCAGATCCAAAGACAAGGTGCTGAGGCAACCTCTGTTTGGTAATCCATGGGTGAGAGACAAAAGTGATCACCAACTATCTTGGATCAAACATGGTGTTTGGAAAGTGAGCCATCTGTGGAACGAGGAGAAAAAGGACTGGGTGACAGAACAGGAGCTTGCCTCCTAGCTCAAAGGTTGCCACCGACGAGACGAGAATCTACAATCCATTATCAACTGCATCCCTGAAGGATGGAAGGAATTGTTGAGGGAAGTCTCAACCTGGAAATCGGGTGAATGGGGAGTGAGGGTACATGATTTAACCCCATCAAGGGCCTATCAATTCTCCCATCAAGGGCGGTGTTTACTTCTTTCCCAATTACCCTGTCTACGCCAGGCCTTCCATCTATCCGGAATCAAGAGGTGGAAAGAACAATCCTAAACCCTTTCGTACTCAGAAAAGTAAGAGTGTTGGAATCGTGGCCGAAAACAATCTTCAGAACAGATACGGCGATTCAAGACTTGGAATTTGATCCAGTGGAGTGGGCTTGGACACCAGACAGAAGCAGAAGCCTCAAAACGAATGTCCCCATTCAGGAGTACACAGTAAACCTGAATTACAACTTACTCCTCAAAACAAAGGATCCTGACCCAACGATCAAGAACAGATGGCAGAAGTTAATAGGTCAAGATGCTACTCAGATCCCACAAATACCATCGAAGAAATTCAAGTCAATCCGCCCGGTGAAAATCAGAAGCCTCCAATGGCTCATCTCATATGTAGCGCTTCCAGTTAACTAGTGGCTGGATATCAGAAGAAGTAAGAACAACCCTAACAGTTCAGATTTATGCGCGGTATGTTCAGAAAATGAACCAGAAGATATGCTACATTGCCTGATACACTGTAGAGAGGCGACGGAATACTGGGCGAGAGCCTCGGATATCTGGGACTCCCGCTTCTCGATTCCCCTCCCTGAACATCCCATCCAACTCCTATGGACTAACATCCCAGCCCAATTCCATAAGACAGAAAAAATGTGGTTTGGAATGATCAGAAAGACAACGCTGTGGTCTATTTGGAAAGAAAGGTGCTGCAGAACCATTGAGGGGCTCTCAACTCCAAGGGAGAAGGTATGGGCGGAGACAAGGACCCTGATTCAGGCGGAGATTCTTTGTAAGTGGCATAAGACGAGACAATCCATGCCAGCACTCGTGGTTAATGGGTGGTGCTATTTTCGGCGAATTTTTCACCGAAACTGCCATATTTCCCTGAATTTTCGTTTTTTTCTTGTTTTTTTTTTTTGTCTGATATGTATGTGCTTGAGGGTATATATGTATTCAGTTTCAGCGTATTTGGACGAGTAACGAAGAAGTTGGCAAAAACACCGAATTCGGGAAAAAATTTGGCGAACTCCGAAAGCTACTCCGAATAGGGTTTTATAGTCCTTTTGAGTTTTTTTTTTTAGTTTTTTGTTGCCTGTTTCGTTTTTTGATGTTTGTATTATGAGCCTCGATAGTTTGTTCGTAAAATTTTCCACGACATTGCTTGTAGTGATGCGGCGAAAAACCCTGAATTTTGGGCCTTCCATAACTCAGAAGCAGGGAGGAGAAGGCAGAGTTCCCAGCCAGCAGAAGGACTAGTTCCATCACAGGTCACATAATGTTGGAGTTCCGATATTGCATATGGCTTCTTTTACCTTTCTTGCTTTTTATCATTTATCTGGCAGGTTCATGCAGTAGACCTGAGAGGAAAGGAGGAAGTAAGGCAAGCTCACAGTCAATCCTCCACGATGTTGGAGTAATCAATGCTGGTCAGGGATCCTTCGGCCGGATGGAAGGCAACAGAAAAGAATCAAGGCAAATTTCACTAAAGTGTGGCTTGCAAGGGGCAAAGTGGCAGAGATAATTGACTCTTGCATACGGTGGAAAGACTGGCACAACTCAGAAGCAGGGAGCAGAAGGCAGAGTTCCCAGCCAGCAGAAGGACTAGTTCCATCACAGGTCACACAATGTTGGAGTTCCGATATTGCATCTTCCATGGCTTCTTTTACCTTTCTTGCTTTTTATCATTTATCTGGCAGGTTCATGCAGTAGACCTGAGAGGAAAGGAGGAAGTAAGGCAAGCTGACAGTCAATCCTCCACAATGTTGGAGTAATCAATGCTGGTCAGGGATCCTTCGGCCGGACGGAAGGAAGCGTGAGTGGGTTTCATGATGTAATGTTTTATTCTGACTCGCTCCCAGAATGGAAATGGAGCCGGGGCCATAAGGACCTGTATTACATTAAAAAAAAAAAAGAAAAAGTAATCATACTAATCAATGCCATCCACACCATAAGGTGGAGTGTGAGTGAGTTGATATAGTTCTGACTTACCGGTGGAATAGGAACTGGACTGATGCTCCCCAGAATGGACAAGGAGCCAGAACCATAAGGTTCTGTATTATGGGAAAAGAAGAAAAAAAAGAAAAAAGACAAAAAAGAACTGACGATGACTTTCAAGGAATCACACTGAAGCTAACGGTGAAGCTGAAGAGATGAACAGACAAGTGCCACAGTTCCTTAGGCCTTACATTGCCCCTGATCAACTCGATTGGGATATCAAACTACCTCACATAGCTGGGATATATAATAATGCCATACACGCTGCTCATCCTACCAAGCTGCATTTAGGCTGGAAGCCTATGACTCCATTGCATTTCCTGTTCCCAGATCCTAAATCACAGTCAGGCCCTGGAGGTGCAATCAGACTTGACTCACTTCGTTGCCAGCATGCATGCAAACAGATGACGAACACGATTTGGCGCAATGCGCCCACACAAAACTCAGAGATATGAACGCGGCCAGGAACACAGTTCACATTCAGCCAGTCTCAAATGGCTATGGCGCACAGCGCCCGACAAAGTTCCGGCCCGATCAACTGTATCCACCAGCAACTTGTTCGCGCACACACACACACTCAGACGCTATCTAGGATCACCCTGAATGTCCCACACACACATGCTGTACACACACATCCTACTCTATCCTACGTGGCAGCTATGACTGCCGTCTTCCTCCTACGCTGAACTAGCGGCTATGGCCGCTTCTTCCACCTCTTAGCCCACTTCTTCCTCAGGCACCTGCAGACCTCCGATGCACAAGCCACTCTAGCAGCACTTCCACATGGCTCACAGGCAGAATGAATGAATGGCTTGACGCTGCCTCTTTATTTATACTTGTTTCTTCTGTGGTCGGGTCTCGTTGCCCAGGCCCAGAATATGCACAGTCCCACTTGGTACTTGCTGACTGTACTAGGTTAGGACTGGGACTGGGTACTGCTGACTAGGCTAGGATAGGACTGGGACTGCCCTTTGCTGACTAGACTACGACTGCCCTTTGCTGACTCAGCTACGGACTGACTCCTAGATCCTACAAAGAGCCACCTCGGATGCTTCTAGACTAGTCATAGGTTGACCTTTGGGGACTGTAGCAGCTACGACCTCGACTGACCCTACGACTACTAAAACCAGAGTCTACGCGTCGAGTCCACGCGACCAGACTATGGACAGCAGTCAAACATACGACTTTCAGGGATAGGTCGGGGGTTCGAACACACAGGGATCAACGGATACTGTACATGGGAAAAGGGGACAGGTCTAGGGATTGAGCCCTGCGAACTGCGTCTGTCACGCGACTTAGGTAAAACCATTTCAGAGGCATCAAATACGCCCTTCAGTACCAGATGTAGCAGTAAATACCAACCGGCCTAGCTCAGTTGGTAAACCCACGAACTGTTGAAATACAGACCCAAGCTCGAACCTAGATACAATCAGATAACCAGAATAAAATCATTCTGGAAATACCTGGGGCCATTCAGTTCAATGATGATATCGTGGAGCCGTCGCCCTTCAGATAACCAAAAAGATGTAGCAGTAAACAGTAGAACAGCTCCAGAAATGCCAGAAGGGTTATGAATCAACTTATGATACAGTCCCAAGATCAACATAGATGGACACCTACTTTCCAGGTCCGAAAATCAACATAGACGGACGCCTACTTTCCAGGTGAGCGATTTGGCAGCGATCAAGTCATCTGAGTGCACACCAGAAGAGGACATATCACGGAAATTAATGCCTCAGCACACCGGACCATGGACTGTCCTAGATATCGTAGGAGATGCTCCTTGCGGTCCATCCTATGTGATTGATGTCCCTCCTCACCTTTTCCTAGATTCCAGTGGAGATCATCCTTACAGTCCATCCTATGTGATTGATGTCCCTTCTCACCTTCGCGCTTACCCAACTTTCCACACATCCAAACTCTTCCCTTTTTCTAAAAGCGATCAGTTTCTTTCTCAGTCTCTCAGCGTTCCATGCTGCCTCGAATGATGGCACTGACCGAACTCTGGAACACAGGCTGTTACCTGTGCCAAAGCCACCAGGCAGATGGAGACCACCAAAACCTCAAATAGAGTATCAAGTAGTGTTCAGATACCGTTTGCATCAAAGTGAAGACGTGGTTTACAGGAGAAGAATTGGTTGAGTCTGCACCCCCAGTGGTTCTGCAGCATGAGAGGCTCTCTGTGGAAAGCATAAGGCTTCTCAGAGGACTTTTGAACCTGAGGGAGTGAGAATGCGAGGTTACAAGCCTCAGCGGCCCTCAAAAGAAGCCACCAGTGAAAATTTGACAGGCTCTAAGTGAGGGTCGCTGTAGCATGCTGAGGCCTGTACACGGGCCCTTTTACTTAGGGCCCGACGGTTGTTAGGGGCCCTCAGGCCGCATGTCATTTTTTGGCTGCGCAACCTGGAGGCCCACGGCCATTTCCAGGCCAGGCACGTTTTTTTTTTTTTTTTTTTTTTTTAAACAGGGCCTTACGGTCCTGGCTCCTTGTATTCTGGGGAGCGTCAGTCCGGTTCCTATTCTGCCGGAAAGTCAGAGTACAGATTACATTCAAACTTAACCACGCTTCCTATTCCAGTCAAGGACCCCTGAACAGCATTGATTGCTCCAAATAGGTGGAGGATTGACTGTCAGCTTGCCGTGTCCCTCTCCTTCCTCTCAGATCTGGCGGCCAGATCTGCCTGATAGTGCTATGCCACCTAGAAGGAGTTCATCCTTTGTCCCTGTCGGCCTGTATCCTCTCCACTTGTCTGCCCTGCCCTTGAGACATGATATCTCTTTTCCCATTTTGTCTAACCCCCCTTTTTAATACCTTTCTAAAGCCTTAAAACCCTAAACCCTCGACCTAAGAGCCCGTGCTGCAGCTACCCTTTGAGTCCGCCTTTTCCTCTTGTTCTGGACTTTTAGTGCCGTCCATCTAAGCCTACGCCCTCAATCCATGGCTGTATCAGTTTGAAGTGGACAAACTTCCTTGGAAGTCTGATCTGGTTGTTACTTTTGTTATGACCCGCCAATTGCGAGATACACATCCACTGAGAAGTACAACGCCATCCAATTGCGAAAAGAAATGAATGAACTTGAGAGGAGAGAGAGGAGTAGAAGAAGAAGAAGAAATGAGAAAGAATAAGAAGAAGATGTACACCAGCAAAGATGATGACAAGGCTCTTCTTCTTCGCCCAACAATCTCCTCCTCCTTATCTCCCCCTTCTCTTATTCATACAAGAAATAATAGTACAATGTTGAATGACTGGTCCAGAATCATGTCCGAGTCCCTTTTCTACTGCAGGTACCACTCATGGTCCACCATAGCCATGGCCGCCTCTCCCACTCTTCACACACATAGGCCGAGGCTATGGCGGACTACTAGGCCTTGCTCCGATGTACAAAGGACAACCCAGACCAGCTATGGCTGCTCCAGCTCAGACCGCCATGCCCTGCCCTGCCTTGAAGCTTC
Organism: Chara braunii; assembly: GCA_003427395.1. Lineage (NCBI taxonomy): Eukaryota > Viridiplantae > Streptophyta > Charophyceae > Charales > Characeae > Chara > Chara braunii. The sequence continues at coordinate 706,896 of BFEA01000560.1, read as the reverse complement.
TTGGTGTAGCTCCCCCCGGCTGGGGGCTCCTTGCTTCAGCGCCCACCAAGGTGATGAAGATGGCTGCCACCATAGCCAGGTAAGTACCCCTGGCGCTCCTCCCCCTTCCTCCTTCCTTCCTCCGTCTTCCTCCCTCTAGTCCTTCTTCCTCCCCAGCAGCGCAGCTCCAGCCCAGCGCTGCTCCCTCCAGCGCTCCACCAGTTTGTYGCCAAACTTGCACACCGAAAAAGAGGCCAGGTCTTCCGCCCGGCCAGAAGATATAGCGGCCTGCTTTGCCTCTTGGGCGGTGACTTCCAGGCCGCTGGCCTTCCCAAGCAACCGGTACCTCCTCCTCTTTTGGAGGGAACATCATTGCAGACTCGTTATTGCCCCTACAGGCCCTAGACTCAGACTGGTACCCACTAGACCTAGCCTACACTACTGGCCTCTAAAAATGCCACTTTTGTCTTTTTCTGCTCGGCCTCCGGTACCTGCATATTTACCCCCCTACCGGGTGCGGTACCGGCCTACCCGCTACTTGAGTGCTTTTTCCCTGCTGCAACCCTTCAAAGCCACGGCCACAGGTAAGTACCGGCCCTGAGGGCCCAACGAACGAACAAGTGCCCTGGCGGGCTACACACACACACACACTCATACCAACCAGCACTCAGACAGGCACGGTCACACACGCAAGCAGACCAGCACTCAGACAGACATGCAGTCCAGCAAGCACACACGCACACAGACTCGGCAGGCGGGGAACTCAGTAGGGCATTCAGTCTATGAGCAAAACTCGGAAATCAGCTGTATGTTTCAGTCCGTGTTTGGACGGGTTATCACACTACCCCCCCCTCAAGAGCGAGGTCCCTTCGAGCGAGTAACTCATTCTGAGTCCTCGACAAATGCATCGTAGGCAAGCAAGGCAAAGCGGTTCCTGGAATACTCTGTCGCAGTGAGCCTTGCTGAGATCTTCGGTGCGGCGTTAGCAGCGATTTGTCGCTCGTAGGCTTTAACAATGCGAGGTGCGCTGCGTAGCTGTTCCTGTTTGGAGATCCAATACAGATTATCTAGCGGGTGATACATGAAATGAACCTGGTACTGTTTGTTTCTCCCCTTGCCTACATGCTGTTTGATTCTATCTATCTCATGCCCGCCCTTGATTGCGCGAGGGATCATATCTTCGCGGTAATCGAATGTCTCGGCATCACGATGGAGATTCAGTTTAGATGCATGAAACACGGGATATGTGCGCAGGTGAGCTGGCACGTCTACAACGTACAAAGGGCCAAAGTGATCTTCCCCAATTACATCCAAAACTTCCCAAGGCCCGTAGTAGAGTGGGAGGAGTTTGTGTGAGACTCCCTCCTTCTCTGAGAATTCAGACATCTTTACCCAGACATAACTTCCTACCTGAATCTCCGATGGTTTGTGCTTCTTGTTCGCATGGTGAATCATGGCATGCTGTCGCTTGGTCATAGCTGCAACAGCAACTTTGAGCAAGCGATCATACTTAGCCCTGAAGCCGGGCCAGCCAGGTGTTAAGCCAGCTGGCTGCTCAGGGAATAAGTAGGAGAGCAGATTACGGATCTGCCACCCGTAGTGCAGCCTGTTGGGTGTTGTGGCAGTGGCAGAATGGACGGAGTTGTTATACAACCCCTTGACAGAATACAACTCCTCATCCCATGTTTCCTGATCAGGAATAATCAACGCACGGAGTAGTTGGAATACAGTCTGGTTGATCTCCTCAGCCAAACCGTTGGCTTAGGGGTGTCGGCCAGATGTCATGCACAGTTTGATTCCGAGGTGGGACGTGAACTCTTTCCATTCAGTGCTAATGAAACGCGGGTCCCGATCGCTCACAAGAGTCTTCGGGGTTCCAAATTACAGCAGGTATTTCTTCTGGAATTCGCGAATCACTAGATCTGTTGGGGCGTGAGGCGGTAGAGGGATCAGATTAAGAAACATTGAAAATCGGTCAACAATCACAATGACTTGTGAAAACCCGTTCTTGCTTACCTTACCCATGTCAGTGAAATCGATGGAGACAGACTCTTCGGGACCATTAGGAATGGGTAGGGGTGTGAGTAGCCCCATGGGCTTTTGTCTTCATGATTTAATTCGTTGATAGACTTGACATTCAACTATAAATTTCTCAGCAGTCCCTTTCATGCCAGGCCAATCAAACTGTCTCAGCAGGTTAGCGTACGTTTTCGCCATGCCGAAGTGCCCACTCCGACCATGAGCCAAGTCCAGAAAGTGTGTGCGGAGAGGCTCGTGGTTGGGCACACACAAACGGTCATGGTTCCCGTATCGGCGAAAAATCAGTCCTCCATACTCGTGGAAATCAGGCTGACTACTGGGATCAGCCCGCAACTGCTCAAGGATGGAGCTGAGTTCCGGATCCTTGGCTGTCTGCTCTACGAGCTCCTCCTTCAGTTTCTTCCGGAGGTCGTAGGATTTCACAAGGCAAGTCATGTACTCAGGGTGGCGAGACGTCAGCGACTTGATTGTAACAACCCTTTTTGTGTCTGAGTTCAAAGTCGAAGATGTCAATCTCATGGGACCAGCGAAGCAAGGTAGGGGACATAGTAGTCTGCTGTTTGATCCACTTCAAGGTCTCGTGATTTGAGAAGACTTTGAAGTGGCATCCCAAAAGGTAATGTTTCCAGTGATCCAACGCCATACACAAAGCGTAAAGCTCGCGCATGTAGGTGGAAGGGGCTACCTTTACACTGGGCATTCGTTTGCTGTAGTACTCGAGTGGTCGTAGGCCATCGCCGTCATCTTGTTGCAGCACTGCACCGATTCCATACTGACTTGCATCTGTAGTGACTACGAATGTCAGTTTGGGATCTGCAATGCGGAGTACCGGGTAACTTACCAAGGCTTCCTTGAGAGCTTGAAAAGCTTCCGTACACGCGGCATCCCAGGAATAAGACACATTCTTGCTGGTTAGTGGCGACAATGGACAAGTAATGATGGAGAAACGGGGTACAAACTTCCGATAGTACGACACGAGACCAAGAAAAGAACGCAATTCACGAGTGTTCACAGGCTGAGGCCAATCGCGTATGACCTCAATCTTGGTTGCCTCAGGCTCTAGGCCTGCAGCAGACAACCGGTGACCAAGATAGATAACGCTATCCTTCCCAAACTCAGATTTCTCCACGTTGAGATGGAGCTGCGTCTTCTTGAGGATAGCAAGCACCTCCTCAAGATGCTTGAGGTGTTTCTCCATGGACTTGCTGAAAATCAGGATATCGTTCAGGTACATTACCACAAACCGGCCAATCTGTTTGCGGAGGACCTTGTCCATGAGGCTTTGGAACGTGGCTGGTGCGTTCGTAAGACCGAAGGGCATTACGGTGAACTCATAAAGCCCGTCGCGCGTTTTGAACGCGGTCTTGTGCTGGTTCGCAGGATCGACTTCAATCTCGTGGTAGCCAGACTTGAGATCGATCTTGGAGAAGACCTTGCACCCGCCTGCGGCATCAAGCAAGTCATCTATACGAGGCAATGGGTAAGCATTCTTTCTTGTGATGCGGTTTWRACCGCGATAGTCAATACACATGCGGGGTTTGCCTCCTTTCTTTGGCACAAACAACACAGGAGCACCAAATTCAGATTCACTTGGTTTGATCCACCCTTTGTCAATCATCTCATCGATCTGCCGCCGGAGTTCCTCCAACTCGCCGGGTCCCATATGGTACACGCAGCCCTTTGGAGGAACAACACCCTCGACCAACTCGATGGTGTGTCGAACCGGTCGCGTGGGGACTCCACGTGGCTCGGCCAAGACTTCCGGAAACCGATCGAGGAGGGCTTGGATGTCTGATGGGACAGGTGGGGGTGGGGAATCAGCAAAGGGATCACCAAAGTCCGGCCGCAAGTCGTGTATAGAGACGACCAAATCTGAAGTTGGATCATTTGGACTATCAGAGGGTAGAGAGGTAGAGGTGCTAGTAGTAGAAGTGCTAGAAGTAGGATCATTACTCAAGGTAGTAGTGGTACTAGCCGCAAAAGTAGAAGGCACATGAGCAAAACGAACAAAGGCAACATACAACTGTTCTTCCTCTTTGTGCTTGCGCCATTTCTTGCAGCTTCAATGCATTTAGAAAAGTCACTGGGGATTCGCGCTTCTCATCCAAGAGGACAGGAAGCTCGTTCCCCTGAGCATCTTTGACCATGAAGAGTGACTCCTTCCACTTGGTCCATTCGCATTGGGACTGCAGCCAGCCCAAGCCAAGGACAACGTCGAAGGGGCACTTGTCAAGGACAAAGAAGTTCAGTGCATGGGTGACAGTCTTACCTTTGTCAAAGGTAGTGCGCACACCTTTGACTGCATGAGTAGAAGAGACAACTTCTTTGTTGCCAACTTGGGTCCGGCAAGGGTTCTGCAGGGCCACTTGCTTCATCCCCAAACCCACCTTGCGTATCCCATGTGGTGACATGAAATTGGCTGTAGCACCACAGTCAACCAGCACACGGAGATAGCGGTGGTTTATGAGAAGTTTAGAGAAGATCAACTTCATTGTCCCTTGGGCATGTTGTTGTTTCATCTCAGCCCAATGCTCCAAGTGGTAGTGGAAGTCAACCATCTCAGACTCCTCCCAAGGCTCGACATACAATGCATTACTTACCTCAGCCTTGTCTTCAGCGGATGATTGGGCTTCAAGGGAGGGCTGCTGATTTTCAACAGAACCAGCCTCCCCTGCTGTAGAGTTTGTTGAATCTGACTCTACACCCGATTCTAGTTTCCATGCAGCCTATAGCAGTCTTGAACCTTATGATTTGGTTTTTGGCAATGCAGGCAAACCCCTTTCTTGAGTCTGCCCCACCAGTCATTCTCAGTGATCCGGAGGTCAACCCAAGGTTTGGTAGACGCATCCTCCGGTTTAGGCGGGATCTTAACTCCTTTGGGGAGTTGGACGTAACTTTTTTCGGCACTCCGATTCGGTCCCTTAGCGTTGGCAGTCTTTTTAAAGGCAGAAAAATTTTCTTCTTCTTTATTTGCGTCGGACTCATGGGTTGAAGAACAAGTTGTATGGGAGTCCTGTTCTTGGTCGTCACAAAGAGTGGGGTCGTCCGCATCGGCTTCTTCTTCGGCCTCCAGCAGGTCATGCACAGCCAAACAGTTGCTGCCCTTGAACCGTCTGCCGCCCATGGGCTTTTTGCTGCATGCCGTGCTAACGAGGTTCATAGCCTCCAGACCGACTACGTCCTTCATTAAGGCGAGCCAGTCAATGTATGCAATGTAGCCCGTGCCCAGGCGACTAGTGAAGTGAGTTGGGACCGCGCCCTTAACCACATCCAAGCAAGACTGAGTGGATAATTCCAAACCAGGAGTGACAAACAGCTTGCTTAGATAGTTTTGCAGGCTTTTCATGGAGCCATTCCACTTGTTGTGCTTTACTTTATCTAGTTCAATCCTCACTTTACGAGCAACATGTGGATCTTGATATTCTGAGATGAGGAGATCTTCGAAGGAGGCAACCGGGGTGGTCCTTAGCCATTTGGCCAGTGCAGCCTTTGGAAACCCAACCCGTGTTGTTTGGACTTCTAGGAAGCCCCATACGACCGACTCGACATTCATTCCCATGATCACCCCCTGGGTCTCAGTTTGAGTCCCCAGAATCTCAAAGTAGGCCCTCATGGAGCCGATCCAGGACTCGATGTCTTCCTTGCCGTCATACTTGGACGGTATTTGAACCGCCTTTCGGTCCACATAGGGACCAGCGTAGCTGGGACCAGCAGCAGCTGGTTCCGATCTTGGGGCTGCAGCAGTTGCAGAAGTTCCAGCCTCATTGCTTGTTACAACAACAACGGAATTTGCACCTGCTGCAGGTCCTGACGAAGTTGCCATCACACTCGAAGAAGAGGTAGAAGAAGATACAGTAAGAGGGGTAGGGGTAATTTCGATTGCAGCTTCAGATCCAGGAGGTAGAGGAAGAGGGTTGGCCACTTGGGCTTGTCGCAGATCAGCCACCTCCTTTGTCAGTTCATGGTACTTGAGGGTCATATCAGCCAGATCATAATGAAGAGTCTGCAGCTTTGCAAAGACTTCAGCGATCTGAGTGGTATGGTCCTCAAGATTCCGGACCTGGACAAAGGCTGTAAGTATGGAATGCAACTGTTCCCCACACCGCACTTCAATCAATGAGGGGACAGTCTCTAGGAGAGTCACTTGCCTTCTCAGCAGGGTCTCCTTCCTCTCCTTCTCTGTCTCCTGTTCCCGTTTTATTGCACCATCCAAGAGTGCTTGCAAATGGGGTTTCTTAGCATCGTTGCCTGCATCTAACAAGGCCCGCCATTGTGATGAAGTTAGCTGGGCCATTTTTGGACTGCCAGTAGGGATAGGCGGGTCAGAGAGTCGCCAATCAGCAAAAGAATCAATCAGACTCTCAAGAGGTTCACTCCCCCTCGCGCTTGGACGAACACTCCTTTTCCCAGTCCTTGCCCACTTCAGACAATCACTTTCCCTCTCTCCCTGTTCTCCCTCCCTCCTCTCTCTTTCTTCTTTCATATTGCGAATCTCCACGGGCATCGGAAATGAACTCAGAAAAACAGATAAGCTCAGAGAAGAGAAGGTAGAACTCCTAGCCGGAGCGACATTTCATTTGGAAGTAGAGAACAACAAAAGAATCAATCAAACTTCAAAGAGAGGTCTGATTCAGCGACCCAGTCTGATCAGACTGCATACGAGGTCCCCTCGAGTCCAGTCTGACCAACTCCGTGTCCGTACAACACATCAGACAACGAGTAACTAAATGCAACAATGGAGAATTGAGTGGTGTACAGGGTGCGAGTCAAGCCACGGACAGTGCAATCAGAAGACATGCAAAACGTCAAAGCCAAGATCCCCTCGGCAGTGGGTGTCCTAATCCAAGAAGAATGAACTCGTATCCCAGCCAAGAAGACAAGAGGTCAATGCCTAACCAATTTGGGTCCAGAGGCTCTCCTTGTTTGGGCCCGGTCCCGCTGGGTCCCAAGGGTCCTGCTGGGTCCCAAGGGTCCCGCTTGGTCCCAAGGGTCCCACGTAGGTCTCAACCAGGTCCCAAGCAAGAGGAGTCCCACCTGAACTTAGTTCAGTCTCTACTGCACTGGAAAACGAAATTTCAACTTCTGGCAGAACCTACAGACTACAACCGTTCAGTGATGAAAAGATAAAGCACTATAGAAAGACTCGGCATGTATAACAAGATACTTCATTTTCCATCCATCAGGTGAGTAAGTAGATCACATGCATTCAGTCACACAATCAAGACCACAGAGGAGTAGGAAAAGAAACCCAGAGTACCCCAGCAAGACAATCAATACCATACACTCATACATCTGCATCCCGTAGGTGCATGACACTTACCTGAGTGGCCTTGAGCTTCGAGATGTAGAGAACTCACCCCCCTTCTCATATGGTCCTCCTGACCCATCTAACGCTACCCCTGCACTAGTGTCCTGTCTCCTAGGAGGGTCTGACTCCAACACCCAAGTGCAACGCCGGATCCCCCGTCGATGCTGAAGAACAAAGTAGCAACTTGAAGTCCGTTGATGCAGAATGGCCGCTGACCCTCAATCTCGCCTTACTTGAGGGCAGCCCTTAAGTTGCCAAGTGTCTCCCTTGAATCAGATTCCAGGTGCGAGTGCCTCTCACTGTCGCCTCTCTCAAATCGCCGCATGAAGTCTCCTCGAAATGTCTCGCCACCCTAATCTCACTCTCAAACAACCTGGTTAAGGTCTATGTTGACCCCACATGATCTAACCAGGTGGGGGCAGCTTCCCTTAGCCACGCTGCCCCACTTCCCTCAACCATCCAACCCGAACCCTAAGTGTTTCCCTCAACCACTTAGGTTAGGGTTAGGGTAGCAAAGTCAACTCTCATCAGCAAGTAGAACCCGCTCCGATACCAATGTTATGACCCTGGCCAATTGCGAGATACACATCCACTGAGAAGTACAACGCCATCCAATTGCGAAAAGAAATGAATGAACTTGAGAGGAGAGAGAGGAGTAGAAGAAAAGAAGAAGAAATGAGAAAGAATAAGAAGAAGATGTACACCAGCAAAGATGATGACAAGACTCTTCTTCTTCGCCCAACAACCTCCTCCTCCTTATCTCCCCCTTCTCTTGTTCATACAAGAAATAATAGTACAATGTTGAATGACTGGTCCAGAATCATGTCCGAGTCCCTTTTCTACTGCAAGTACCACTCATGGTCCACCATAGCCATGGCCGCCTCTCCCACTCTTCACACACATAGGCCGAGGCTATGGCGGACTAGTAGGCCTTGCTCCGATGTACAAAGGACAACCCAAAGCACCTATGGCTGCTCCAGCTCAGGCCGCCATGCCCTGCCCTGCCTTGAAGCTTCTTGGTGTAGCTCCCCCCGGCTGGGGGCTCCTTGCTGATTCAGGATCAGTCATCGTTACTCAGGGCCGAAAAGTGGGGGTCCCCGTTAACCGCTTGTGCACCAAGGTGACGAATCTTCCTCCCCAGCAGCGCAGCTCCAGCCCAGCGCTCCACCAGTGTGTCGCCAAACTTGCACACCGAAAAAGAGGCCGGGTCTTCCGCCCGATCAGAAGATATAGCGGCCTGCTTTGCCTCTTGGGCGGTGACTTCCAGGTCGCTGGCCTTCCCAAGCAACCGGTACCTCCTCCTCTTTTAGAGGGAATATCATTGCAGACTCTGTTATTGCCCCTACAGGCCCTAGACTCGGACTGGTACCCGCTAGACCTAGCCTACACTACTGGCCTCTAAAAATGCCACTTTTGTCTTTTTCTCCTCGGCCTCCGGTACATGCATATTTACCCCCCTACCGGGTGCGGTGCCGGCCTACCCGCTACTTGAGTGCTTTTTCCCTGCTGCAACCCTTCAAACCCACGACCACAGGTAAGTACCGGCCCTGATGGCCCAACGAACGAACAAGTGCCCTGGCGGGCTACACACACACACACTCATACCAACCAGCACTCAGACAGGCACGGTCACACACGCAAGCCAACCAGCACTCAGACAGACATGCAGTCCAGCAAGCACACACGCACACAGACTCGGCAGGCGGGGAACTCAGTAGGGCATTCAGTCTATGAGCAAAANGCACTCAGACAGACATGCAGTCCAGCAAGCACACACGCACACAGACTCGGCAGGCGGGGAACTCAGTAGGGCATTCAGTCTATGAGCAAAACTCAAAAATCAGTTGTGTGTTTCAGTCCGCGTTTGGACGGGTTATCACACTTTGCGCGTCCACAGTTATTTGTTGTCGCTGGTTCCTTCCTGAGTTTGAGATGTGCCGGTCTTTCCGGCAATTGTTGTGATCCCGTATTCAAGAAGGGATTGGTGCGACCTCCTTTAACCTCTGTTGGTAACTCATTTCTGGCGCTAGGTTATGCCGCTCTTTCCAGGGTATGCAGTTTTCTCATCTTCTCTGCAGTCTTGCTGTTTAGACAACCGATTCTTGTACAGCCCCAGTCTCTCAATCTTTCGTTGTTTCTTGTCTTCTGTCGAGGTTTACTTGGCCTTCCGCCATCTGTAGTGGGTCTGGTCTTGTATCAACATTCTGGTTTCCGCTTAGACTGTCCTGCAATTGGTCTGCTACATCTCTCTTCTCGTATGACCCTTACTGACACTTCTCGATGTGTCCAATCCGGACCTTACCCGTCTTTCGAGCCTGGTTGGGGGTGTTAGTTAAGAGGGGAAGTTAGGTGCATTGTTCAGTAGGGGGGGTTAAGGATAGAAAGCCTCAGAGTGCCGGATCTCTCGTCCGGAGATATGTCGCCTCTTGTCTGAATGGGGGGTGTTAGTCTGTGGGGAGTATGAGAAGGTTGCTCCAAGGAGGAGGTTGGGAATCCGGACTGTTGTAGCCATCTGCTTTCTGGGGGAGATTGTGCCTTGGGCAGGCCTTTTAACCTTTTAATCCCAAATTGTGAATCTTAAACTCCTTCCTTCTATTTTTGCGATTTTGTCTCCCAGCAGCCAAGTATTCTCGAATCTTTTCCGACTGAGGTCTCTCTTGTCCGGTTGTAATATCTTCTGTTGTTCCTTTTGCTCTCTGGACCAGCGGGCTCTTATTTCCGTTTGAATTATTAGTTTTGTTTCTGTCCACCTCTCTTCTAAGCTTGGTAATTGGCCTTCTAAGGTTCCTTTGCATCTTGCCTTCCATATTACCCACAACGCTGCTCTCCTCCATAAATCTACCGCACTGATTGGGTCTACGTCTAGGTCTGTATTTTGTGATTTTCCTGTTAGAAGATAAAATGTGTTGTTGGGGAAATCATATTTTGTTAATTTATTCCAAAGGCTTCTGATTTTATTCCATATCTCTTGTGCCCGGTGGCAGGTTATTAAACAGTGGACCAAAGATTCTTCTAGACTGTCGTCGCATATCTTGCATAGTGAGCTTTGCTGTTGGGACTCTTCCTGTTTTCTTCTTTTGGCGAGCCATTGGTTGACTGGTAGTGCCCAGTAAAGTATCAGCCACTGTAAACTTCTGATTCTTGCCGGTCTAATGTTCATGTAATGTTTCCAAGGGATTTTATTCGTCCAACCCACGTTTTCGCCCAGATTCTTTTTCCATCTTTCTGAGATTACTGATTGGGGGTCCTTTGTGCGATTGCCCAGTATGTAACCTATTTTGACTTCATACTCATAAATTGGGATAAGCTTTTTGAGTCGCCCTGAGGTACTAGGGACCATCCATCCCCATTCTGTTGGGTCGACCTCTAAGTCTTTGATGTCCAATTCTGGTCTGAATAGTCTGACCCTGTTTGGCTCTGGTTGCCCGTGCGAGCCCTGCTTAGGGCCCGGTTTGATTGTGCATGCTCTTACTCTTTTGAGAGTGTTAAGGTTTTGTGTTGACCTTGCTTCTACTGTTTTTGCTGGTTTTCCCCATGATTTGTTTCTTTCCTCCAATTCATATACGGCGAAAGCGGCTTTTTCTTCTTCTGCGTCTGTTATCTGAATTAGCTTGTAGGCGACGGTCGGATGGTCTGTTCCCTTTTTTGTGGCCCAATCTCCTACTGACCACCTGGTTTTATTTTTCAGAAGAAAAACCCATTTGAGTGGGATGCTTTCTATGAGTTTGCCTAGGTGTTCTTTTAAATTGTGAACTCCTTTGAGTTTGGATCTGAGTTCCTGGTCGGTGGTCCATTTGTTCTCGTCATGGTTCCATATGTGCTCGATTTTCCACACTCCCTTGCTCATCCATTTTCTCCACTGTTTGCCTTTCGTGTTTAAGGCCCATAATCTGCCATTGTGATCTGTCAGTAGGGGATTCCCAAAGGGTGGTTATCTCAATACCTCCTCTCTTATTTTGGGGGATCTTGACTTTTGAGGAAAGCAGTTTCTCCAGTGTTTTATTAGTGTGGCCCAGTGTTCACTTGGTGGGTCCCTGCCCTCCATTAATCCCCCCCTTTCACTCCTTCTGGGGGTCCATGCGGGATTGAGAATCCAAAGGTATCCTTCTATGGTGTGGTCGGTCCTGAAAGGTACTAGGTTGCGAATCTGGTGGAGGGTCATTTCATGCCATGGTAGTTCTCTGTTGAAAAGGAGTTTTATTATCCGCTTGTGTTGTAATGCTTGGAATTGTGCTACGGGGTTCAGGAGGCCTAACCCCCCTTGACTTTTGGGTCTGGTGATGTATTTCCAAGCCACTTTGGACATGTATTTTTCTTTTTCGACTTTACCGGTCCATAGGTAAGAGCCCAGTTTTCTTTTGAGTGTTGTGAAGAAGGTGGTGGGCGGGTTCCAGAGTGCTGCTACATACCAGGCAGTAGATAGGATTGCGGTATTGAGTACTAGGACCCTACCCATCAGTGATACATTCGTTGCTTGCCATCCCGCCAGTTTGTTTGTCATTTTGAGTAGGAGGTTGGTACCCGATTCATTGCTTGTTCCTTCTGTTGAAATTTGGATGCCCAGAAAGCGCATCGGTTGTTGGGCGTCCAACCATTGCAGTCCTTGGATGGTTTGGGTTTGTTGGGGAGGGAGAGAGTCGGCTAGCCACCAGCCCGTTGTTTTGTTCCAGTTAATTTTCATTTCGGCAGCTAGTTGGAAGCCTTGCATTGCTTTTGTGAGGGCTTGGAATGAGGAGTCAAAGGCTCTTATTAGTACGGCTAGGTCGTCCGTGAAAAGTATAGCTGTGGGTATAAGGAAAGACCTTCCGTCTTGTTGTATGAGTATCCTTTCTATTGATGGGTCCTTGCGGAGGAAGACCGCTATTGCTTCCATTACGAACAAGAAAATTGGTGCTGCGAGTGAATCTCCTTGTCTGACTGATCTGGTCATTCGGTATTTCTCCGAAAGACGTCCATTAATCTGAACCATTCCTCTGGCATCGCCATATAGGACTTTCACCCAATTGCGAAAGTTTGGACCTACTCCCATTTTTTCCATGCTCTGTTGGAGGAAATCCCAGTTTACTTGATCGTAGGTTTTTTCAAAGTCGAAGAACAGAATGGCCGCTTGTATTTTCTTATCTTTTAGCACTTTGGTGGCTTCGTTGAGGGTTACTACATTGTCTAATATGTATCTTCCCGGGATAAAACTTGTTTGGTTTATGTGAAAACACCTATCTGTTATATTTCTTATTCTATTCGCTAGGGTTTTAGCTAATATTTTGTATATTACTGATAGTAGAATTATGGGTCTGTAATTTCTTATGTCTGTGCTGTCACCTTTTTTGTATATTGGGGTAACCACTTCTATACTGCAGTCCTCTCCTATGGAGCCTTTAGTAAAGGTTTCCTTAAAAAAATCGGTGACTGTATCTCCTACCAAGTGCCAGTTAGCTTGCCAGAACTCCTTGGGAAGACCATCTTTACCTGGAGTTTTGTTGGGTTGCTTACTTTGGAGGGCTTCAAATAGTTCAGTCTTAGTGATATCTTTATCCAAATTTCCATTGATTCCTGACTGATGCTTCTATCTAGGTGCTTTAAGAATTTCTCTCTTGCTTTCCTTACATTGTTTGGGTTTTCAAGGAAGGTTTTGGATGCATATAGATTTTGGTAGAATTCTGACACTACTTTTAAGAGTTCTTTTTGCGTGGTTTGTGTGGGTGCCTAAGGAGTCCTTTAATGCTCTTATTGCGCTATTCCTATGACCTGCTTTAATCCTTTGGAAGAAGTATTTTGTCATGCCCTCATTGCTTTCCCAATCCTTCACTCTGGCCCTTATGGCCAATCCTTGTCTTTTCCACTCCACCCATTGGCTTAACTTTGTACGTGCTTCCTCGAGGAGTTGTTCGTATAGAGTTTCTCCTGGGTTAGTTATAAGGTTGAATTTAGCTATTTCCACCATGGCTTCAAGGTTTTGTTGTCTTGCTCTCCTCCTGCTAGCTTCCTTCCTTGAGAATAAACTCACCCAGTTACTTATTTCTTGGATGGAGGGTGGAAAGTCCCTTGTCAGATCGCCCTCTTTCAGGTTCTTTCTTATTTGTTCCCAAATGCCTTTGAATTCTTGTTTGAAAGATTGTAACGTGAGGAGCGAGGTATTCAACTTGAAGAAGCTTTTCTAGGGGAGTTATTTGGGGTTAGGGCTAGGTTTAACTCGATCGGGTTATGGTCATAACCTTCATAACGGGGCATTCTTCCTATTGTGGTGTCTCGGAACACTCCTAATGATTCTGATATGAGAAAGAAGTCTATTCTCGAGAAAGACGTTCTGCCCTGCAATGTTTTCCTTATACAGGTATAGTCCTTTTTCCCTGAGTTGAGGGTCCTATAGGCGTCTTTAAGGTTGTTCTCTGTGACTAGATGGGCCAAAGTCGTCTCTGCTGGATCCTGCGAGGTTTGTTGTGCCCATGAGACTCTGTCTAGCTGAGGGTTCAAGGTAGTGTTCCAATGCCCTACTAGAATCACATGTTTTTGCGGTAGTATTAGGCTTCCTATCTCGTCGAAAAAGGTCATTCTCTCTGCTGATGGGTTCGAGGCATAGAGGTTTATTATAGTGATATCCTCTCCTTGAAGTGCTAGCTCCAATTTGCTCCACCTTCCACCTACTGGGTCTGTTTCTGTGGATTCTATTTGTAGTTGGTGTGAGGCTACTGCACGATTGTGAACAAAAGTGATGACGCCTGTTGAGGCTGCTTCTGGGCTGTGTGATGAAACTACTGTGGCGCAATTCCTTAATCTAGCTATGACTTTTTTTTCTACTATGCTATGTGCTGGGGTATTAGTTAAGTGAGCCTCCTGTAGGGGAGTTTGAGCCATTCCAGCCTGTTGTGTTCAGGAAGCAACTCCATTTTTGTTGGTTTGATAAGATCGTTGCTAGACCTCTCACGTTCTAGGACTGGATCACCAGGTCCCCCCTCGGTGCTTTCATGAGTTATTGAGTGTTGTCCTTTTGTAGCTTGCATTTCTCTTTCTATATCTCTGAGCTGTTGTCGCTGTCCTCCTCTAGTGGGGTGCGAAAGGATGGTAATTTGTTCTCATCCTGTTCCAGTGCTCCCGATTCGATCACTGTTGCAAGTGCCACTGCATTTTGGGTCATGGTTGTTCCAGTTCCTAGGGTTGTTACTGGCAGTGCAACCATCCACCACCATGGTTTCCATTGTAGGTCCTCTGCCAGTTCTGATTCCTGATCCAACCAGACTATCAATTGTATTGTGTCTTGTTGTGTTTGATTTTCCTTCTCTGATTCCTTGTTTGCTTCAATAATCCCCTCCTCTCCGTCCTTTTGCTGCTTGCATGCCAATCCCATGCATATTGGTTCCCTCTTCTTGCTGATCTTTTTCAGCACTTCTTCCTTCTTTTGCCCCAGTTGCCATTTCAATACTGAGAGGTCCTCGCGTACAGCCACCATCCATTCCTTTGATACCGGATCGATTTGGACTGGAATTACTGCTCTTGATGGGAGCAGGGTGCTTGCTTCTTTTTCCGCCCTCTTCCAGAAATCTTTGTGGGCTCTGTCATGCAGATCCTGGACTGTCACAGTGCGGAGGGACATTTCCCTATTCAGATCGATCAGTCTGTTGTTTTGAGCGTAGAGAGCTTCAACTTGAATGCCCAACTGAACGGGTGTTGTCAGTCCTTTGCTTTGTTCTTCCTGCCCCTGCTGTTTTGCTTGGTCTATCAGATATTGTGATGGTTTGTAGGTTGGCAACTTTGCCTGCCTGTTTTGGTCTGTCTCCATGAGCGTTTCTGAACTGGATCCTTCGGTTTTCATTACCTGGTCTTCCTTGGCTGCTGCTTATTTCTCTGCAAACAAAGTGGCCAACTCTTCTTCTCTTTCCAGAGGAGCAAATGGGTTTTCAGACAACGGGATTATCTGTGATGGGTTGGTGATTTCTGCTTTCTGTCTGTTTTTCTGTTCCTCCCTGTGCAGAATCAGCTGAAGTTCGAAGTTGTCTTGCCTTTCTCTTTCGTAGTTCCGTATGTACTCCAAAAGTTCCATCTCTTGTTTGCCTGACCATGGGTACTCGTCTGATTCCGGATTGCCTTGTTCATCCTCCATGTCCTCTCTATCCTTTTGGCCTTCGATGTGCTTCCTTTTACCCCCCACTACCGGGTTTTCCTCCTTCTCTCCTTCGTTCCTTTTTGTGTCCCTTGTGTCCTCCTCCATGCTTTCATCTGATCCGTCAGCAACGTTCCTTTGCCCTTGGTTGGATTTTCCCCTTCCTTTATTTTGTCTTCTGAAGTATGTTCTTTGCTTGGTTTGCTCACCCTTTGCTTTCTCCTCTTCCTGATAGCGTTTCACTGCGTTCACCCATTCCCTTTCTCTGGTTTCTTGTATTGTTTGCAGGTATGCTCGTAGGTCTTTTTCCCAGATTTCCTGCTTCAATGTGTCCACGTGTATCACTGGGTCCTTGGCGAAGCATTTGATCGGTTTCCTCTCTGCTTTGAGTGTTTGCCATCTGCTATCGAAAGGCGGGTAGACGTCAGGTCTGAGGGTCGGCTCTCCGTCGATAGTCCAAACCCAGGCCGGTGTATCCAGATTGTCGTTAAATACCCAACCTGCGTATAATGCCTTTGGGATGTACCAATAGCCTTTTTTGTTGGGTACTTCCAACAGGTTCGCGGTTTTGAGTGGTTTGGGCTTTGCTGTTTCTCTTGTTTTCGGGCAGTTGGCATTTGTCCCCAGGTGACCTCTTTGTCTTTATTTGAAACACAATGGGTTGCGTTTGCTCGACACTGTTATTTGGATGATCTTGTCTTCGTGTGAGAAGAGTCATTCATCAGGGGTGAAGGGGGCCCTGTTTCCAAAACCACTGTCATCTGGTTGTGTTGCGGTGTTAAAAAATCTGGAGTTGAGACAATCCAATGTGTTTCGTTGAAGTGTTCGTACTCCATTCTGACTCTCTCCTTCACGCTTCCATGCATTCCTTCCGGTACATTGTCAAATTGAATCCAGAAATGCTTCTTGATTAGGTCCTGTCTGTACCTGAACTGTGTCTGCTGGTAGTTGGCTGCTTGTTTCCAGGGGTGGACTGTGACCACCGACGAGTTGCAAGTGAAACACTTGTTTTTCAGAAACTCAGCGAGTTTTTCTTCCATACACAGGACCATGATTACGTTTCTTGACCTCGGATGGAAGAACACTTTGGGTTCCTGCCCCTGAATTTGTTCCAGTGCTTTCAATTTTTCCCAAATTCATTTCAATTTTGCTTGCCTATCCAGTTCCTGGCTTTTCTTGGAGAAAGTGAACAGTACTGCGTGTTTCCTGTGAAGTTCGTCCTGTTTGGCCGTCAGATCTTTTGAACATTCATAGACTACCAGTTCCTCCTTTTTGTTTCCTCCCTGGTCGATGCATTTGGTGGTTTTGATTAACGTTGTTCTAGTCTGTTCTGCAAGCCAGTTTTGTATTTCGATTCCCATTCCATCCATTGCTCTGACTGACGACTCCTTTCTTTCTCCCGGAATGACTATGTGTGTGAGTGGGCTGGTGGATGACTGATAGGGGGGGAGATGGGGTGCTTAGGGAGATGGTTATTCAGTGATTACGAGGATAGGGGGAGGGGAGGGTGTCTGTGGCTTGTCAACTCTGACACTTGTTAGAGGATGGTTTTTGGCTTGGATCTGTGCTTGCTTTTCCTCGCTAAGGGAGAGGATGAGCTCTCGTGGGGGTGGGGTGAGGGGGGGGTGGATTGAGGTGAGGGGGAGGAGATTGGAATGGATTTGGAAAGAGCTGTGTTATGTTTGTGGGTGTGGCGTAGGTGGGGGGAAGGGGATGAGCGACGTGTTATGGGTGGGGATATGGTGGCAGAGTGGGATTTTTGTTAGCAGTATGTCGGGGCCAGCGCTGGGGTGTGTGGTGACATAAATTGGTGAGATCTTAGTTACCGGGATTGGTTTGTGTGTGAGTGTGAGGAGGCTGGATTGGGAATGTGACAGGATCGTGAGAGAGTGTGTTGGGTCCTGGGTCGGGATTGGGATGGGATTGATATGTCGGAGAATGGGAACGGGGACTTGGTCGTGACGGGGGCTGGGTGTAGTTGAGTACGGTTTTGGGGGAGATTTGAGGCAATCGTTGAGGTCGAGGGTGGCAAGGGATCGGGATTGATTCGGTAGAGGGGTTGGGTGGTGATCGGGTTCTGGATTGTGGGGGGACCAGGGTGGAATGGGGCGAGAGTAGGATGAGGGTTGGGTGGAGGTGGAGTCAGATCGGGAGTGGAGGGGGCCGGGATGGGAGATGGTTGGTATGAGGGAAATGTGTCCTGGAAGGGGGAGGCGCAACAGGCGAAAAGAAGTTCGAGTAGAAGTGGGTTGTTAGTAGGATTGGGGTTGGGTTTGAGACTGGAATCGGGGGTTGGGGGGGGATCTGTGTAGCGCTTGGGAATGGGATTGGGGAGGACCTGGGTAAGAGTGTATCGGGGGTAGGATGGGGGGTGGAGGAAGTTGGGTCCGGGTTGGGTGGGTCGAGGAGATGTGGGAATGAGGAGAGGTAATCGGGATGCGTAATGTGCTGGGAGCTGGGCTGTGATCTGGGGTGGGGTTGGAATGAAGTTAGTGCGGAGATCGGGTGGAGATCGGGCTCTGGATTGGGGGGAAGCCGGGGTAAGAAGGTAGCAAAGTTGGGATGTAGGTTGGGTGAAGTCGGTTGATCCTGGGTGGGGGGCGATGACTGGGTATTGGGTATATGTACTTGGTGAACGCGCCAGGAGGTTGGGATGTTAGAGGATAGAAGAAAGACTGCGAGAGGTTGGGTTGGCGATAGGATAAGGGGGAATGTGGTTCGGGCGAAATGCAAGCAGGAGGCAAATTGGGCGAGGATGAGTGAAATCAAGGTGTGATGTATGATCAAGCGATGCGTTAAGGTCGGGGTTGTAAAAAGGGAATAAGAAGCGGAATGAAATATGGATGCAAGCTGAGATCGGGACACGAGATGAAAGCGTGAAACAAAAAAGTTGAGGATTCGCGGTGGATTCAGAGGGCGATTTGGTTTTGGGGATAGGCTGGGGACGTGTCTGGATGGTATACAAGGTACGGTAGGGATGGGTGGGCATTGTGGTGGTGAGGTGGAAGTGTGGTTAGGTGATGATCGAAGTGAAGTCGGGGTAGGCCAGAGTAGGATGGTTTAGGAGGAAGGTGACGATCGGATCGCGTTGGGTTGGATTGGGGTCGGGGTGGGTCGGGACTGGGTTGGGGAGTGTAGCTGGTTGCAATGTAGTCCAGTAGCGGGTTGAGGTGGGGTCCGTTCGTATCTGATGGGGTGGGATGGGATTGGGGTGGGGATGGTCCGGGTTTGATTGGGAATGGGGGGGATCATCTACGGGATTGCAGTGGGAACGGCTGGGCGTCATAGCGGGGGGTGTTTGGGGTCAAGACTAAGTTGGGGGAGGAGTTGGGCGGGGCTCGGGATGGGTCTGGGCCGGGGGCGGAGGATCCGGGTGAGCAGGGGTGGTGGTCGGAGGAGGGGGGAGTCATGGATAGGCTCGGGTTGAGTATAGATCGGAGGGTGTAGGAATGGGGTTGGTCTCGAGAAGCTCTCCTTGTGCGGGATCGGAATGGATGAGGGTCCGTCCGGAAACGAAGAAGGGAGGGGATCTGGGTGGAAAAGGAAGGGGTGGTGGGCTACGGGGGTTAGTAGTGGTATATCTCACTCGCAGGAGCTGGAGTTCGTCTTCGTAGGAGTTTGAGAATCAAGAGTGGTTGGTGGATTCTTCTTGGTGCTGCGGCCGATGTCTTCGGGATTGATCTCGCCACGCTTCTGTCTTCACGCCAGATGTGGATGTCACTTCAGATGTGTATGACGCTTCTCCAACCCGAACCATGGTGATGTAGGTTGTTGGTAAAGCAATTGACTCGTGATCGTTCGTGCCCTGTGCTCTCTTGGAAGGTAGCGGGGCGTGCGATGCTCTTAATGCTGGAGCTTATGCGCGGAGACTCTCGTTGGTCCTTCAGGCGGTCGATGGCAAAATTCGTCTGTTGTTTTCTCTCCCTTATTTTCCCTCCCTCTTGGAAGGCTTGTATCTGCCTCACCTGTGGACGTGAGCTTTGGTGGAGTGTCGATCGTCACCCTTCAGTCTATGTCGAATGTCCTCTCTCTCTCTCTCTCTCTCTCTCTCTCTCTCTCTCTCTCTCTCTCTCTCTCTCTCTCTCTCTC
>BFEA01000560.1:663848-677998 GCA_003427395.1 Chara braunii | reverse complement strand
AGAGAGAGAGAGAGAGAGAGAGAGAGAGAGAGAGAGAGAGAGAGAGAGAGAGAGAGAGAGAGAGAGAGGTTGAGCGATACAAGATTGGGTTACTACGTACCTGCTTTGCTGGAGATATCGCTACGGCGCGCGCGCGCGCGCGCGCGCGCGAGAGAGAGAGAGAGAGAGAGAGAGAGAGAGAGAGAGATGAGTGATACAAGTTTGGCTGTTACGTACCGGTGAAGTTGCCGCGCAGTCCACGAAGAAGAAGATTGCGGCCATAGCCGCGAAGCTTGCACCACGGAGTGACGAAGGAGAAAGATGTGAGAGAGGACAGAGGGGGAGACCGAGAAGGGAGAGAGAAGCCATAGCTGAGGAGGCGGAGAGAGAAGCCGGCAGCTATAGCTGACCGAAGGGTTGACCGGGAGAGTTGACCGGAGTTGACCGGGGGTTGACCGGCGTTGACTGGAGTTGACCGGGAGTTGACCGCAGCGTTGACCGGCGTTGACCAAGGCGTTGACCAAGACTTTGACCAAGCTGGAGCCGGTAAAATCTCGCCAAGCCTTCAACCCATCCCTCGGCCTATGGATGTGCACACACCCTGTGGTACTTGCTGAGTCCAGTCTGTTTGTCTCTTCTTTCTGCATCGAGTCTCTTTTGTCTAGGTGATAGTACTCTATGGATGAAGGATAGGGCCTTGTTGACCAAACCCACACGGGCTAAGTAGGGCTAAAAACTGTGTCTGACGACTCGACTGTCCCGGAGGCCTAACCCTCCCAAGGACCGGTACTGACCGGCGGGCTGCTCGGTGTGGCCCGGTAGGCCCAAAATCCGAGCTGTGGGCTGCACAACAGGCCGTCTAAGTGTTGAGAGACCTGCTGATCGCGTCGTCCTGTTTGCGACATTAAATAATGCCTGAGGAGCTACGGGGGATCTCCTTAAATGCCTCCTGATCAGCAACAAGTCTAGTAGTGACAGTCATAGTATAGGTCTAGGCTAGAGATCTCAGTTGACAGGATCCCTGTTCGGATTCTGTGAGTCTTAGGTTGAGTCAGTAAGTTGTCAGTCAGGGGTTAGCGTTTAAGTGGTGAGGAGTGGAATCGTTCTGATTGTGCACCTATCACCATGGTGGACTTGTGTAGTGGGAAGAGCACTAGCCCCCATACCCAGGAACAGCAAGAGAAGATGGCCGCCTTGGTGAGAGAGAACAAAGAGAGGAAAGAGCTCCAGAAACAGGACAAGCTAAAGGCTATCACAGAGGAGCAGGCGGCGAAGATGAAAAGATTGGAGGAGGAGATGAAGAGAGTTCAGCAGGAGGAAGAGAGGAGAAAGGCTGCCGAAGAGGAAGCTACAGCAGAAGAAGAAAAAGAGAGAATGCGTATTGAAAGTAGAGAGGGGAGTAGTAGCACGAAGAAGGACGAAGACGCAGAGATGGAGAAGAAGATTAGCGGGTGGATAGCTAATTTATCATTGGGGGAGGATGAGGAGGCAGAGTTCTATGTGCCCCAGGATGCGAGGGATGCATTAGCCCAGGAGTTAACAGCTATGGAGGAGAAAGAGAGGAGGAAAAAAAGTTGGAGTGGAAATTGAGAATGAAGAGGGAAAAGAAGAGAAGGAGGGATGAGGTTAACAGGTTGACTGCAGAGGTGGCGAAGATGAAGGATTGTAGGCAGGAGGTGCAGGCTCAGGCAAACGATTTTGCCAAGTGGGATAAGGTGTTGGGGTACCTGGAGGTATTGAGTGCAGCTTGGATGGAGGAACGCCAAGCCAATAGAGCTCAGTTGGTAGCCCTGAAAGCATGAGGTCCGGTTTTCGGGATTTTGCGCGCGAGATGGTGACCCACGTTGGAGGGGAAGTTAGGCGACTGAGGGACAGCATGGGGAAGTATTGCAAGGGCTTTATCGAAGGTGCCAAAGCCATAGCCGCTGTAGAGGGGGAGGCCAGGCCTCGCAAGGACCCAATCAAGCTTAAATTCCCGGATGCGTATGGAGGGAAGAAGGAGGAGAACTTTGATAATTGGGAGGCTACCGTCAATAGTTACGTTTACTTACAACACATCCTGATGGAGGAGCAAGTCCTCGTCGCCTTCCAGGCCCTCCATGATGAAGCGGCCAGTTTTGCCAGGTCCCTTGCACGCGCAGCCGGTTGTGAAAACAACATGGTTGCATATTCCAAAATCACCACCCTTCCTCAATTCTTCAAAGTGTTGAGGGAAAGATTCGCTGACCCAACGAGAGGCGTTAGAGCCTCTGATAAGTTGCCGACTATCCACTCGCGACAATGGAGGAGTGCAAGAGCACTCAAGGGAGTTATGGACGACTTGGTAGCCGTCCCAGACCATGGGGTCATTGAGCCCCAGTTGGTCCAGTTGTTTTATCGTGCCATGCCCGAGCCCCAGCGTGGGCATTCCTTTGAGAAGTCTCAACAGGCCGACATCACTTATGATGTGCTGAGTAGAGAAGTGGTCTTGTATGAGTCAAAGTCCATGCCAGTGTCCACTTTCTGGCACAAGGACTTGGACAAAGGAAAAAGGTGGAAGGGTCGTACCATCTCGGGCCAAGTCAGGGTCAAGGATCACATGATCCTTACGTTAGAGGAAGGTGGTACAGATGAGGTCCCCTATAGTCAGATTCAGTGGGGCCTTGAGGAAGAGGACAGTACTGTGGGACAGGGGAGATCCTATGCTGCTGTCGCGGTTGGAGGGAGGCCGCAAGGTAGAGGAGGAGTCCAGGGCCAAAGGGGGCAGGCCATGGGAGGTCGAGGACTGGGCGCACAGGGGGTTGGCGGACAAGGGAACCGCCAAGTGGGAGGTAGGGGTCAAGGTCCCCCGCCGAATCGTCAAGGTTCTTGTCGGTTCCCACAGCAACGAGGTGGAAGGTCACCTGAAGGAGGATGGCACCCAGGCTTGCCACAGGGCAGGCCCTGGGAAGATTTGGGCTTGGACCAGCGCGTATGGCAGGAACGCGTGAACTTGGGTCAGTGCGTATTTTGTGGTGACCCGGCCCACGTAATTAAATTTTGTCCACACTACAGGCAGGCCCGATGGGCTGCTCAGCAGTCAAAAGGCAGCCGCCAGTAGGGGTCGCAACTGCCCCTACTTCAAGGCCATGTGGGGAAGTGAGAGCGCGCGAACAGGAAACTCCCAAACCACATGAGCCTATGACAGAGGTTGCCGGCCCGTGCCTAGCTAGCTGTCTAGAGACCACTTGTGTTAGCGTCCCTCTAGGCACGTCCCTCACATGTGTGGCAGAAGAGCTGAAGGAGAGGATGCCATCCTGGGCCAAAATGAAGGAGGTAAGGGACAACTGATTTTGGTAGATGTAGAAGTGTTTAGAAGCAGAGTAGGGGCCCTTATAGACTCAGGGGCCACCCGTAGTTATATTAGCCGCAGGGCGCTGAAAAAGTTGAAGTTAGGATTAAAAGTCCAAAAGTTAACAGACCCCATAGTCAGTGTCCTCGCAGACAACCGCACAATGCGAGTTGAGGACTACGTAGGGGGAGTCCAGGCGTACTTTCGCCTAGAGAAGGATGGGAAGGTGGGGAAAGTTCTCCATTCCTTGACTCTCCTCGTACATGATGACCTTCCTTTTGATATGGTGTTAGGAATGGATTGGGGAGAGGCAGCAGGGGCCACACTCCATCTGAGAGAACATGAGTGTAGGCTCCCTAGTCCGTCAGGCGAGGTTAAGACTGCCCGCCTGTTTCATGTGTCAGGTGTGGACAACACCTTGGCACATTGCTGTCTCAGTGCTCCCGCGTTCGCGCGACTAATGAAAAAGGAGCAATTAGAGGACCAGGTCTTTGTAGTTTATGTCAGACCTGTCACTGAGGCTAAGGAAGAGGTAAGTTCCACAGATCCAAAAATTGCCAAGCTGCTGGAGGAGTTTAAAGACTTGACTGAGTCGCCGACAGGAGTAGTGTCGCGACCCATCCAGCACAGGATAGAGATAGAGCCTGGCAGTAGAACTCCTAAGGGAGCAGTCTACATGATGTCCCCTAGAGAGTTAGAGGAGTTGCGCAAGAAGTTAGACGAGCTCCTTGAGAAGGGTTGGATTAAGCCCAGTTCGTCTCCTTTTGGAACACCTGTTCTGTTTGTCCCCAAGAAGGAAGAAGAGCTTCGTATGTGTATAGACTATAGGGGTTAGAATGCGATTACTGTGAAGAATGTTGAACCGCTGCCCATGATAGACGATCTTCTCGATCGGGTGCAGGGCTGTAAGTATTTCTCTAAGATAGATTTGAAGTCCGGGTATCATCAGATAGAGGTTCATCCTGATGACCAGTACAAGACTGCGTTCTGGACTGGGTATGGGCATTATGAGTTCATAGTGATAACCTTTGGACTAACCAATGTGCCAGCCACCATTCAGCGTTGTATGAATGATCTGTTTAGACCTTGGTTAGACAAGTTTGTAGTAGTTTACCTAGATGATATATTAGTCTTCAGCAAGACCCTCCAGGAGCATTAGGGTCATTTGAGGCAGGTCTTGGAGAAGCTACGAGAGGCTAACTTCAAGATCAACGGAAAGAAGTGCGAGTGGGCCAAGACACAAGTCTTGTACTTGGGCCACGTATTAGATGGAGATGGCATTAAGCCAGAGGACAGTGAGATAGCGGCAATTAGAGACTGGCCGACGCCCCGCACATTGACAGAGTTGCGGTCGTTCTTAGGCCTGGCTAACTACTATAGAAAGTTTGTGAGGAACTTTTCTACTATCGCCGCTCCCTTGCACAGGTTGCTTAAGAAAGAGGCAATCTGGCAATGGGACAAAGATTGTACGTCTGCGCTAAAGAAATTAAAGCGCGCGTTAATAGAGTACCCTGTCCTCAAGGTAGCTGATCCGTCTTTACCATTTGTCGTCACCACGGGCGCGAGTCAGTATGGTATAGGCGTCGTGTTGCAGCAAGACGGTGGCAATGGCTATAGACCCGTAAAGTTCATGTCAGCGAGGATGCCCTCAGAGAAGGTTGCTACCTCGACGTACGAGAGAGAACTCTACGCTTTCAGGCAGGCTTTAGAGCATTGGAAGCATTATCTGCTTGGGAGGCACTTCAAAGTATACTCAAACCACGAAACTCTTAGATGGTTAAAGACCCAGGCCAAGATGACACCTAAGCTAACTAGGTGGGCCGCTGAAATAGGTCAGTACGACTTTGAGCTCAAGCCAGTGAAGGGCAAGTACAACGTAGTTGCAGATGCTCTGAGTAGGAGATCAGACCACTTTGGAGCCATAGTTCACTATGTGGATATAGGTAGAGACATGCAGGAGAAAGTGAGGCAAGCGTATGCGCAAGACCCTACCTATAGTGACCTCCTCAAAAGAGTCAAGGAGGCCCCAGAGACCGAACCACACTACTTGCAGGAGAAAGTGAGGCAAGCGTATGCGCAAAACTAATTATGTGCGTGCCTCTGCAGGCAAAGGAACAAAAACGGCATACTTGCTAAATCGGTCAACTATGACCATGACTTGGCTCTTACCATGTCTACTCTTGACTTGAGTATCCATAAAGTCTATGGACACTGAGTCTCCCGGCTGATCAGGAATGGGCAAAGGTCTGAGAAGACGGATGTATTCGACCGCCTATGCGTTCCCAACAGTGAGGAAATCCGCAGTCTGATCCTAGGGGAATGCCATGACACAGAGGGACACTTTGGTTGGCAAAAGACATTAGGCAATCTGATGCGTGCGTACACCTGGCCAGGGATGAAGAACGACTGCATAGAGTATGTTCGCAGTTCTAAAGTATGTCGGCGGAATAAGACTACTACGCTCGCACCCCTAGGTCTTCTCACACCTTTGCCCATTCCTGATCAACCGGGAGACTCAGTGTCCATAGACTTTATGGATACTCAAGTCAAGAGAAGACATGGTAAGAGCCAAGTCATGGTCATAGTTGACCGATTTAGCAAGTATGCCGTTTTTGTTCCTTTGCCTGCAGAGGCACGCACATAATTAGTTATTCAGAAGTTTTTTTATTATTGGGTTAGTGAGAATGGAGTCCAATTGTCAATCGTTAGTGATAGGGATAGCCGTTTCACCAGCCAGAACTGGCAAGAACTCATGCGAGTTTACGGATCGAAGTTGTTGATGTCGTCTGGCCACCACCAAGAGACCAACAGTCAGACCGAGCAGATGAACAAGATCCTGCAACAAGTTTTGCGCATGTACATTAGACCGGATAAGATCAATTGGGACAAGATGTTACCCAAGGTAGCTAGTGCTTATAACAACAGCGTGCATTTGTCTACATGTCGCACTCCCAATGAGCGGCACAAGTCCTTTAGACCGCGCAGACCATTCGAAGGACTGAACGGGGATCAGATGCACAAGCTATCGCCCGGTACCAGGGAGTTCGCGATACAACAGGAGAAAGAGATAGCAACTGTTGTTGAGAACCTCACGAAGGCCCAGCACAGAATGATAGAACAGGCTAATAAGCATCGTCGCCCATCGCAGTTTCAGGTAGGCGACTTAGTCTGGATCAAGTCTCAAGAGTTTGCACATGAGGAGAACATCTCACAGAAGTTACTGCCTGCATATAGAGGACCGTGGCCGGTTCTAGAAGTCAAGGGCAGAGAGGACGGACTGTCCTACACTATAGAGATTCCAGCTCACCTCCATACCTACCCAGTGTTCCATGCTTCAAAGTTGTTGCCGTGTGTCACAAGTC
Organism: Chara braunii; assembly: GCA_003427395.1. Classification (NCBI taxonomy): domain Eukaryota; kingdom Viridiplantae; phylum Streptophyta; class Charophyceae; order Charales; family Characeae; genus Chara; species Chara braunii. The sequence goes on along the minus strand of BFEA01000560.1, from coordinate 671,347 downwards.
AATAGTTCCCTTCAAGAAGATCCATGATCCCCCGAGATATGGATGGAAGTCATGACATTGATGGCATTGTAGATGAAGATGTCTTTAGAACAGGAGGTAAAGGTCGTCCCCAGAAACAGTATAAGGTCCGGTTTGCTTATCAGGAACCCGAAGACAACCGCTGGTTTACAAGGACAGAACTTCTAGAAACAGCTCCCGACATAGTCAGAGCCTATGAGTGTGATAAGAAGGGTAAAGGTCCTGCCTTGGACTGAAATATTCTCGGAGGACCTCGAATTTAGGAAGGCGGGAGTGAAACGGTTTTCACCTCTTTGCAGTAGCAGACGCAGATCCCAAAGTTCGATCCCTAGACCTTGCCCTATTTGTGTACAGTACCTGTGTAGACCCCGAGAGTTGAACCTGTGACCTGTGTATTCGTAAACAGTTGATAGGTTGTCATAGGTCCGTAGGTAGCAGGGGTTCGATCTGTAGACCTGTAGGATAGAAGTCTTAGCGAGTTCCAGAAGTCTTAGCTATAGTCCTTCTAGAAGGTCAGCAAGTGGGCAAGTGGTCAAGTGGTGAGTCAAGTGGTGGACTAAACCGCAGTGCGATTGTAGTACGAATCCAGTGGAATAGCAGTGAGTCCCCAGTCAGTCAGCGGTAAGGTCCAGTCAGTCCCAGTCGAGTCCAGCAAGTACCACAAGGGACTGTGAGCACCATGGGTCGATGGCAAAGCGCATACCAACGAGTTTCAGAAGTATAAAGCAAGAGGCAGCGCCCAGCCAAGCATTCATTCCTGCGTGAGCCATGCGGAAGCGCTGCCACAGTGACTTGTGCAAGGAGGTTTGCAGAGAGCCCGGAGCTACACAAGTGGTTAACAGGGACCCCCACTTTTTTTGTTTTGTTTATATAATATGTTAGTAAGAAGTGCACTCTATACATCGGTATGAAGTTTGCTTAAAATGACCTTATGGTTTTCTTATAAATTGAGGTGAAAAATGAGGGGTCGTTTAACCTCTTCTCCGGAGCTGAAGTGGGCGAGAGAAAAGGAGCGTAGCATAGCGATAGGGTAGTTGCGTCCATAGCCGCCATAGCTAGAGTTAGTGTGAAGTGTGTGTGTGTGTGTGAGTGTTCAGAGTGACGCGTGTGGGATATCCAGGGTGATCCGGTGTATGTGAACAGTGAGTTGTTTGGGCGCTGAGTCGTGATAGCCAGTTGAAAGTGAACTCGTATCTGGATGCCATATCTCTGAGTTTTGAGTGGGCGCATGTCGCCAGTTTGCTGCGCTACTGTTTACATGCATGAAAAGTGTGAATGAAAACGAGTCTGATTGCAATAAGAGTATCCATTCCTAATTACCCAGTTGAGACTCCAGTCTATTGGTAGGGAGTATCACCTGCTGAAAATTGGGTTCGGCGTCCCTTATATAGAAAATCCAACTGTCCAACATTGCAATTTTAATGAGAGCCAATAGGATCAAACCACCTCAACAGTCTTGAACGATCGCCATATAGGACGTGCACCTCTACCAAAGCTAACTCCGAAGGGGGGAACAGTTCAAAAAAGTATGCAGCATCTCTGAAGGACTCCCCTGACTGAATATCAACCCAGTCATTAAACTGCAAAAAGTAACTCTTTTTGAGAGGCATCACAGACTCGTTCTCATCAGGCCATACCACCTGCCCCATACCCTGTTCCTGTGATCCCCTTAGCCAGTCCATTGTGAATTTGATAATAGATTGCTTGATGTCTTTCTTATGAGTTAGAGATTTTAATTTGCCTTTAACATTAGTCCATTGGGCTCGAATTTCTGTTTTCCTTCCATACGTACATCCTCTATTACATGTGCACACCTCCTTTGTCGTATGGCCCATATGATAGCTTTCCTACCAATACGAAACAAATTTGACTGAAAGGTTGAAAGGGACAGGTCAACCGGATTCCAATGGCCCAGTAAAAGGGCTTTCCACTCCCAAGGCCACTCGAGGTCAGTTAATCTACGCCAAATACAATCCCAACGACACCACGTAAGGATGGCCCCTGGGCACTGAGTGAAGATGTGTTCAATGGTTTCACGATATTTACACGAGAGAAATGCCATGTGGCAAGAACGGCACCACGGTAATGCTAATCCTCTCTATTCTAGCGTTGAGTGGTCTATCAGCCAGTCATTAGTAGGCAAACATCTATGTATAATCTGCCATTGAAGTGAAGCAAATTTGGCTGGTCTTTCCTTACTAGACCGAAACCAACGTACTGTACCAACTTGGTCCATTTGAATGTTAAGATGCCTCACCCATCTGTTTTGCACCACTACCGAAGCATCGACTTTGGGTCTCAACAATCGATAGGCTGCCTTGACAGACATGGATTGAAGCGTTATGGGCTTACCCCTTTTCGAAACCTGCCATGTCCATTTCTTAGGGTCCAGTGGAAGCTCCGCTATTGGGATTTAAGGGTAATAGGCCCACCATCGGCTGAGTGATGTGTGGCTAGGTATTGTGTGGTGAAGGACTCAAATCATGTACATCGTTTTACAAGCAACCACTCCACCCTGTCTGTATCATACTTAGACAGAAACAGGTCTTGTTGTAGACGGAAAATATTCACCATTGCTCCATCCTGATGCAGGCATACAACTTGTCCTATATTCCATAAGTTATCATAATCATACCCTGCCACCCAATCAGAATCCTACAGGCGGCATCCTTTTTTTAACGTTTTTATCCAAGCCAGAGGAATAGAGAAAACTATTTGGTCCAACATTTTAGGTAAGTGATGCGCATACTGGAGAGTGAATCTGAGTTGTTCTACAAACTTCCAATTCTTTACTGATGAATCCCATATGTCTTTAATCCAAAAAGCTCCCCTTTTTACCCAAGTTGACCATGGAGAAGAGCTATTATAAACACACCCATTATGATCCGTGATCCATCTATTACCAAGAAGAGGTTGTCTTAACATTTCTTCATACCTTGATGGAAATGGCATGTCCGTAAATGGTAGTTGTGTCCAGGTTTTAAAAGACAAACCCAAAAATTATCCAGACAGTGTCCCTATGTGCTTCTCCCCACAATCCTTCTTCATGTGAATGTAATTTTTTTCTAGGAATGGTCCGATAATGTTTTTTTTTTTTTTTTTTTTTTTTGCACGTCGTCCTGCTCCTTCTATTCTGGGGAGCGTCAGTCCGGTTCCTATTCCACCGGTTTTCTACCCATGTAAGTGGATGTATTTCATTAGTTGTAGGAGGCGCCAAACGCCGAATTTGTTCTAAGGCCATAGGTTATCAAGGAACCTTTGGTGAAAACATTAGTGATTTTATCCATTGAAGAGACAATGCCTGACATTGTAAGAATGAGTCCAATATACCTAATACCCCCTTAGATTTAGGTTGAATGAGTGTAAGTCATCCCACCAGGCCACCCTTGGAATTAGTCTTTGAGGCTCGTGATTGCCCCTCCAAAGAAAGGATATCAGCAACTTTTTTGATGCCTTCGTTGGTGTCTTGGAAGGTAACCAGATTGTTGTCTTGTGCCAAATAGATGCTAATATTACATTATTAATGAGTAAGGCTCTTCCGAACAAAGAAGTGTGTTGATTTTTCCATTGGGTCATTTTTTCTAACGCGGGTTTTGATATCCAATCATCGTTTGTAGAGGGTCTCCCTAGAGTAGTAAGAGAGACACCCAGTACTCGAATGGGGGATTCTAGGGATAACCATTTCACCCTAGGCTACGTGAGCCCCACGACCACGTATCCCACGGCCTCGGCGGCGACCCCACGACCGAGGTCGCGCGGCCGACTTTTTTCGAGGCTGCGCCAAGCGCATGCGGAGCCACGCGCCCAAAATCGGGGCGCGCACATCGCCTGCTTATGGCATCCCCTGCCATAATGAACCAAAAAAAATGAAATTTGGGCGGGGGTCGTTATCAGGTGGGGAAAAAAAAATAAAAAAAATTGAAAGGGCAAGGTGGGGTGGTCAAACATGCCCCTCGCTTCCGAAAATCAAACTGCAAGAGGGAAAAAAGTTGGGGCCACCCCATTCCCCAACACCGTGAGCACGTGTGTGCGTGTGGGTGCATGTCCTAGTTGTGTCTAGTCCCATTTTCGAAGGGCCCCTACGAATTAGCAAGAACCCCTAGTGGAGCAGAGATGGACATTAGACTTCGAGTTTGTTTTCATGGGCCTAGAATATATAGTTTAGATTCGAATTCAGGTCTGTGCCTCACATGTGCATTACAGTTATGGGTCACTAGTTCTCTGGATTCAAATTCAGGTCTGTGCATCACATGTGCATCACAGTTATGGGTCACTAGTTCTCTATTTTCTCGTTTTTTTTTTCTTTTCTCGTTGTTCTTTTGTTTTCTCATTTTCCTTTTGTTTTCTCATTTTTCTTTTGTTTTCTCGTTTTTTTTTTTCTTAGGAATACGTGCAGTGGCCCTAAGGGCCTTTACTCACCACATGCAGAAAAGACAAAACATATGGCGGCGTATTATTCCACGTTCTAGCAGAATATTCATTCTAATTCTACACAGTGGCCCTAAGGGTCTCTACTCACCACATGCACAAAAGACAAAACATATGGCGGCGTATTATACCACGTTCTACCAGAAGATTCATTCTAATTCTGCACTTTTTGTGAGTACAGCAGCCAAGCCCTGAGAATCACGTGCAGAGACCAACAGGGCCTAGCTAATTGAGCAACCCATAACTGCCGAAACACAGACCTCAATACGAATCCCAAGTATATATTCAGCCAGCTCGTGCTCCACTTCGTACGAAGGAGGAGGAGAAGAAGAAGAAGAAGAAGAACATGAAGGGGAAAAAAAACAAGCAACGAAGAAGAAGAAGAAGAAAAATAATAAGAAAAAAAAAACAGCAAAGAAGAAGAAGAAGAAAGAAAAAACAATGATGAAGAAAAAATAGAAGGAAAAAAAAAAAAACAGCAAAGAAGAAAAAGAAGAAGACAAAGAGTTCAAAAAAACATTACGTGTGCAAAAGTTTTAGAACTCTTAACTCCATATCAGTCATGAAAAAAATGGAAAAAAAAAATCCCTGCTTTTCTTTTATTTTTTTATTTTTTTTTCCCTTCTTAACTAGGCTACTAGAGTGGCCCGGGGTCACTTGCCCGGTCGGGCCAAAAAAAAATAAAATAAATATTTTTTAATTTTATTTTTATTCAAAATTTGGTGAATAATTTTGATGTGACCCTGAGGCAAAAGTTGTTTAGTTTATTTTTCTGCATAACATAGTTTTTTTCCAATTTTTTGGATTTTTTTTTTTTTTTTTTTTTTTTTTTGCTGGGACCTTCCCTGGTCCTTGGACGGGCTGGCCACTCGGGACCCGGGCGGCCCGGCTGGTAGCCTAGCTTTTTAACTGTTTTTAATTTTTCATTTTTTTATTATGTAAATGAAGTCAAATGACAAAAAAATTATGGGGTTGTAGGGTTTTGCAAACCCTACAACCCCATATTTTTATTTATTTATTTCATGTATTTTTACTACTTTTTGACCAGTCAAAAAATATCCAAAAAAACTGGCCGCAAACTAGGCCTCTTGGCTGCAGCCATGGCCGACTTTTTTGGTCGCGGCGGCCAGATTGCCCACGGCCACGGCCGTGGGTGTCACGTAGACCCTAGGTTGTTCAGATGGTATGACTCCTCTGGAATGTATCCACCAACCCTGTGTCTTGCTACCCCAATTAACCACCATATCAGATACAAAAGTAAATTTATCCATTAAAGCCTTAATTTCCATCATATTAGATGTTGACGTTTCCATTGTAAGAGTGAGATCGTCTGCAAACATAAAACTGATAGGAATGGCTTCGTCTGGAATCCCAATGGTTTGTAGTTGTTTTAAATTATGATGACTTCGAAGATTTCCTCCAGGGCTTCCATAATTATAAGGAAAAGAAAAGGTGTCAGAGGATCTCCCTGATGCATCGAACGTTGTAGTTTGATTCTTGGAGAAAGTAACCCATTAACTTGAACCCTGGTGGTAGCATTGCAGTGCAGAATACTTGTCCATTTGTGCAAAATGGGACCAAAGTTCATTTTTGATAGACAAGCATACAAAAATCGTAAGTCCACATGATCATAGACCTTCTCGAATCAATAAAGACAACTGCAACATTTTGATGGGACTGACGAGTCAATTTAACCATTTCATTAATCAGTAATATGTTGTCTTGTATATAACGTCCCTCTATAAACCCCGTTTGGGAGGGATGGATAATATCTGGCATAACCGGAATCATTCTATTAGCTATGGCTTTAGCCAGCATTTTACAATCAACAATGCGAGGAACGAGCCCTCACGGGGCCCTATCAGACATCACATGTTCTGGGTAGAGGCCCTTAGCAAGCCGAGTGCCCCCCCTAAGTGAAGGCGGGCCTGAATATTCATCAGAGTCCAAAATTTGACACTTTCATATGTGGGTATTCAGGCTCTTGCAGCATGCCATTTGATTGAGTGGACGTGTGAGCCTCACTAAGCTGCGTCGTACAGTTGGCCCAGGACTTGGCAGTTGCGCCTGGGCGCATACACACAAAACCGGGCCGATACATCATGGAGCGGCCACCGGCCTATGCAAAAATAGTATTGTAGACGCACCTACCTCGGGGTCCTGCACAAATGCAGCAAACGGCCCAAGTCTGGAGACTCGGGCCGTGCCCAACTCTAAAGGGCCCAAGCCCTCAACTGTAGTCTCAGGACTAGGCATAGGGGTTGAGGCCCAACCGGAAGCTACTGGAAGCTTCCAGCCAGGCCACACGCAACATCCAGGAGGCTGCCACTTCCATATAGGAAGTGAGGCAGCCCAGGCCAGGGTTCTGGCCTGCGCAGGCAATGCGGTCATGCTGCTGCGCCGCTGCATTGGATGATGCGCTATGGTCAGGGCACTGGCAGGGCACATAGAGGTGAAGTGGGGTGTTGCAGGGCAGCGGGGCGCAGGCAGCCATAGCCGGGCTGCTGGGCGCCAGGGGGTAAGAGAGCGATCTGGTGGTCTTCAAGGAAGGAGGCGAGTGTGGGGTATCAAGGTCTGATGAGGGTGACGAGATATGTACCTGGTGCTTCAAATCTTGTGTTGTCCCTGAATTGGGTGTTTGGGTAAGTTGCGAATTACCATGGGATGCTTTGGTGAACTTTCCGCTGGATTAGGTGCTCTCAAAACTTGTGCCTTCACTTACCTTGATGCATGTGTGAGTTGCGAACTGCCTTGGGATGCCTCGGCGAGCTTTCCTCTAGACGGATTGCTTTAATCCTGTTATTTGGCTATATCGGTGTGTGTATGTGTGAGTGTTGCAGTCCCGGTAACTTGTGCAGTCCATCTTTACCCCTTGTTGTACCGAGTAACATTCAGTGTGTGTATGTGTGAGTGTTGTAGTCCCGGTAACTTGTGCAGCCCATCCTTACCCCTTGCTGGACCAAGTAACATCCGGTGTGTGTATGTGGGAGTGCTGCAGTCCCCGGTAACTTGTGCAGTCCATCTTTAACCCTTGCTGTACCCAGTAGCATTCG
>BFEA01000560.1:635574-653194 GCA_003427395.1 Chara braunii | reverse complement strand
GTGTGTGTGTGTGTGTGTGTGTGTGTGAGAGAGAGAGAGAGAGAGAGAGAGAGAGAGAGAGAGAGAGAGAGAGAGAGAGAGAGAGAGAGATGAAGAAAAGGGGACAAAAATGGACTCGAGTTTCCTATAGACTTTTCTGCGTGTCTTGAGTACGAACAATTGCTAGCCCGTGTGGAGCCATGGCGACATGTCGGTGTGTCGCAGTGTTGTTGTGGTCTCTCTTTCTTTCTCTCCCTGAACAACTGCAACCATGGCGACATGTCGTTGCGCCGCAACGTCGCTGCAGCGGGTCCACTTGTTTTATTTATTTTTATAACCGGTTAGACGCATGCTGTGGTAGGTCCCAATGAGGACTCTAGTGCAGACAGCGTCTGCCTCGCTGATGAGCAGATCAAAGGGTGGTGAAGGTACAACTGACGATAGGAGCCAGACACGACAGGACACCGTCAGGATACCCGTAGTGTTCCAGTTTCTACTACCCGAGGATGAGAGAAGGCTTAGGGCCGAAGCAAGGGCCAGACTGCAAGAGAGGCAGCAACAGCGGTAGAACGAGCGTTGGCAAGCGCAGCAGCTAGCGCAGTAGCAATGGCTACCTCTTCAGCCACTTTTGCTGCAAACTCAACTGGTCAGGGTCTGGGCATGTCGCCCAACTTGACCAGTTTGGAAGTCATCTCCAGTACATCAGGAGTTGGCACTAGTCAGATGGCGGACTCGCGGTTCAGCTCGCCGCCTCCACACACCCGGGAGCAGATGGAGCTCCAGCAAGTGGAAATAATTCGCTTAAGGCTAGAGGAGGAACTTAAAAAGGTTACCGACAGGGAAAAAGAAATTAGAAATAGAAGTACTAGACTTGAGAGTAGGGAGGCAGACAAAGCTGCATTAGAGGGGTTAGATGACTCGACCCTTGACAACACAGGAAAAATTCTGAAGGCGAGCATCCTGTCCATGCATGCATACATGGACAGCAAACTGGACGCTATCCAGGATACCCTAGACCAGATCCTGAACGCCATGCATAGGTCAGGAGTCAGGCCATCAGCTTTGCCATCGCTGCCATTCTCAGCGATGACAGGTCCGTATCCGCCTCTGTCTGGTACTACACCAAGTGGTACGTCAGCAACAGCCATGTCTCAGACCGTTGCTTCTTCATCTTTTGGTCCAGCGGCTGGAACTACACCACAACCGCCACCTGTCTCACCAGTGGGACAGCAGCAACCCTGGTACCCCAAGACCCCACTAAAACCACCTCCAACCTTCTCAGGAGATAAGAAGGATGAGGCGCTTGACACTTGGTTGAGAACGGTTCCATTGTAGGTCACGGCGAACAGGATGTCGGCAGACGAGGAAGTGATAACTGCTGCATCGTACTTAGGGGGTTCAGCAACTCGCTGGTTAAATGGACTGGTAGCTTCAAAAGGGTTCGGCAGAAACATGGGTGATTGGGCCAAGACACACATCGCCACTGATGGGCTATTAAAGCTTGATGCTGTAATGACCCGCCAAAACACGGACTGACAACACTGCTGATTTCTGGGATTTGCCGCTGGAATGAATGCCTTGCTGAAATTCCCGCATTCTGCTGTGATTTCCATGTCGGTGTGTGTGTGTGCGTGCCTGCTGGTTTGCATGACTGTCTGAGTGCTTGTCGGTTGAGTGTGTGACCCGCAAGGGTACTTGTTGTTTGCAAGGCCCGCAGGGCCGGTACTTACCTGTGGCCGTGTCTGTGAAGGTTGCAGGGGGGTAGACACTCAAGTAGCGGGGGTACGCCCGCGACACTTAGAACAGGGAGAAAACACTCGAGTAGCAGGTAGGCCGGTACCACTCGAGTAGTGGTATGAATGTCGGGTACTGAAGGCTGAGCAGAAGAAGAAAAAAAGTTGGCATTTTTAGAAGCCCAGTAGCGGTAGGTTAGACGTAGGCCGGTACCAGTCCAAGTAGCCCGGGTCTAGGGCCTGTTCGGAGGTTAGCAGAGCCTGAAATGATGTTTCCCTCCGAAAGGGAGGAGGTACCGGTTGTTGGGAGGCCGCTCGGCCTAGGAAGTCACCGCCCAGGAGGCCGGTAGGCCACTATATCTCCAGGAAGAGCAAAGAGTTCTTCCTCATTTGCGGTGTGCAAGGATTGGCGACATGCTGCTGGAGCACAGCGCTGGAGTATGGCGCGGCTAGGAGGGAGAAGGGACCGCTGGAGCTCAGCCTGGCTATGGCGAGCAGTCCAGCTTGAGGAGGAGGAAGAAGGGGGCATGGTAGGAGAGTGGCGAGGCACTTACCTGGCTATGGTGGACACCGTCATCATCACCTTGTTGGCCGCTGCATCTAGAAGGCCTCGGTTGGGGTAGCGCTGCACCAGGGAAGTTCGAGGCAGAGTCAGGCATGGCGGACCAGCCACCAGCGGCATAGCTGCTCTTGGGTTGACCTTTGGACATCGGCAGCACCATAGCTGCTTTGGGTTGTCTTTTGTACAGGAGGGCAGGGCCCTCAACAGTCCGCCATAGCCTATGCATGAGAGGGAAGGCTGAAGGAGGGAAGGCTGATGGAGGGAAGCCATAGCTACGGAAGCCTTGTTGTTGTTGTTGTTGTTGTTGTTGTTGTTGTTGTTGTTGTTGTTGTTGTGAGTTGAGTCAGCAGTACGATGGAACTTCGGATATTGATTCTGGTTCATCAATTCATTGTTATTATTATTATTGAGAGAAGAATAAGATTGGCGGATTGAAGGAGGAGGAGGAAGGTGGAGAGAGAAGGGGGAATTGTTATTGGTCTTGCTGGTGTACTTTTTCTTCTTCTTCTTCTTCTTCTTCTTCTTCTTCTTCTTCTTCCTCTCTCCTCTGGTCTTTATCTCTTTGCAAGTGCTTTCATTTCTTTCGCAATTGGGTGGCATTGTCTTTCATTGTGAATTTGCACTTGGGAAATGACCACGATCGTAACAATTGGTATTGGAGCGGACTTACTTGCTGGCGAGAGGTGTTAGTCACCCTAAACCTAATTCCAAGTTAGTTTAGGGCAAACCTAATCTCGGATTAGGGTTGGAAGTTAGGGTTAAGTGGGGCAGTGAGGTATGTGGATACTGCCCCCACCTGGTTAGGTCATGTTGGGTCGACATTTGACCTGACCAGGTTGACTGAGTGAATGGATGGGGTGGCGAGACACAAAGGAGGCTGATTGGAGTAAGCGAGAGGGAGTAGAGAGTGAGAGGTACTCGCACCTGGAATCTGCACTTCAGGAAGACATTGAGTGACTTTTGGGCTTCCCCTCAAGAGGGAGACTTGATCGGAGGCTGCCATATCTGCATCGRAKWGCTGCAAGTTGCTACTTTGGTCTTCAGRCATCGACGGGGGATCCGGCTTTGCAACAGGGGTGTAGGAAGGCCCTCTTAGTCATGCTAGGACACTTCGTGTAGTGGTAGCTAGGGGTCAGGAGGACTTATATGAGAGGGGAGTGAGTCGTTATCCATCTTTGGAGGCTGGGCCTCACAGGTAAGTGCGGTGTGACCTGGGTAAGCCCTTGGGAGGTTGCTTGGTGCTTCATGGCCTGTTGGGGGTGGGCTGGGCTCTCCTCCTCTTCTCCGCGGTCTTGGCTGTGTATGTGAGCATGTGGATTGCTTTCTCACCTGATGGATGGATGGATGATGTATCTGTTCTTAATGACATATCTTTCTACGGTGCAATGTCTTTTCATTTTTGAATGGTAGTAGGGGTAAGTTCTTGCTAAAAGTTGTCTTTTCCTTTTCAGTACGGTAAAGGCAGTTGGGACCGACGTGGTATCCCTATCTCGTTGGACCTGGTCCACGACCTACTTGGGACCTTTTGGGACTCAGTTGGACCAGGCCCAACGGGACAGTACATTTCGGGCCCAAATCGGTTGCCGCCTGTGCATCTCTTTGTTGCGCTGAACTTGGGGGACATACGGCTAGCAAGGGCATTCCTTTCAAGGGGATCTTGACTGGTCTTACCGCCTGTTATCACATACTGCCCCGCGTTTGACTCGGCGACCGTCTGCACCCCTTGAAATCTCCATTGCTGCAATTAGTTTTCTTCGGCTGATTTATCGTGATGCATGTCCCTTGTCAGGTTAGCCAAGAGGGGATCTCCAGCTGATCTGATCGGGCCCATTCTATAAATCAGTCCTCTCTTCTGTTTTATTTTTTAAAATTATTTATTTATTATTTTATTCTGCTGTGTGCCATTCTCTAAGTCCAAATGATTCGCCGCTCCGGCTAGGAGTTCTACCTTCTTCTCTGTGTGACTTTCAGTTTGTTTCTTTCATCCGAACTATCTATGTCCGGTATCGAGACGCGTGAGCAGACAACGAGAAGAGAAGAAAGGGAGAGAGGTGTTCTGTTTGAGAGTGTGAGGAGGGGCAAGAGGAGTGTTCGTCCAAACGTAAGGAGAGAGTGGACCCCTCTTGAGAGATTTGCGGACACCCCTTCCTCCGGCATGGCACTCATCACATCTGCCCAATGGCAGGCCATGCTGGACGCAGCAGACGAGAACGATAAACCGTCCTTCCAAAAGCTTTATGACGACGCCGTGCAGAAGGAAAGGGAGGCAGAGACAGCAGCCAGAGCCACAAGCATAGCTGCTCAGGTGGCCCTCCTACAGGGCCCGGAAGCCAACGCTGACCGGTTCCAGAAGAGGCTAGCTGCTGCCGTAGCAACCTTGGTTCAACTGCGGAACTTGGAAGACCTTGAGTCCCGTGTAACAACGCTGGAGCAGCGAAACCAAGAACTGCAGGCTGAGATAATCAGCCTCAAACAGTCCGAACTGTCTGCCCCCCGCCCTCCTAACCCTCGATCTGTTGTGGTCCCAGTCTCTCAATCTAACGCAGTCCTCGTGGCAAGGACAAGTGGAACTGTGTCAAGCGCAGGAACCGGTGCCAGCTCCTTGAGCGGCAGCGCCGGCAGTTATGCGCTAGTCATAGTCCCAAATGCAGGGACATCAGCCCAAAACGCCGCAGTCCTTACTGGCGTTCAGTACAGCGGTCCCATGGTGGACAAGCGGGCGGCCACTCTGTCGTCCAAGTACGACGGGAAAGCGGACATCACCTCTTGGATTAGTTCCATGCGGTCGTACTTCGAGGTCATGCGGACACCGCAAGAGGACCGAAGTATGATCATGGGGACTAATATTGAGCCCGCCGTACGGAATCACATTGAGCTCCAAGTTGTTGTTGCAGGTTATGAACGAATTGACCTGACTGAGTGGCTGAAGGTAACCCCTGTACTCACCCTTGAGGACCTTCTCCTCGCATGGTACCAAGACAAGCATGTTGCGCTCAAGGCTAGGCTGAAGCTTGAGGCCCTCAAGGGTCAAACATGGAGGTCCTCCATGCAAGCTTTGGAACAGCACTTGACCGGTTTGTTCACTACGGATCTAGTCAACCTAGAAGCCAAGGACCTCGCCAGGCGGAAGAAGGCGCCTGCTGCAGGTGGGAAACCACAACGCAAGCGGTTTGGAAGCAGCAACCAGCTTGCACTGCATGATCATCGGGAGGCTGAAGAACAGTCCTATGCGGATGATCTGTCTCTGGATGACGATCTAGAGCCGGACTCCGATATGGGCTGTTCCACATCAGCCATTGAGTCTGACGTCAACGAAGATGAAAAACTGAATGCTTTTAGAAAGACTGCTTCAAACAAGGGGCCTAACCGTGGTTCAGGTAAGGGAACTGTTGTCCACCTCCCAAAGAACGTGAAGATCCCTGAGAAACCGGAGGATGCATCTACCAAGCCTTGGGAAGCCCTCCGAATCAGTCAGAAAGAATGGGAAAGAAGATCTAAACTGCGCATATGCCTGCATTGTCAAAAGCCTGGGCATGCTGTGCAGGACTGTTTTCGACTGCAGGGAAACAAGCAAAGGGCGTAGAGGCGTCCTCAGCACTCCCTACAACAAGGGAAGCTGGAACATCGGTTGCAAGCCCCTCCGATGAGTCTGAATCTGATCAACAGCCCACTCTTGAAGCCCAGAACGACGCTAAATCCAAGGCTGCTGCAATTCATGTGTTATTCACAGAGCCTTGGGAGGAGTCTAAGGAAGTTGACTTCCACGCTCACGTAGAACACTGGCTGCAGCTCAAGCAGCAATGCCGTGTTCAAGGGAGTGTGGAGCTAACCTTCTTTAAACTGCTCTTAACCGCCGATACATCCGCGTGCTGATTGATAGTGGTTCAACCACTGACTTCTTTTCTTCTAACGGGATTCGTAAGGCGGGCCTGGGAATGAAGCAAGTGGAACTGCAGAACCCTTGCCAGACCCAGGTGGGCAACCAAGAGGTTGTCACCTCTACACATGCTGTCAATGGTGTGCGCGTCACCTTTGACAATGACCGCACTGTCACACATGAGCTCAACTTCTATGTCATGGACAAGTGTCCGTTCGACGCGGTCATTGGCTTGGGCTGGTTAAAGGCTCATTGCCTAAGAACCACGTGGGCGGACAATCAATTCGTGGTGCGTGATGCCAAGGGGAACGAGCATACCGTCCTATTGGATGAGACGTGCGAGTCCCCTGTGACTCTTTTAAGTGCAACCAAATTCTGCAAATCAATGCGCAGGCGCAAGGAAATTGAGCATGCACATATGTAGCTTTTGTAAAGCCTCTCCATGTGCCTTCTACTTTTGCTGCGTTTTCTACCTCGGTAAGTAACTCTACTTCTACCACCTCTAATTCTAATCCATCTACTTCTACTGTGAATAATCCCTCTACTTCTAATCCGGTTGTCATTGCTGTAAATTTACAGTCTAATTTTCTTTCTCCTGATGAGGATGATCCTCCACCGGAAGTCCCAACCAACATTCGCCAGCTATTAGATCAATTCCCTGAAGTTTTGGACGAGGTTTGGACGAACCTCGTGAAGTTCCCGAGCGTCCGGTCAAACACAAAATCGAGATAACAGAGGGAAGTGTTCCTCCAAAGGGTTGCGTCTGCCATATGGGGCAAGGCGAGTTGGAGGAGTTGAAAAGGCAGATTGATGATATGATTGATCGTGGATGGATTAGGCCTAGTGAGTCTGAGTTCGGTGCACCTGTCCTGTTTGTGCCGAAGAAAGGAGGCAAACTCCGGATGTCTATTGACTATCGTGGGCTCAATCGAATCACCCAAAAGAATGCTTATCCTTTGCCTCGCATAGATGATCTGCTGGATGCGGCAAGTGGATGCAAGGTCTTCTCCAAGATCGACCTCAAATCTGGTTACCACCAGATTAAAGTAGATCCGAGTGACCAACACAAAACTGCATTCAAAACACGCGATGGGTTGTACGAATTCATCGTTATGCCCTTCGATCTTACGAATGCACCGGCCACATTTCAGTGCCTCATGGACAAGGTACTTCGCCATCAACTCAACAGTTTTATGGTTGTGTACCTTGACGATATCCTGATTTTCAGCAAGTCCATGAAAGAGCACGTCAAGCACCTTGAGGAAGTTTTGCAGGTCCTCAAGGAGGCGCAACTGCACCTCAACTTAGAGAAATCTGAGTTTGGAAGGGACAGCGTCATCTATCTTGGACACTGGTTGTCTGCAAACGGCCTTGAGCCGGAGGCAACCAAGGTTAAGGTCATCCGAAACTGGCCTCAACCAGCAAATGTACGCGAACTGCGTTCTTTCCTTGGTTTGGCCTCATATTACCAGAAGTTTGCGCCCAAATTCTCTGTTGTTGCTCACCCTTTCTCAAGACTAACCAGCAAGAATGTTGCCTATGCATGGTGTGAGAAGTGTGAGACTGTGTTCCAAGCCTTAAAAGAGGCATTGGTGAGTCATCCTGTGCTCCGCATTGCGGATCCCAACCTCACATTCGTAGTCACTACGGACGCGAGCCCGTTTGGGATTGGTGCAGTGCTGCAACAAGATGATGGTGATGGCCTGCGTCCGCTCGAACACTACAACAAACGCATGCCCAGCCACAAGGTAGCTACCTCCACATACATGCGTGAGCTCTACGCCCTGCGGGATGCGCTCACACATTGGAAGCACTACCCCTTGGGTCGTCACTTCAAGGTCTACTCAGATCATCAGACCTTGCAGTGGATTAAGACACAAATTGATCTCTCTCCAACGCTGACCCGCTGGTTGCATGACATTGATGTGTACGATTTTGAGTTGAAACATAAGACAGGCTGTTATAACCGGGTTGCTGATGCATTGTCTCACCATCCTGAATTCTTGACTTGCCTTGTGGGTTCCTACGACCTCCGAAGGAAACTGAAGGAGGATCTGGTCGAACACACCGCCAAGGATCCGGACCTTAGTCCCATCCTTGAGCAGCTCAAGGCTGACCCTAACAGTCAGCCTGATTTTCGTGAATGCGAGGGTCTTGTGTTCCGCCGGTATGGGAAATTTGATCGTCTGTGTGTACCTAACCATGCGCCTCTCCGAACTCATTTCTTGGATTTGGCACATGGTCGGAGTGGACATTTCGGTTTTGAGAAAACTTATGGAAGTCTTCTGCAGCAATTTGATTGGCCAGGAATGAAAGGATCTGCTTAGAAATTTATTGTTGAATGTCAGGTATGCCAAAGAACCAAGGTCCACAGGCATAAGCCTTATGGCCTACTTAGACCTCTCCCCATTCCTGATGGACCCGGTGATTCGATTTCCATCGACTTCACGAACATGGGAAAGGTGAGTGAAGCACGGAATTCACAGGTCATGGTCATAGTGGATCGTTTCTCCAAATTTCTGAATCTGATTTCTTTCCCTCCCCATGCCCCAACCGAGCTTATCATCGAAGAATTTCATCAGCAGTATATTCTGCAGTACGTCCACCCGAAAACCATTGTGAGCGATCGGGACACCCGATTCATCAATAAAGATTGGAGGGACTTCACGTCTCAGATCTACGACGTTAAGCTGAACAGGACCTCTGGTCGGCACCCTGAAGGATTGGCTGAGGAGATCAACCAGACTGTCATCCAACTACTTCGCGCGCTGATTGTTCCAGATTAGAACACATGGGATAAGGAGTTGCACAAAGTGAAGGGGTTGTACAACAACTCCATTCACTCTGCAACTGGTGTGACACCAAACCAGCTGCAATATGGATGGCCGATGCGCAATCCCCTCTCCCATCTGTTCCCTGAGCGGTCACCTGGTTTGATGCCCGGCATGCCTGGCTACAATGCCAAGTACGCACGCTTGCTCAAAGTTGTCATCGCAGCCATGAACAAGCGTCAACATGCCATGATCAAACATGCTAACAAGCTGCGCAAAGAAGAGAAATTCAAAGTAGGGGATTATGTTTGGGTCAAAATGTCTGAGTTTTTTGATGAAGAGGGTGTATCACGAAAACTTCTTCCCTTGTACTATGGCCCGTGGCAGATTCTGAAAGTGATTGGGGATGATTTCGATCCTTCATTTGTGATTGACGTGCCTCCTCATCTGCGCACGTATCCGGTTTTTCATTCGTCTAAACTATTCCCACACATTGATGATGAGACATTCCCTTACCGTGACCCTATGATACCTCGCCCTATCGACGGTGGCCATGAGATAGACAGAATCGTTTCTCACGAAGGAAGAGGGAGGAACAGACAGTACAAAGTTCACTTCCTCTATCACTCGTTGACTGAATTCTTCTTGATCGACCGGAAAGAGCTGCTAAAAAATGCTCCCCGTGTTGTGAACGCTTACGAAAGACAGATCGTTGAGGGACAGACTGCTAAGTTCGTTGCAACAATGACTCCTCATGGATTGACTAAGTCTCTCTTTATGATGTACTCCTACGATGCGTTCTGTGGGGACTCTGACTGAGTTACTCGCTCGAAGGGACCTCGCTCTCGAGAGGGGAGTAATGTAATGACCCGCCAAAACACAGACTGAGAACACTGCTGATTTCTGGGATTTGCCGCTGGAACGAATGCCTTGCTGAAATTCCCGCATTCTGCTGTGATTTCCATGTCTGTGTGTGTGTGTGTGCATGCCTGCTGGTTTGCATGACTGTTTGAGTGCTTGTCGGTTGAGTGTGTGTACTTGTTGTTTGCAAGGCCCGCAGGGCCGGTACTTACCTGTGGCCGTGTCTGTGAAGGTTGCAGGGGGGTAGACACTCAAGTAGGGGGGGTAGGCCCGCGACACTTAGAGCAGGGAGAAAACACTCGAGTAGCAGGTAGGCCGGTACCACTCGAGTAGTGGTATGAATGTCGGGTACTGAAGGCCGAGTAGAAGAAGACAAAAAGTTGGCATTTTTAGAGGCCCAGTAGCGGTAGGTTAGAGGTAGGCCGGTACCAGTCCAAGTACCTCGGGTGTAGGGCCTGTCCGGAGGTTAGCAGGGCTTGCAATGATGTTTCCCTCCAAAAGGGAGGAGGTACAAGTTGCTGGGAGGCCACTCGGCCTAGGAAGTCACCGCCCAGGAGGCCGGTAGGCCGCTAATCTCTAGGTTGCTCTTCCTCATTTGCGGTGTGCAAGGATTGGCGATATGCTGCTGGAGCACAACGCTGCTAGGAGGGAGAAGGGACCGCTAGAGCTCAGCCTGGCTATGGCGAGCAGTCCAGGTTGAGGAGGAGGAAGAAGGGGGCATGGTAGGAGAGTGGCGAGGCACTTACCTGGCTATGGTGGACACCGTCATCATCACCTTGTTGGGCGCTGCATCTAGAAGGCCCCGGTTGGGGTAGCGCTGCACCAAGGAAGGTCGAGGCAGAGTCAAGCATGGCGGACCAGCCAGCAGCGGCATAGCTGCTCTTGGGTTGACCTTTGGACATCGGCAGCACCATAGCTGCTTTGGGTTGTCTTTTGTACAGGAGGGCAGGGCCCTCACCAGTCCACCATAGCCTATGCATGAGAGGGAAGGCTGAAGGAGGGAAGCCATAGCTACGGAAGGCGTGTTGTTGTTGTTGTTGTTGTTGTTGTTGTTGTTGTTGTGAGTTGAGTCAGCAGTAAGAGGGAACTTCGGATATTGATTATGGTTCATCCATTCATTGTTATTATTATTATTGAGAGACGAATAAGATTGGCGGATTGAAGGAGGAGGAGGAAGGTGGAGAGAGAAGGGGGAATTGTCCTTGGTCTTGCTGGTGTACTTCTTCTTCTTCTTCTTCTTCTTCTTCTTCTTCTTATTCTTATTCCTCTCTCTTCCGGTCTTTATCTCTTTGCAAGTGCTTTCATTTCTTTCGCAATTGGGTCGCATTGTCTTTCATTGTGAATTTGCACTTGGGAAATGACCAGGATCGTAACAATGCTAGGAAGTACAAGTCAGTGCGAGAGCTTACCACAACCGTAGAGCGGTTGATTGTCGTCCCTAGGGTGGAGCACAATCCACAGGTCTTATTGACCATGTTCTTGAGATGTCTTCCCATATTCATCAAGAACTTACTGGCCAGCGAGGCTCGCCTAGAGTATCACACCTTTGAGACATTCAACAAGAAGGCCCTAGACTTAGAGGTTACGCTGGGTGGTGCTGAAACCCCCCTTATGGACGGAAGAAAGAAAAAGGCTCCACAAGAGTGGAAGAAGAAGCGCAGTTGATTGATGATGGTTAATTCCGAAGGGAATCAAACTGAGATCGATGATGTTTCTGAGTCTGTGGAGGGATCAAAGTTAGACGGCGAGGATAGTGTTGCGGGTAGAAACCTCGTCGCGGTGTCGGGGCAAATACCCTGACAAGGGTATTTGCCGGGGTTTTTCAACGTCGGACACTATCTGACCTTTTTCGTTGAATTGAAGGACTTGACGAGACTGACGTTTGCCAAAGTTTATTCAGACGTAACCTATGACTGAGAAACTAAAAGTTCTTTTCTGGACGCGTGTGGCATCCGAGAGTAACGGATGTGAACGGCAATGCTTCGCTTTTGTCGAAGTCGCAGGAACGTGCGAACAAGGGAATGCAAAAAATTAAACCTATTCTACCTATAATAATGTCGTGCGGCTGTTAAGCCGCGCGATTCAGGGCCTAAGTGGTCTAAAAAGAGGGTTGCGCCGGGTATAGGGCCGCGACGCAGAAGGAATAGGAAGTTTTTTTTATTTCCTAGGCCCGTGGGGTTCGACTTCGAGCCTGGGGGCCGACAGGCCAATGCCGAGGCCTACCCGATTAGATGGCCAACCAAGCCGCGATCACGCGGCTAACTGGTATGGCTAGGCCACAGGCAGGTAATGCCTTCAAGGCCACAGGCTAGCTGGAAGGAGAAGGCTGAGCTCTTCATATAGAAGAGCAGCTCCTATCATTATCGTGATAGGAGCTAGCCCAGTAGGATACGATGCCAGACCTTCGCCTAGCAGGTACCGGGATCAAACCTGGTTGCGCGCAACCTATCGGGCTAACTCCTTTTTGGAGTTGGCCGTTGTTTTGTCACTCGCGCACCAGATCTGGTCGTCGATCTGGAGGATCGCGCGGCCCAGATCGGCGACGCAGATTAGCATGGCCCCTGCGCAAGGATGACACACATAAATTGAGAAATGGTCCCATTTTTTTCAATTCCCTGAAGGGAATAGAACTCTGGTCTGCTTATCAGAAAAAGGGGGGGGGATGCCGGCTAGGCTGGCGCAAGCTGCAGTGGTCGTTGGCTTATGCCAACGGCATACCTAAAAACGGTAAGTAAAAAAAAAAAAATAATAATAATAAAATCTAACTAGAAGCAGGCGCCATGTGGCGCGTTCAGAAGAAACAGCGACTTATAGTCCCCAGGCATGGTTGCAGGCACCCGTAATAACGGGCAGCCAATTTCCAGGTAAGTCAGGTTTTTTTTTTTTTTTTTTTTTTTTTTTCCCTAGATTTTTTTTTTAGATTCTTTTAGAATTTAGCCTAGGTAGCAGGGCATAGGAGTGCCTGAACCCGGCGCTTATCGCGCCTGGGTACAGGCTCACGAGAGAGAGAGAGGGGGAAAGGGACTGTGCCAGGCTGTTTCGTCGGGCTACACCGACTCACCAGGAGGCTGGACCACGACTGCTCATCCTTGGATGAGCAAAATCGATTGAATTTGCCGCCTATGGGCGGCTACATTCGGGGTTAGAGAGAGAGAGAGAGAAAAGGTGGGGGGACTTACCTGGCCGTTGGCCTCCCTCTACTTTCATCGATAGGATGAGCAAAATCGAATGAATCTACCTCCAGAACATGGAGGTATGCAGAGCCATTGAGGGAAGGGTCATCCAAGCAGTCGTTCGTCTACAACTGTAGGCAAAACGAAAGTTTCCCCGTTCATAGCCAATTGAGGCTCAACCAAACAGGAAAAACGGAGGTAGCTGAAAACGAAGAGAACTAAAAGCTGAAAAAAAAAAAAAAAGGGAAACAAAACAAAACGAGGCAACTTACCTCGTGGCTGGAAAGGAACAGCCTTTTCAGGCTGTGTGGGAGCAGACCCAGCTCCCCACCCAGAAAGCCACGAATATTCGTGGCCGCGAGATCCAAGATCTCGCGGCTCACGACGTGCACGTGAGAATGGGACTGTGGGAGCTGGCTGAAGAGAGAAAGGGAGGAGGGACGTGATAGATGGGAGAGGGAGGTCCTACTCCTCCCAAACTGACAACTGCCTTCCTCGTTTTCAGGGGAGGGCAGAGCAAAAGGTGGAAGGCTGTTTGGATGCAACAACATGCACCTGGCTGAGGTAAGAGCCAGGTGCAGTAAAAATTAGAGTTAGGTTTAAATTTTTAATTTTCTTTTTATTTATATGTGAGGACACTTGTCCTCACGTGGTGCTACCTATCGCAGAAGCTGCCAGAGGTAACTGTCAGGCTCCCGTTTTTGAAGGGAGCCTGGAAATTGAAGGGTCACAAAAGGAAAAGGCTAAGTACAACCTTTTCCCCGATGTATCTGCCCTGGAAAAAGGGTCCACGTACATCGAAATGTAAGGGGTTGTATCTCTCCAACCCCTTATCAGAAAAATAAAAGAAAAATAGATTTGGAAATGGCAGGAGCCCAGCTATCTCGTGAGATTCCGAGATAGCTGGGAAAAAGAAAATAAAAATAAAATAAGGGCAGTTAAAGAAACTGCCCCACACTAAGGCTGTGGCTGTGGTGCGGCCACAGTCAACCCTGGATCCAAGCTAGATCAAGGGCTCACAGTGAGCCCGCGATTTTGCCTGGGGGCTGGAGTGATGTCCAGCCCTCCTCAACCAATATAAAACAGGTAGCTGCCCCCCAGCTGCCACACAATGCACTCGTGATGCTAGTGTGTAACGAGCACACTTGAGTGATGCTCGTTGTTGGAGCTGCTGCCTGAGGCAACGTGAGGAGAGGCTGGAGATCTGTAGAGGAGCGCAAGGAGGAGAGCAGGGCAGCCATAGCCAAGAAAGGGGGCACTCTGCTCCCCTCCCCTTTGGCTGGTGCTGGTCCCACGGACAGACCCAGTGACGCTGAGGGACTACGGCAGTGCGGCACAATGAAAATTTGGGCCTGGGGCCCAAATTTTACTAATTTTGGCCTGCTGTTTTTTCACTGCGGCGGTAAGGAAGTGCTGCCGAAATTCTGCGGCGGCGAATCGACTTTTTACGGCAGCGGTACGGAAGTGCTGCTGAAATTCTGCGGCGGCGACGCGGCTTTTTACGGCAGCGGTACAGAAGTGCTGCTGAAATTCTGCGGCGGCGAGGCGACTTTTTTCGGCGGTGGTGCGGAAGCGCTGCTGAATTTTTGCGGCGGCAGTTCTGTTTTTTTCGGCGGTGGTGAGAAAGCACTGCCGGATTTTTCGGCGGCAACTCCGGTTTTAATGCCGGTAGTACAAAGACGCTACAGGATTATTGCAAGGTGATCAGTGCCGAGAGGGTACCCTGGCAAGCGGTCATCAAAGGAAGTGGCATCGATCACTTGGTGACGACTAGGTGTGACGACCTTCTCGTGAAGAAAGCATAATTCTATACAGCTTTCTTGAGTGGGCCGGATCAAACTTCACTCAAGGTCAGTTGAATGACTCAGACTTCCTTTCACGCCTGTGTGAAACCGCACTTTGCTTGACCCTGTTCGTTTTGAATATTCAAAAGAAAAGGTAGAGGAAAGTTGTGCAAGTCATGCATGTGAATGGAAAAGCCTGGCTCGAGTATGGGACTATATTGTTTTCTTTTGAACGTGTTTCCTTTGCGGTCTGTGCAGGTAGGTAGAGGGATGCTTACAAAGGAGATTGATTATGCCTATTTGAGATGAAGGAATGGATTGTTTTCTTTCAGCTTTTTTTCACCTGCCTGCTTATCAAAAGGAACTTGTTGTTTTGAAAAAATGTTATTCAACGTGTGTCGTAGAATGGATTCTATTGAAATAAAACGGGTAAGGTCAAACGAATTTAGCTTTTTCCCAAGGATTGACACATTTTATCCCAAACGACCTTATCTACCTGTACCTGTCTAAATGATTCTCATTTTCTTTATCTCTTTAGATTTCTTTTCGTTTAAGTTACCCCGGGACTTAGGAGAAATAAAAAAGCTACTTGTGGTGGACGCATCCACCATCTCTATGAAGCATCTGGGGCGGGGGTTCGTTGCTTCAGGAGCCGACCCTGTTATCGATCCAGAGTGGACCGTTCTAGGGGGGGTACTTGCCGATTCGGTGGAGACGGCCCGACTTCTGAGATCCGAGTTTTGTGCTCGGACGAGGAGGAGGAGTACCCCAGACCACTTCCTAGAGGAAGAGGCATGCTTCACGTCAAGCGATGCCCCTGATGAAGAATCATGCGCAAGCGGTCTGTCATCCAAAAAGATTGGAAATGGACAAAGACAGGTATGCTCGTCGAACTTTAGATCGGCGATAGGATGGAATGAATGACTTTGGCAACGCGTCTCATCAGACAAAATTGAGGTTGTCCAACTACCATGTTGGCAACATCAATCTTATTTTCGATTAGCCAACTTTTCGTTGGCAGTTGTTTTGATTGTTTTGTGGTATTTGACCGTAGGCGGCATGATAGTTTTTGATCTTGTGTTATTGAATGTATGAGATGATGATTTGTATTTTTTTTTAGTTATCTTTTTATACTGGAAATATTTGTTTGTGTCGGCTACGATCGATTCCTTTTGATACAATTATATGTATGGCTGTCATAACTTTCGTTTGACTTTATGTTTAAGCGACTAAGATTAATGAAAGGTTTTCACGATTGGTTGAGACTGTCCTAGTCGACCGGCGTACGCTTCGTACTTGGGAGATCAGCGCCCCAGGGAACAAACGACGTTCGGGTCCATTCGGCGTTTAGTCAAACATTTCCTATACTGCAGCAAGACGAGCAAACGCCCTCGACTGATCTACCTCTGCGATTGCACTTAAAAGCCTTCACATGTGGGTCAGTAGCTCTGTAGGGATATGCCCCAAAGGGTTGTGACAGCCCCTTAGGGATGCAAGCTTATGCCTTGCGAAAACCTATCCTGTCGTACGGGACCACGGGATGTATAGTTGGCGCACCCGGCTAGAGCGGCGAAGGAGTGATGCAACCACGTCCGTCTTGGCGGTTCACGAAATGTTATGCATCGTTCCCGAGTTGTCTCTCGATCTTGAATTTTTTTGTTTTATCTCTTGCGTGACATGGCCGGGAGGGCCCTCGTTCGCGGGGGGCCTGATGCGCTCGACAACGACACTCAAAACTAAGGCAGGTAGCCACGGCAAGGGCGGTCAACGAAGGAGTCAGGGGCAAACCACTAACCCAAACAAAATAGCTGCTTGAGTTAGAGCAGGTTTGGATCAGGAGAAGTGGCATGACCATTGGCAGCGTGGGGTTTGCATAAACTGCGGTGAATTTGGTCGTCAACAGTTTAAATCCAAGAACGCAAAGGCCACGCAGAAGATCCCTTTTTTTTTATCTTTTTTTTTTTTTTAAACAGGTCCTTATGGTCCTGGCTCCATATCCATTCTGGGGAGAATCAGTCCGGTTCCTTTCCACCGGTAAGTCAAAAATTGGATTACATGGTGAACACCCTCACGCTTCCTTCCGTTTGGCCGAAGGAACCCTGACCAGCATTGATTGCTCCTTAACAGGAGGATTGACTGTTAGCTTGCCCTACCACTTTTCCTCTCAGAGTCTGCTGTGTCTCTGTCAGATAATACATATGAAGCAAGAAAAAGGGAGAGATGTCTCTACTATTGAGATTTTAATCTCAGTTTGCTTATCATTGTGGTCCTATCCTTGTATTGTGCCACTTTTTCCAAATCAATATGTTTTCTACCACAGTGGCGATCCTTCCCTGTAGAAGCCAGTCTCTTTTGAACACCCTTCTCTTTGTGGCTATCCTTTTTGGTATGCCTTTCATCGCCGATGTTACTTCCCTCCATCTGAATCGAATCTCAGTCTCAGCCATTCTCAGTAGTAGAGCCCACATTTCTTCTCTTGGCACCTCAGTTCCTTCAATCGTCTTGGTGCATCTCCTCTTCCAGATAACCCATAGGGCCAGATTCCTGAGTAGTTGGAACGATACTTCCTTGCCGCCTTTGAGATTGTTAGTGTTGTTAGATAGGAGCAGGATGTTCAGGGGAGTTGTGAGCGGGGGGGGTGATGAGAAGAGAGTGGCTATGTTACCGCGCGTTCATTGAACGCGCGTTCCACGTTCAGTTTATGAACGCGATGAACGCGCGTTCACTGAACGCCCCTGAACGCGTTTGACGCATTTGCGCAGGGGGCTGTGTGGGCTGGGGAGGTGCCTGTGAGGCCACTGGAGGGTCAGGGGAGCCTGTGGGGTTCTGTGGGGACACTGGGGAGGTCGCCGGGTTAAAAAAAAAAAAAAAAAAAAAAAA